>JARWZN010000007.1:512646-525577 GCA_030015385.1 Trichoderma sp. BMH-0061
GAACAGTCATACATTGGCAAGCGCATCACGCCCCATGAGAGCACTCGCAGCCCCGCTGGAACCTACTACTACTGCTTCGTGGACTTTGAGACCAAGGAAGAGGCCGAGGCCGCCATGCAGGCCCTGGATGGTGCCCAGTACGACGGAGGCGTGCTCAAGGTCTCCCTGGCCAAGAGGACGGACAGACAGTCCGCCCGCCCCAATGCGACATCAGATCGCAACAACGGCGGCCAGGGACGCGGATGGCGATCATCCAACACCCCACGAACTGAGGGCGGAGCACCGCCGCCTGCCAGAGCCATGGGATCCAACAACTGGCGCCAGAGGACCGCCGAGTAGGTAGCGGACTGGTTGAGTTGAGCGACTGCAGTACGACTGAAATTTGGAAAATTGGAAAAAGGGAGACTGGCTACCTATGGACCAGGCAAGGCCACAGTAATGCTGATTGATACATGATGTCTGAATTCTCTTCTTCTGATGTATTTGTTTCTTATCTATAACAACGAACGACAAACAACAACAAAAGGTGGAAAAGAGGGAGACGGCCTGTCCTGTCTCGTCTCATGCCTCTCGTATTATAGCAGCAGCGAAAGAAAACACACGATGCCACTGCAACTTTTCTCTGTGATTGATGATGATGATGCCCTCGGCTGTATTATCTAATATTACGAAGCACAGTAATAAGAGAGTTAAAACCATCCATTTGCATCCTTAGCTTCAGGAACCGGCCACCACGTGCGGCATTCTCTTGTCCCGCCATGCTGGTCTGGCTTGGTATTTGGACCCTTTTCCCGCCCCCTCGTTTAATTGCATATCCCGCCTCTCCTCCAACCATTGATCTTCACCCCCTGTCATCCCAGCAAATCGTGACCACGAGAAAGTCAGTCGTGCAGCAGCCGCTCCACCGCCTTGCCTCCCGCCAATTCGCCGGCCAAAAGATTCTCTCTCTGCATTGTGGACGAGCGACTTGGTGACATTTCTTTCTCCCCATTTTATCTGGCGCTGCTGCTCTGTTCTGCGCTTCTCTAGCCGTTTTGAAGCTTGAAAGCTCATAATCTCATATCCCGCCTTCAATCAGTGATACCCCTCCCCCTCTCTTCTCCCGCTCCAAGCTCCAGCCAAACCTCCCAACAATGTCTCTCCACGTCCCCTTGCCGCATCGTTCTGCCACTCCGGTGGGCGCTGCCACCAAGGCTGTGATCCTGGTAATAATCACCCTTTTTCTTTTTGTTTTCCTTTTCCAATTCCTATCCCTACTCCTGTCTAGATGCTCCTGTTTGTTGCACTTCAATGAGCTTTGGACAGCTGGCTCTAAGCGCACACCGCCGTGCAACCTCACCATTTCGCATTGAAAACAACAACAGCTAACATTATCTTTTCTTCTCTCTCCTCTGTTTAGGTCGGTGGTCCTTCTCGCGGCACTCGATTCCGCCCTCTGTCCCTCGACCTCCCCAAGCCGCTCTTCGACGTTGCTGGCCACCCCATCATCTGGCACTGCCTCGACGCCGTTGCGCGCGTCAAGCAGATCCAGGAGGTCTACATCATCGGCTACTACGATGAGTCCGTCTTCCGCGACTTCATCAAAGACTCGGCCCGCGAGTTCCCCGGCATCAACCTGCGGTACCTGCGCGAGTACGAGGCCCTAGGCACCGCGGGCGGCCTGTACCACTTCCGCGATGCCATCCTAAAGGGCCGCCCCGAGCGCCTCTTCGTCCTCAACGCCGACGTGTGCTGCTCGTTCCCCCTCGAGGAGATGCTCAAGCTCTTCATGGAGCGGGACGCCGAGGCCGTGATTCTGGGAACCCGCGTCAGCAACGAGGCCGCCTCCAACTTTGGCTGCATCGTCTCCGACTCGCACACCCGCCGCGTGCTGCACTACGTCGAGAAGCCCGAGTCGCACATCAGCAACCTCATCAACTGCGGCGTCTACCTCTTCTCCGCCGACGCAATCTTCCCCTCCATCCGATCCGCCATCAAGCGCCGCACCGACAGGCCCCGCCTCGTCTCGTACCCGTCCTCAGACAACCTCGACCACTTCAGGATGCCCCGCGCCGTGGCCGACGACGACGACGACGAGGACAAGAAGGAGGTCATCCGCCTCGAGCAGGACATCCTCGGCGACATGGCCGACAGCAAGCAGTTCTACGTGTACGAGACAAAGGACTTTTGGCGCCAGATCAAGACGGCTGGCTCGGCCGTGCCCGCCAACGCCCTGTACCTGCAAAAGGCCTGGCAGACCGGCAGCGAGGAGCTCGCCCCCGCCAGCGCCAACATCGTTCCCCCCGTCTTCATCCACCCTACCGCCGACGTCCACCCCACGGCCAAGCTCGGCCCCAACGTCAGCATTGGACCCCGAGTCGTCGTCGGTGCCGGTGCCCGTGTCAAAGAGAGCATCGTGCTCGAGGACTCTGAGATCAAGCACGACGCCTGCGTGCTCTACTCCATCATCGGTTGGGGCAGCCGTGTCGGCGCCTGGGCTCGTGTCGAGGGCTCACCTACCCCTGCCGGCAGCCACTCCACCAGCATCATCAAGAACGGCGTCAAGGTCCAGAGCATTTCCATCCTGGGCAAGGACTGCGGCGTTGGCGATGAGGTCCGCGTGCAGAACTGCGTCTGCCTGCCATACAAGGAGCTGAAGCGGGTAAGTTTCTATTTTCTTCGAACCACCTTATCCCAATTCATCTTGTTATTTATACTGATTATCCTTCTCCCCCCTATTTAGGACGTCACCAACGAAGTCATCATGTAAAGAGCGTTTCCAAGAAGTTAGCGTGTGATAGACAACAGCAACAAAGCATGTCTGCGATTGAATTTTTTTTTTCACGGGATATAAAAAAGGGGGTCAGGGGAAGATTGGGGGACTTCTTAACACCAAAGAAATAATCCAAAAAAAAAACAAAGTGATTCCCTGACTGTAATGATGTTACGCATTCTATTCCTAGGCCTCACGCAGGTGGGCAGGTGTTTGGGACAACGCCATAGAATATTAATGTTGAAGAGAAGCCGGTGCTATTCGTATGATTGAGCGTTGATACAGATGATATCACAAAATGTGCTAGGACGAGCGGTAATTGGTAATTCCATTGCCCATGTTTCATAAATGCATCATATCGAACCAGGTATCATCCTCAACACCTGCCCCTCCTCATTCGTCATGTACAAAAAAGGGAGTTGGGTATATTTGCAATCTAATGCATTTTCGCATGTCCTCTTCTAAGATCCTCCATTGCTTCCATGTGCCAAGAGTGGCCTTTCAAAGCCTCAAATGATCCCCCTTCTATATGCACCATATCCGTAGCCTGCCTGATTCCTGCTTATACACCCAAAAAGAGAAAAGAAAAAAGAAGAAAGAAAAGTATGTCACTAACCCAAAAACAAGACATGCTCTTTGTTAAAAAAAAATGCCCATTTGTCGGATACATCACAGCTCCTTTTGCGAAGCTAGACGACTCGCTGGCCGAGCAAACATGGGGCTACTGGGTCTGCTGGACGTCGAGCCCAAGCCCTTGACATCAAACGGCTCGACAGACTTGAAGTGTTTGGAGGGCCCCAAACGGGGTGTGCCCACCGGTGTCAGGAGGTGTTCGATGGCGGGCTTCTCAAAGGTTGCGACGCGGATCGCGGGCGGGCGGTTTCGAGCGAATTTCTCTTCTGATACGCTGTACAAGTACGTAGCGAGCAGCACAAGCATTGTACCAACAAGAAACTCAAAATTCATTCTTTGNNNGTAAAGGTTTGTAATCCAGCCTCGCGACAGCCGTACGCGTTTCGAGGGGGGCAAACGTACCGTAAGAGTCACTTTGAATTCAAACACCCACACGCTGACGAGGAAGCTCAGTATAATGCTAATACTCGTCGCAAAGTTCTTGATAATGTTGTCGGCATCGCGAATGACAAGGCTGGCCAACAAGCCTCCAGCCGCCTGCAACACGACCGTCGCCCACACAACCGCATTGTATCCTTCGAAAAAGCCGTGCTCGCGAATCCCAGCGCCGTCCTGCCACATGACGCCGCCGACGAGAGCAGCAATCATGGAATAAAAGCTCAGCTGCAGATTGCGCACCCACACGCTAGCTTGAGAGGGGCTCTCCTTGAGCAGCTTCTCGAAATAGACGCCCGTAAGCCCGGAAACCGCCGCTGCGACGAGAACTGCAGTCACGCCGAGGGAGTAGTTCATGGAGGGTTCGACGGGGTGAAGATCGTTGTCGATGCCTTGATAGGTGGCGGAGCGACGAGTGAGATGCGCTGCTGCGTCTTCGACGACGGCGTGGCCCAGCTCATGGCCAGATCGAGGGAAGAAGTGGTCCGGCATGCCGTGAAGTAGGGGACTGGAGCTAGAGGCACTGCCAATGGCGGTCGATCCAGGCAAAGAGACGATGGAGACGCCCAGTGTCAGAACAACAAGCGAGAGCCAGCGCTTGAGGCCGAGGGGGCGGCTCAGTAGATAGACGCTGAATAGCGCCGTTGTAAGGATCTGGTCAGTTGAGTCAGTATTCAGCATNNNATGGCAAGATGCCGCCATTCTCACCTTGAGCTGGTACAGAACCTGAAAATGCACAGCATCCAGGTTCTCAATGGCCACATACTGCAGGATATTCTGCAGTGTGTAAAACACGCCCGGCACAATCAGCTTCCACCCATCGCCCGCAAACATGGCATTGTAGATCTGCTCGAACAGCACCGTGGCAGGCGTGCTGGGCGCTAGCGTCTTGGAGCCTTCGTACAGGGCCAGTGTCAGGGAAACGGCAAGCTTGATGAGTTCGTGGAGGAAGACGGCGGTCGAGGGAAAGTATCGGTGGTCGCCCGGAGGGGGCATGATGCGCGAGTAGTGCATGATGAGGATAAAGGCCGAGTTTTGGACAGTCAGCTGCAGAGACCGTCGCCAGTCAGCATTGTGGGATCTTCGTAGGAGAGCAAAGAGAAGGGCAATTCGCACCAGGATCAGCGAGATTGGCTTGCCAGAGCTGCCAGCTCTGATTGCTGAGCCTCCGCCGTCGAGCACCGCCATGGCGGGCAGAGTCGCAACTGCAATGTTTGTCTGTTTGTCTGTGTGTATGTGTGACTGTATTGTGTCGATGCGACGGATCAATTGCTTCCAGAAGGTTAGCCTGAGTGAAGCCTATGTAGGAGCTGTCTGTTGGAGAAGCTTTGACAGCAGCCAATTGTGTGGTGTTGAAGATGTCAGAAGACGGGAGGTTGGAATGGAAGCTGGTAGAGGTTCCGGTAGAGCTGGTGGTTAGCGGTGGTTTGTTTCGGCCAGTGGCCACGCGACACCCCTCTCAGCCCTCTATGACGCTGCTAAAAAGTGACAAGAAGCTACCTGTATGTCAGCTCAGCTCAGCTCAGCTAATGGAAGTACTCAATTACTGTACTGTAAATAGGTACTCAGATCTAGACAGAAGATGCGCAGAAAAAAGGGTTCCAAGAAAACATTCAATTGTGATTTTTCTCATGACATCGTCCCTTCTCCACGTGCGATCCATCCACCGATCCATGACTCAATGCAACACAAACCGCATCAACGATCCATTCTCGCTGCCCCCTGAAATAGCCCCTCAAGCCCCTGTACAGCTTCCAGCTTCACAGCTCCAAAGCCCCCAGAGCACCCCCAGAACCCACTAAAAAACCAGCGCAAGTCAGTGGCTCCAATGGGGTCGAATTGCCACCCGTGGACCTCTATGCGGATCGGCGGGGCCCAAAAGGCTTGATGTTGATCCATTGGGGTCCTTGGTCCCTCTATTTGCCGCCTGGCCTTGTTTGGTGAAAGTGCTTGGCAAGCTTGGATGGATGGAGCTTGTCGAGCATCAATTGTCTTGCCGTCTTGATGCCCAACCAGGGGCAGCTAAAGTGGGAAATAATAGCAGGTGCTATAAGTTTTGATGCATGAAGCGATTATGGGCTGCATTGCCAGCGTATCAGACAGATATGCAGCGTTAATGCCTCCCGTTACATGTACATGCTGAGACACCAGGGGAAGGGGGAGAGCAAGGTAGGATTGATGGAAACAAACGGAAAGAGAAGAAAGATTCCCAGACATAAAGAACACGCAAATTGCAACCTGAACTCAATTGAAATGAACCTCTGGGTATATTCTCCGCACCTATCATGTCTTGACAGCATCACGCATCGCACCTAGATACAGACCACCCAGCTTCGTGCGAAAAAAGAAGAAGAAAAAGTTTGACCTTACAATCCTCACTCCAAATCCCTATTCCCATGCGTTATGACCAAGTACCAAGTTTCCGTGCGCAATTCCCTAGTCGTGACCCAATCATGGCTCTCGCCCAATAAGAAAAGAATGCAAAAGACTAGCCAGTCGACTTTTTGGAGCTCAGTGAAAAGTTCCTCTCGTCAACCACCGTGTGCCCAGACTGCAAGCCAGGGATAGCATCCTGTCTACTGAGATCTTGAGCCATGAGATTCCAGAGCACAAAGTACTCCGCCATGCTCTCGTGAGGGTTCCTCTCTTGTTCCCGGATGCTATCCCGACTCTGCGGTCCAACCATCCGGTTCCGCCCTCTGAGATTGAATCCCAACTTGTGCTCAAACACTTTCAGTTTCGGCTTTTGCGTGTGCTGGGGAGGACTCGGCCGGTATGCATGTCGCGCATCCCGTTTGCGATAGTTCCACACGCTCTTCTGGGGAAGAAACATGCTGGCGCTGATGGTGGGCACGGCCATGTCTCTCAGCGGTTGGCTGCTAAGGTCGCCAGCGGCATCCAGGTGATTAAATAGATCTTGGTGGCTCTGGCTTCGAAAGAATGATAGAGACCCAATGTCAAACGTCGGTGACATTCCTTCCAGCCCCGTCTTGCACATATTGCCCAACTAGGACGCAAATGCTTCGGCGGGGGATCCCACTTCATCGGCGTCACTATCGTGGTTCTTGTCCTGTTGCTCGTCAGCAATACCGTAGTCGGGACGACTGAGACTGCCCTGCATCATCAAGCTGATCAAGTCAGTCCACCAGCTGCCAATACGACCGCCGCTCCCAAAATCGCTGCCCCGATTCTTCGCTGCAGTCGACCCATCGTTGCAGTCCAAGAGCCACGACAAATCCGCGTCTGCGTGCAGTAAATCTGGGTGTTTGTCGATGAAGGAAATCACTGGTCGTGAGTGAGTCCGTATCTCGTCCTTGTCCAGCAAGGCCTCGTTAAAGCCGTAAGCAATCTCGTGGTCTCGCATAAAGCGGAACACGTCAAACGTAATGTCGTGGGTAAATTGAGCCTGCATCCGCCCGTTCATAAGCATGAAGAAGACAAGTTATTCATAGATGATGGTAGGTCAGGGACCGCATCACTTACGCCTGGCTCAATTCTCCAAATCCAGTCGTAATCTCTCAATCGATTCTCACTGGCAAACGGTCCCGAGTTCCAGCGAGATATCTGGTCAAGGGACTGCACTTGTCGGCCAATTTCGGAGACATACTGACCACCAGTGTGAACCGGCGATAGCGTGTTGAATGCCGCTGGCTGTTTTGGAGATGCCAATTTATCTCCAGAAATGACCTCGTAGAAGCAAACAGCACCCGTCGCGTTGGAAGTCTGCTGCCTGAACTCTTCGCTCAGGGGCTGGGTGCTGAAGAAGATCCAGTGGTACTGGTATCGGTGGTTGAACGTCTCTTCCAGTTGGGAGATGGACGACAGGAGCGCAGACAGATCGTTCTCATGGGCGAGGGAGACGAAAGCTGCTCTGGGTTTTTGATCAGTAGCGGAAGAGATGGCAAGGCCATGCACGAACGATGACATTTGGATCAAGAGAAAGATCCAAGCCAGGGTAAATGGCATGTACCAACAGGGCGACCCGGCAGTCGCAGTGCGTTTCTTGGCCATGCTGAGTCGTGCGGCCAATATGAGAGAAGAGATATGGCAGCTTGAAAGTCGAGATGGAAGGCAGGTTGGTTGTCTGTCTCGATGCAGGGTTGTGATGAAAGAGAAGAGAATGGGAATCAAGAACACAAGGTTGATAGAAATGTAAGAAGTCAGAAAAAGAACAGGGAAATTCTCAGGTGACAGAAATTCAAGAAGTCAGCTGAGGAACAGAAAAGAAGAATGGCGAAGAGAAAGTGAACGACAGTTGGTCAGGTGCAATCCAAGGAGCAGGAGGTCGAATCTGAAACAATGATTGGAAAGAATTGAAGAAAAGTGGAAGAAGAGAAGAAGAAGAGAGAGAAGAAGAAATGAGAGGGGATGGCAGAAAAAAACGGTGAAGGGCACATAGCTGGTGAGGTGCAGAAGCAGCAGGAGGAGTGCTGGCAGTTGGCAGAGGAGTGGCCAGTACAATTGGACCTGGAAGTCAATTTACAGCTCCCCAAGTACCTAAGAAGATTATGGGCAGCACCCTATTCCGTCTTAATTCTGCTATTTATTGTGTATAATTCTTTCTTAAAAATGCAGCTGATTTTACTCTCTCGATAATTGATGGCTCTCATCATCAGGAAGAGTAGAGACTACGGTACCTACCTATGGATGCCAAGAAATTGCTACGGATAAGGACCATTGAACCCATTAATAGATCTCTTGGCACTCTTCATTCGCAGCATAAGGAAACCGCCAGCATCTCTAGACATATCAACCTCTACCCAAATCACAATTGCATTTACTTTGCTCTCCTGCTATCAATCTCACTACAGTACAACTCCCGTGGATAGCCGTCGGGAGCAAAGCCGGAACAAGTTTAATGCGGCCGGTCCCAAGATCGTGAGATGCGGGCAAGGATCTTTTGAGATGTGCATCGGAAAGATTTCGAGCTATGACATCATGCAGTGGTCCCCTAGAAAATGAATAGGGTCCCGTCCGTCCCCATTGAGGATCATCACGATTGTCTACCTATAGGCAAGCTATGGGGTCATTCTCCTCATTCAACTACTGCCCAATAGGTCGATACGAGATAGTAAGCATGGAGTTCAATGTTCAAATGTTGGTTTACATACTGTCCTCACGGTAAGTCAAGCACACACTGCCAATGTGTCGCATCACCATGAGATAATGCACCAGCGAAAAACAACAGCTTCATCATCATGACTCGTGAGTATACATTACAGTAACGCTAGTAATACCAAGATACGTAAAAAATGACATCGCTTTTGTCTAAATCGTGCAAGTGATTATTTTCATCACCAAAATCAAGATTCCTCACACCCTCACCGTCGACGGCTTCATTCCCGGCATGGCGTCTGCCGAGTGGCTCGCGTCCAGCGGAAAGGGCGCACTCGAACTCGATCCATCAGCAGCAAACGGACACGGCCCCTCGTCCTTTGCATCCAGCTTCAGATCCTCGTTATATCGCCGGATAGTCTCTGCAACTCTCCTGTCGATGTAGGTCACAATCAGATTGCCGATTTCGACGTCGAGCTCCTCAATCTCGCGCACCATGGCTCCCAGCTTGTGCCACCCGACGACGTTTTTCGCGGCATTGTTCCAGCTGCTGGCCGCTGCGCATACACAATTCATTTCGAATTCGAGCACCTTGCGGTACAGTTTTAGTAGTCGCTCTCTTGTTCGGTCGCGCTGCTCGAGAAAGTCGGCATCGCTCTTCCATGCGCTGGCCATGATCAGTTCTGATAGGTGCATGTACCATGGGATGCGCCCAAGAACGTGCAACGCACCGCGCTTCATGTCCTCAATTGCAATTGTTGCGCCAAGAAGAAGCTATCGACGAGAATAAATAATTAGCCAACCGTACAGACAAGTAGACATGTAACAGAGTAATCCTACCGGTGTCAATATGCAGATGCCTGACCAGGCCACTGCAGTAGACGGATAGTCTGCCCATACAGACTTGATGATTTTCCTGGAAGCCCGAATCAAGGCTTTTGCCTGGTCGTCTGCTTGAGACTTGGCCCGGCACTTTTTGAGGCCCGCTTCGGTGATGGTGATTAACGTTCTTAACCTGTCGTCATCGGATCGTGGGAGGGACTGGTTGATGCCGCCGATGGACTGGCCATGAGGTAGTTCCTGGCACAGGATTGACTCGTAGACAGTCACCAGGCCAGCTGTACTTAGACCATCGCGGAGGGAGTTGTAGGCTGAATTCCAGAGTTCGAGGGAGATGCCTGTGTCCCGGCCATATGCCTTTGGGGCGGAGAAACTGGAGTTTGCTGAGTTTGGTACTCTGTAGGAGCCAAGCCATTTAGGTGTCGCGATGCCACTGTCGGCATCAGAGTCGTCTGGGCTCGTATCATGAGGATTGGAGTGATGGAGCAGCCGGCTAACCAATTTCTTGATGCGGCCGCTCTGGGGGTCGTGAGATTTTGTCATTGTGAGGGAACTGGTGGGGTATCAATGGGAGTAAAAAGGTTTTTTCTTTCAAAAAGACAGTGCAGGCTGGGTGACTAATATTCGTAAACGTTCATGTAGTATCACAGCTCTGCAGACAAGAAACCATGGCGATGGCAGCATATGAGGGCTATGGTGTTGACACAAAAGTGGGCGGTGACTTATAGATATTCAATTTTTTTTCGCATGAGCATTTAGGGACCGGCAGACCGGCTCGAGTGACGTTTTGCTTTGCTTCCTCTCAGCCCACTCCAGCTCCGGCTCAGAGCCGGATTCGGTGTTCGGCCAGGCGGCAATCGGCATAAGCACAGCGCCTAAGCATGATGGCATCATGATCCGGTCCCGACGGCGAGAGGTGGCTGAAAGCCCTGGGCCCCAATTGTCCAATCACCCCGGATTCTGGGTGGGCGCAGGGCCCTCGGGGTTGGATCGCCGCGCGAGCTCGGCTTTTGGGTAATGGACTGCGATGTACGGAGCTGGGTATAAGAGATGGGTATGCGTGTAAATCCCCGTGCTATTCGCGTCAGCCATCCAGCTTTCAGCTTCAGAGCTAATTGTTAGAAGGGCTGCTAACCAGCCACGATGGGTCGGAGATGGCGCAATGCGCGGGGCCGGAGTTGATGGAGAGAGGCAAAAAGTACGAGTATCGGACCGCTTTCCATTTGCCATGAACTATGAATAAAACATGGCCGCGGCGATGCAAGAAACGAGGACCTGAAACAATGCCAATCAAAGGCCGGGCTTCGGTCTGACACATGCCACTTTCGGGCGAAGCATCACATCATACTGGGTTTTGCATATGTAGTTCTTCGCCTCAGCTGCTTGCGCGGTCAACTAAACTCTCACCTTGCAAACCTACGCGGTGGAAGTAGCAGTAGATATCCGTTATTTCCATGGCCTTCCAAGGAGGTTTGTTCATCTTTCAACTACCTAGTAGGCATCCAGACATTCCCGTTTTAGCTCCCTTTCTCCGCGGCTACTGAATCGCGAAGCGTCCGGCGCGATAATCTTTGCTTGAATTGGCCACATCTTTGGTAAAAGGCCTAAACCCATCACGAACCATCAGGTTTCGGGACCAGGCATGCGATCGTCAATCCGCAGCACTTTCATAAGAGCACAGGCGAATGGGCTGCTGCAGATGATCAGCAGGTTACCGTTACATAACCCAAGTGAGGTTATCCCCGCGGCCCTTTAATTTCCACTCCCGCGTCGCTCAAGCAGAGCAGATGAGCAGAGGAGCCTATGAATGAATTTCCACAGATACGGATATGCAGGCGGATGACACGATGCGCAAGAATTTGAGGTGCAAGAGGTGAAGAGATTGAGACATTGACGTTCCCAGTTCTTTTGAGTATCTGCAGCTATCACTGCCTTCTGCTATAATGGCTACATGAATATGTTTCTACTATTCGGCATTATCACTCACCAGTTGTTAATCTTGCGCCGGGGTTGCTGAATAGCAAAATTGGGGCTTCTGAATAGGCATTCTCTTGATCAACGCCAGCACGTTACAAAGCTCCGGGTCCCTGCATGAGTGGCATCTGCGGGCCAGTACATCAGAAAGCCCCGTCCTGGGTCCTAAGTCTCAATCTGAAGCTATCGCATTCTCACTCGTACCAACGCAAAATATGAGCCAAATCAGACACCCTCAAGGGCCCATGTGCGATCCGTACTCGAGACTTGATTTGAGCCGGCCACCACTCACCACTCACCAACTCACCCCGGCACGGTATTTAACAGGCCCGCTACTCTGTACCTTGTCCGCGATCGCCGGCTGATACCATGTTTCATTCAACAATTGCCTTGTTCGTGCTATTGTCCGTTTGACTGAAGGTGTGGACTCGGAATTCTGCCGCAACCCTCGTCCTCACCGCATGCAAACGAAACAAAACGAACTGCCGATCTTGCTACCTTATTTTCTCTTTTGTCCTCTCCCCTCCTCTTCACCTCTTCTCCTCTTCCCCTTTTCTGCAACCACGTGCAGCCTGCTATCCAAACTCAGTCTTCTCAACTTTGACAAGCAACGACGCGATCATTTCAACCCGTACTATTACCGCTATATTGCTTAACCACAAGCGAAGAGAGAATCTCAACATCATGAAGTCCATCTCGATCTTGGCCGGTCTGGCTGCTGCCGCAGTTGTGACTTCTGCTCCCGCTGGATTCCAGAACAGCACGGACGTTACTTGGACCCCGTCCCCGTCGGATCAGACAACCTGCGATCCATCCAGCTTCGCCCAAGCTCCCATCGCCGGTGCCGCCGACTGGCGTTACTGCGCTGCCCTCTCGAGCGCCTGGGCCAACCAGAACGGAACATTCAGCATCCAAGACGTCTCCGGCAGTGCCTTCATCCCCGTCCTCAAGACCGAAGGCTGCGTCTTGGGCGTCAAGGCCTCTGAGCAGGGCCAGGGACCCTACACCATTGGAGACCAGGACGTCAAGAACATTCTCAGAATCGCGCTTGAGAACTATTCGGAGGGAACCGATCTCTCTGTTGAGGGCAGCGTCAAGTGCAACGTTGCCAGTGGCGGCCGATCCGACCTTCAATGGCAAATCGCCGGCCAGNNNACACCAGTTCGTCTGGATGAATTGCTACTCTTTGCTCCGCCAAGGNNNCACAACCTTTCTATTAAGCATTTATGGTACGTCTTGATT
>JARWZN010000007.1:525583-628319 GCA_030015385.1 Trichoderma sp. BMH-0061
AAGCGTCTGGTGTGTGTTGACGCGATGCTAATCTCTATACANGGATTCGTTCACGGTGTTGCGGCTTCGACGATTCTTTCTAGCAGTGGCGTTATGGGAGACGAAGGCATTGATGGATACGGATGAACTCGCCCGACAAGGGCCGAGTGTTGCATTTAGCGAAGACGGGCAGAATATACGCGTCTCCAGCATTTTCAAGGAGCATTGATGCATTTATGACTACGAGATCCCCCCAAACCGTGACACCTTGGTGAGATGCTGTGACATGATGAAATCCATTACCATTTCTAGCCTGCGCATATGTAGAGGAGCATTGTAGATCAAGTCCCCGGCAAGGTGAAATAAGGAGAGACATTGGGGGCAGACATCTGAGACAAGATTTCATATGCATGACATCCGTTGACTCAAGCCGCGATTTCTCGCCGTCAACCACTACTTTGCAGAGTGCAAAAGCTGCATGTAGTTTTTATTGGCGGTCATTTAGTGATTCCAAGTTTAGCGACTACCTGTATGAAGCAATTACGGTTTATCAGCTAGACTTTACGGTTAAGGTTGAAGTGGTTTTGTGGATATATTGTGTGCCTCACCAGTTCAGTTTTATATCTTCGTGGATGAGCAGCTGTGATGGAAAGTTACTCTACAACACAGAAAGTGCAGTGCATATCCATCTTTACATCTTTTAGAACCTCTATAACTAATTGGAATAATATTGTCTATTATCTCAGGCCCCTTTCATAGCTATTGTGTTGAAGTTTCCCACAAACTTGGTTCATGATGGTCAAGTTCAGGGTAGCAACTCGATGTACCTATCTGTAGGCAAACGTGCCGTTGAGCGTTGAGCAGTGACTCTCGCCTGCAGAGCTCCAGTGCTGCCATTGGGTGATTGGGCAAACAAGGCGCTGGGCTTTAGTGACTGCTGGGCACTGAAGCCACTAAACAGCTGGCAAAAAGTGGTCTGTGCGCAACGCCGTCACGCTGCAGGCACCAAAAAGCCAAAAGCCTTGCCGCCCAACTGGGACTAGGCCCGTTCAAGCAGTGCAGTCTCTTTGCTATTTTGCTGCGGCTTCTCGATGCGCGCCGGAGCTCGTCGTTTTTGTCTTTGTTCCATCAAGCTCTGCGGCCCTCAATTTCTCAATCCCCGAGCCTCGCCTTTTCCATTCTTGATCATCTCGTCGCAGGCACTGAAAGCTGTGGATGAGATTCAGGCTCTGCGGCTGCTTTGATTAATTCGCCCCGTTTCATCCAGTCATTCCCTTTTCTTCCCTTTCCCTGTTCTTTGTTCCTTTCTTTTCCTTTTCCTTCCTTTCTCATCACGCCGCGTTCGACAACCATCAACCGCCCGATATCGACTCCCCTCTCGACCGAGTAATGACGAGACTCGCGCTGTCACTGCCATTGTCGACCTAAGTTCAAGGGCACAACACAATGGCGGCGGTCGATGTCGACGTCGGCTACATCGCAGGCCACCTGGGCCTTGACCAGCCTGTGGTGGCCACTCTGACGACGCAGCCCACCGTTGACCTAGTCACTACTCTGCTGCAGGCTGTGGCTGCCAAGGCACACGAGTTCGAGACGCTCTACGCCGAGAAGCTCCAAACCGACATTGAACTGGAGAATGCAGTTCGAAACTCCGAGACCAAGTCCCAGACCTTCAAGGGAACCGCCGAAAAGGCTCTCAAGGATGTGGAAGAAGCCCGACAGCGCCTTAAGGAGGAGGGTACGTGTTTTTCAACTCCCAGTGGCTCAAATGCCGCGTTACAATCTTCATCTGACCGTTGTCCGCACCTTAGAAACGAAACGACAGTCCTTGAAAACGAACTTCAAAGTCTGAAAGCAAAGTACTCCGATCACGATGCCGAAGTCAAGGCCCTCAACGACAAGATTGAGACTCTCCAGTCCTCCAACCGAACGAACCTCAGCATCATCGAATCCAATAACAAGCGCGATCAGACCTTGACCGAGGAGCTCACCAAGCAGCACCAGCGAAATGTTGAGCTCGCCCGAGAAGTAACCACTCTTCAGCAGTCGGAACAAAATGCCAAGGGGCAGCTGAACAGCGCCAAGTACCGACAAGACGCACTCCAACAGCAACTTGATTTGGCACGTCAGAATGCCGAATGGCTCGAGACGGAGCTGAAAACCAAGAGCGACGAGGCCCTCAAGTACCGCAAGGAAAAGGGCTCCAGGATTGCCGAGCTCCAGAGACAAAGCGAAGACGCCAAGGCCCAGGTTGACGCTCTCAAGCGCTCTGAGCAGCAGCTCCGCGAGCGACTCGATGCTATGCAGGCCAAGGCTGACGATGCTCTTGTCAAATTGCAAAAGCAGGAAGGCTCTTTTGCGGCAACTGTCGAGAGCTACAAGCAAGAGCTGGACGCCCAACGACGCCTTGTTGAAATGTCCGAGCAGCTCAGCAAGAAACATCAGGACCGTGTGCGAGAGTTGGAGTCTGAGAAGGAGCGCCTCAAAGATAATTACGAAAACGAACTTCGGCGTGTTCGCTTAGAGCTTGAATCGGAACGCCGTGTTACCACCGAGATGGAGGAGCGAATTCAACGACTTGAGAGCGACCTAGATGAAACTCGTGTCCGCATGGAGCACGCTGCTCCTGCGTCATCGTTACCGCAGACCCCCCAACTGAATGGTTCAACTTTTGCGCGGGCCAACTCTCCCTTTGGAACCCCTGGCTCCGGGCGAAACAAGTCGACCATCACTGCCACCCAAGCGATTGAGCAGCTTTACCAGGTTAAGGGTCAGCTTGCCAGCGAGAAGCGGCGAAACCAGCAGCTCGCCGAAGAGCTCGATGGCATGATTGCTGCTTTGGAAGCTAAAACACCAGAAATCCAGGAGCTTCAATCCGAAGCCGAGACTCTTCGAAATGAGATTGCACACATGTCTGAGCTGTCCCAGCAGAGTTTCGAAGAGCGGGATGCGGCGAGAAAGGCAGCAAGAAAGGCAGAAAGCACGCTTGCTACTGCGCAGTCTGAGAGCAAGATTCTACGTACTCAGCTGAGAGATTTGGGCACACAGATTCAGATGCTCGTCTTCAACATCTATGCTATGGAAAGGGGCATGGATCAGCTAACTGAGGAGGAAAAGTACCGCCTACAGCAGCTTGAGAAGGGCGAGATCACCGAGGAGGCTTTGTCCGACATGTCGGATACTCACCAGTTTATTACCCAGAAATTGGTGGTATTCAAGGACATCAAGTCTCTACAGGCCAAGAATGAGGACCTCTTGCGCATCACTCGCGAACTCGCTGAGCAGATGGAGAGCGAGGAGGCCTTGGCCGCCAAGCATCAGGCCAAGGAGGACCACGACTTGGTTGAGAAGCTGCAGCAAGACCTCACCCATATGATGGAAGAGATCAAGTCTGCTAAGATCACCATGGAAAGCTACAAGATGGAGCGTGATATGTTCCGCCGCCTTCTTCAGCAACGCGGCGCCGGCGACGACCCTTCTTCCCACATGCGCCATTCTATCGGTGGCCAGATGCCAATCGGCAGCATTGAGACTGGAGAGCAGACTGAAACTCTGACAGAAGCCCTGCGTAAGATTCAGGCAGAGTACGACAGCTTCCGAGACGCTCAGGATGGTGTACGAAAGGACTTCAGAGATCAAATCGATCATCTGTCATCGGAGAAGAACGCACTCCAGACTGCCAACATCAAGCTACAGGGCGAAGCTAGGCTGGAGTTTGAACGACGGGAGATGCTTCAGAGCAACTACGTCGCCCTTCAGAATGAAAATACTGAGCTCCAGAAGAGGACTCAGATTCTTTCCGAGACCGCTGCCAAGCAAGATATTAGGGTTCAGCAAGTGGCGGAAGAACTTATCGAAGTCAAGGGTCTCCTGGACAGCATGCGAAACGAGACAGCTAATCTAAAGGCGGAGAAGAAGCTTTGGAAGGATATTCAAGAGCGCATGAGTAAGGACAATGACTCTTTGATTGAGGAGAAGAATAGGTTGGGCAACCTCCTGACGGCTCAACAATCCCTGGAAAACGAACGCAATGTTACCGAATCCGAGGCTCGCCGCAAAGCTCAAACCAAGATTGAAACGTTGGAGCTTGAGCTGAGCACTGCGCAGAAGAAGCTTTCCCAAGCAGTAGAGGACTCTCAGCACTTGCAACAGAGGAAGGAATATGAGGCAAAGGAGTCTCAGAAGCGGATTGATGATCTCATGGCCAGCCTGAGCCAACTCCGGGAGGAGCACGTCAGCATCAAGACGTCCCGCGACCACCTTCAAGCTCGCGTTGATGAGTTGACTGTAGAGCTCCGAAGTGCCGAAGAGCGCGCTGGTCGCCTACAACCCCGTCCCACGCCTCGACCGGGCGTCATGACAGATAGTAACGTGCGCCAGCAAGAGCTTGAAGCTGAGATTCAGGATCTCAACAATGATATTTCGGACCTCAAGCGCGATCTCGACATGGCCAACACGCAGTTGGAAAATGCAAAAGCTCAGGCCGAGCAGTACAAGGAGCTGAGTCAGGGCAACGAGGAGGCTTTGGAAGACTTGCGAGCCTCACAAGACGAGTACCGGCAGGAGATGGAGAATCTCATTCAACAAAAGGATGCGAGAATCAAGGAGCTGGGCCAGCAGATTGAAGATCTGTCTGCTGAATTGTCACGATCCAACACCGAACTGTCTACTATTCGGGACTCCCAAGGAGAGATTGCACGCAAGTACGAAGATGAGAAGACAATACTAGAGGAGGAGATTAAGCGGCTCAAGGAAGAAAGCAGTCGACACATTGAAGCTGCTCGATATCATCAGCAGGATCTTCGTGCTCAGGCTGAGATTGCTTCGAAAGCCCAGCAGGACTACGAGAAGGAGCTTGTTAAGCATGCTGAAGCCGCCAAGCTGGTTCAGGAATTGCGCAACGAGTATAACGAGTACAAGCGGGAGTCTGCATCACTGCGCGCGGAAGCCGAATCTGCCAAGGTTACGCTCGCGCAAAGCGAGAGCTCCTGGGAAGACCGAAGACTACAGCTGGAGCAGGAGATGGCCGAACTCAAACAAAGGCGCGAGGATGCCAACGCACAGAACAAGCTTCTGCATCAGCAACTCGAAAGCTTGACCGGCCAGATTGCAGCTATGCAGCAAAACCGCAGCAACATCGCTGATGCGGATGAGGCCATGTCACCTGTTGGCATGGGCGATGCCATCGAGGGCATGCGAGAGTTGAATGGATACCTGCGTCGCGAAAAGGAGATTCTGGAAGTCCAGTACGATATGAAGATGAACGAATCGAAGCGGCTGCAGCAGCAAGTCGAGTATTTGCAGTCACAGCTGGATGAGACTCGTCTGAAGCTCGATCAAGAGCGCCAGGCTTCGCAAAGCGGCAACACTTCCATGGCTCACAAGGATCTGATGGAGAAGCTGCACGAGCTTAACCTCTACCGCGAGAGCAGCATGGCCCTTCGGACGGAAAATAACCAACTCAAGGATCAGATCACCGAGAAGAACAAGAAGATCGACGAGATGACGCAGAAGGTTCAGCCTCTTGAGAGCGAGATTGACAACCTAAACACTCAAAAGTCGTTCTTGGAAGAAGAGATTAAGCAAATCCAGGAGGACCGCGATCGCTGGCAGAAGAGGACCGAGGGCATCCTGACCAAGTATGGTCGTGTTGACCCGGCCGAGATGGAACAGCTGAAACAGACAATTGCCGACCTCGAAAAGGAACGGGATGCCCTCAAAGAGGGCGAGCAGCCACTGCAGGCCAAGGTCGCTGAACTTGAGTCGACTCTCGAAACCGAACGGACCAACTGGTCAAATTTACGAGCCAGGCTCGGAGAGCAATTCAAAGAACGTTCCCGAAAGCTCACTGGCGAAAAGAACGAAGCCAGCCAGCGTGCTAACACCCTACAAGAGCAGCTTGATAAGGCCAATGCTGCTACACAGAAGCAAGCGGAGCAGTTCAATGAGGAGAGAGCGGAATTGCTGAAGCAAGCCCATGCTTTCCAGCAGCAGATCGAGGAGCTGCGTCGACAAGCACAACAAACGCAGCCCTTGGCCGCCCAGCCAGTCTCTCAGCAGCCGCAACCTGATGCCTCTGCATCGTCAGAAGTTGTTACTGTTCTAGAGCAGCGTCTCGCCGATGCCCAAAAGGAGCTAGAGGCAGTCAATGCCCAGAAACTAGGAGCACAGCAGCAGCTCGAGAGACTCCGGAGCGAATTACAGACGGCTACCTCGGAGCGCGACAGCGCGTTGCAGAAGCTGCAAGAAGCCAATGCTGCAGCGTCATCTAGTTCTACTGAGGCTGTACCTACCGCAGCGCCGGAGACTGGAGAGGGTCAAGCAGCTGTGAATGGCTTGTCAGATGCCGAGAGGAAACAGTTGGAAAGCAAACTTGCTGCCGCCGAGGCAAAGGCTACCGAATTTGAGCAGAAGGCAAACGAAGTTGAAGCCAAGATCCAGCAAACGATTAAGGAACGATCGGACAGGATGAAGGACACGCTGAACAACAAACTAAAGGAGAGCCGTGCCAGGTTGGAGGAAGAGTTCAAGAAGAAAGAGGATGATCTCAAGCTCCACTTCGAGCAAGAGAAACGAATCTGGCAATTCGAGAACCCGCCCCAAGCAGCGCCTGCAAAGGAAACCTCGGCTGCCGGGCAGCAACCGCCAAGCACCCCAGCCAAGGTTGAAGCACCCTCAGTACCGCCAACTCCAGCTCCAAGCGGGCCACCTGATCTCTCGCAATTAGACGATTCCTCCATCCGACAGTTCTTGGCTTCTAACGCTACCGTCAAGAATATCATAGCGGCCAACATTCGCAAGAAGATGGATGCGGAAAGCGCCAAGATCAAGTCTGAGTATGAAGGCAAAATCACAGCCGCGCGTGACCAAGCTCAACTCATGGAGTCTAAGAAGTCCACTCTCCGGATCAATATGGCGGAGAACAAGCTTAGACATGCGACCGCGAAACTTGGCGTAGTTGAGACAGCCGCGAACGAGACGCCACAGAAGCCTGTAGTTGAAGTCTGGGAGGTTGCCAAAGTGACCCAGGCTCCTCCTCCGGCACCAGCAGCAGCCAAACCCCCGGCACCAGCCTCAGCTACGACTACGCCAGTAAGGCAACCATCCATCTCTGGCAGCACCCCTGCTTCAGCTACCGTCCCTCCTGGTGCGGCTGCTCAGCCTGCCACCGGCGGCCCGAGACCTGCACTGGCGCCTTTGGTAGCGACAACTCCTTCACAAGCCGCTACTCAACCTCCTCCTGAGCCCAAGGCCGCAGACTCGACTGCACCCGCGGGCGGCAACGTCCAACCTCCCCAGGCTTCAAATCCGTTCGCGGTGCCTACGACGAGTGGCTCTGCTGCTCCCAACCCATTTGTGCAGACGGATGCTGCTGCTGCCCCAGCGGCCCAAACTGCCCAGCCACAACAAGGTGTGCCACAAGCACAACAACCAGCTCAAGCACCACAGCCGTCACAGCTGCCTCAAATTCCACCTCAACCCCAGCAACAGGGACAGATGCCAGTGCGGTCTGGCATCCCAATGCCTCGCGGCGGCGGGCGTGGACGTGGAGGAGCATACGTGCCTCCTAGCCAAAGAGGAGCGGCCGGTAACGAAGCTGGACAGGGCCATGCTGGCCGTGGCGGACGCGGAGGTGCACGAGGAGGTCGCGGCGGCATGAATGCAGCTGCATCTGAGTTCCAGCCGGGAGCGAAGCGTCCAAGAGGCGACTCAGAAGCCGCTGGTGCTGGAGCAAAGAGAGCAAGAGGAGCTCACTAAGCTCAACGGATGAATGGCAACGAGTAGATTATTGGGATAAGGCTTGCAATGTATAATGACAGGGAGGATAGACTCTCGATCTATCTAATCGATGATTGCTGTGTTATTGGAGGGAAAAGATTTTAAGGGGATATAAAATGGATATGGAGAGGATGTTGGGGGTGCATTGCTGTATTCATAGCATTATTACTAGTTAAACTCGGACGCTTTTTCTTTTCTTTTCCTTTACAAATACCGATTTCTACTACCTGTATCTTGATGGGATCTCAGTATCATGTTGGTGATTTTGATGCATCTCAGCGTTCATGGATGACTTGAAGAGCCATGATGAACATGATATGTACTCTGTACCAATTTTACTCTCGTTTTATGAAAGAGACACAGGTATCCAGTACTAGACCACTAGTATCGGCGGATCGGAGCTAGTGTGGCCGGGCTCTGCTGCTAAGATAAGTGCAGTAGAAAAAAAAACTTTTGAAGCTTCACTGCGATAAGAGAATCTTGCGACAACTTCCACCTCCCAGTGACATTGGGATTTCAGCAAAAGACATCACCTCACTCGAACCAATCCCCGATGGTACCTCCGTCTAAGAAACGAAAGCTTCCGTCCGTCGCCGCACCGGCCGCGAAGCGCTCCAAGAATTCGGCCAAGGGCGCCGCTGCGAAAACAAACCCCAAGGCCGGCGGCAAGGCAAAGGCAAAGCCTGCGAGGCACTTTGTCGAGGCTACTTCTCTGGCCTGGCAATCGGTAGGGGAGGAATTTGGCGGACTCGAGGTGATTGAGGGAGTTGATGTGGTAAGAAATGGTGGGACTGTGCAGTTTTTAGTGGCGGAGCAGCAACAGCAGCAACAGCAGAACCCCGACTCTTCCGATTCAACAACACGACAGGGGGCAGCAGAGACTCAAGATGCCGTCAGTGAACCTGCTGAAGGGCCTGGCGACGGCGCTGTGGAAGGCGAGAATGTCGATTCCGGCAAAGCTGGCGATCCTCAAGGTGGCGTGGAGGGCAAGGGGAGTAAAAACAAAGCTGCAAGAAAAGACAAAAACAGGGCCAAAGAGCAGAAGAAGGAAGCAGACAACAAACTCAAGTCTCGGGGCGACAAGCTGGCGCCGGCCAAGAAAGAGCTACAAAAGCCCGCTTCACACAAGCAGCAGCAGCAGCAAAAGCAGGGCAACTCCTTCGACGCCCTCATGGCCGTGGACGACGCCACCGAAGAAGAAGCAGACATGGGTGCCTGGGTGGAGCTGAACCTGTCGACGCGCACCGTGTCTGCGATTGCGAAGCTCGGGTTCGCGAAGCCGACGCTCATCCAGCAGAAGACGATTCCTGAGATCCTGGCGGGCGACGACGTGATTGGAAAGGCGCAGACGGGATCGGGAAAGACGCTGGCGTTTGGGATACCGATCGTGGAGAAGTGGCTGGAGCTGTATGTGGACAAGACGAATGTCAAGCGGGAGGGTCCGACGGCGGTTGTTCTCAGCCCGACGAGAGAGTTGGCGAAGCAGATCTCGGACCACATCAAGGCGCTGTGCGATGGATTGCCGACTGCGCCGTACGTTTGCACGGTTACGGGTGGTTTAAGCATTCAGAAGCAGCAGAGACAGTTGGAGAAGGCTGACATTGTTATTGCGACACCGGGTCGTCTCTGGGAGGTTCTGGATGGCGATATGAGTCTGCAGGATTCCTTTACCAAGATTAAATTCCTGGTTGTTGATGAAGCAGATAGACTATTCAAGGCAGGACAGTTTAAGGAGGCGGAAGACATTATCGGTGCGTTGGATCGACGAGACCCCGAGGCCGATGACGACGATGACGATGACCTTCCCCCGCGACAGACGCTCGTTTTCTCGGCTACTTTCGATAAGAATCTGCAGTCTAAACTGGCCGGCAGAGGCAAGGGCTCCAAGACGGGGAGTGATGAGGAGAAGATGGAGTATTTGATGAAGTGTCTCAAGTTCCGGGGCGAGCCCAAGTTTATCGATGTCAACCCGGTGTCGCAGATGGCTGATGGCCTGAAGGAGGGCTTGATTGAATGCGGTGCCATGGANAAAGGTAAGTTGCAATACAACAGCACCTCTCTTTCTCATGCTTCTTTAGGTTATTGTTGCNNNTATTTTATAAATCAGGATCTCTACTTGTACACCGTTCTTGTCCTCAACCCCGGCCGTCGAACTCTCGTCTTTACAAACTCCATCTCAGCCGTTCGCCGTCTCACACCTCTCCTCCAGAACCTCGGCCTCTCAGCACTCCCCTTACACTCCCAAATGATTCAAAAAGCGCGTCTGCGATCCATCGAGCGCTTCGCTGCGGCCAGCAACTCCATCCTCGTCGCGACAGATGTAGCTGCTCGTGGTCTAGATATCAAAGAAGTCGATCAGGTTCTGCATTACCATGTGCCTCGCCAGGCGGACACTTATATTCACCGATCTGGTCGAACTGCTCGTGGCGACCGTTCTGGTATCAGTGTTATTCTGTGTTCTCCGGAGGAAGTCTTGCCGACTCGTCGTTTGGCGAGCAAAGTCCATTCCGAACGACAGGGTGGCGGAGGCGTCAAGCGTGAGCATTTCATTGAGACGCTCGCTATTGATAGAAAGATTGCGGCTCGCCTCAAGTCCCGCGTTGATCTTGCCAAGCGTATCGCTGATGCTGTGTTGGCTAAAGAAAAAGGCCACAGCGAAGACACTTGGCTGCGTAATGCCGCTGAGGAACTTGGCGTGGATTATGATTCGGAGGAATTCGATGGTACGGCGCCGGGGAACTGGGGTGGCAGGGGAGGTGGGCGGAAGAAGAAGGAGAAGGAGGCTCGTCAGCTGAGTAAAGCGGAGATGGGAGCGCTGAGGGCACAGTTGCGTGAGGAGTTGAGCAGGAGGGTGAATCTCGGTGTGAGCGAGAAGTACATTACGGGAGGGAGGGTTGATGTCGGTGCGTTGTTGAGGGAGAGGGAGAAGGGGTCTGTTGGAGGGCTGTTTTTGGGAGGGGATGGGCTTATGGGGTTGAATATATAGATTTGTTTTTTTATATATATTGTCTACGCGGCTTGACGAGAGTTGAGCGGAGAATATCGAGGCATAACTGTTCATGATGCATTTATTAGATCTAGCGAGAGAGGATCAACTTCTATTAGTGAATATTGAGTCCTTGCTCTCTCTAATGTTGCTTACGCTAAGATACTGGCTGAAATAATCCAAGCAAGTCTTGTGGCTATGCTTCCTGTCCCTGTGTACTTCAATAGCCTTCTCTTGGTATACATGATAAATACAAGTAAACACTACAAAACGCCGCATCGAATAGTCCAATATTTTTTCATCATTGCATTTTATTTAATGCCTTATACCTCACGCCGACACCTTCTTTCGCCTGACCTGAATCTCTGCTTTCAGATGTGGAATGATGGTGCCGCCTATCCATTGCTTCTCAGGCACTTTGCCAACTAATTTCATGTCGTAGTTGAGCAGTATATGGACCATGATGAGCTTCAATTCGTGCGCGACGAAGAATCGCCCGGGGCTACTCCATACATTAGTACACATNNNAATATTCCAATCTTCAGATAACACNNNCCAAGCGTGTCTGCCATGGCCAAAAGCCAAATGCTGGGGACTTGTAGTCACCATTCCCAGCCCCCGTATTCTCGTACCCTCTTCAGGTTCGCTCTTCTTCTCTTCGTCTGATTTCGCGTCCCAAGCTTCTCTGACCTGAGAATAGCGGAGAGGGTTGTACGAGTGAGGGTCCTTGTAGAGGTCCTGATCGTGATGCGTCCCTTCGAGATTGACGGTGACGAAACTGCCCTTTGGAAGAGTCCAACCTAGCTCTGGGTTGTACAGGCCGTTGTCGGCGACGACCTTGCGTTCGATCATTGTGACGGCAAAGTTGCTGACTCGCTGAGACTCGCGGATGGAGGAATCGAGGCGGACGAGGTTCGAGATGGCGGCTTTTGTCCAGGGGCCGGATTCGGGTTTGTTGGCGATTATTTCCGCTCGGAGGATGTCTAGAATGCCAGTTTCGGGATCGGAAGTGAGCAGGTCTTGCATCCACAGCTGGCCTGTCAACACTGTGGTGTGAATTGCCGCAAACTCGATAGGAAGAAGTCGTTTAGAAATGACAATGGGGTCTAGCTCGAATGTCTTTCCGTCTGCAAGTGCCTGTCGGATCAGCCAGGTGATGAAATCTTCGGGAGGCGTAAAGTCCTTGTACTCGGGATCGCCCGCGGCTTTCTTCAGCATAGCATTGAGACGCTTTTCAATGATGGGCTGGGCTGGAGCGTTGGCTGAGCGCCAATGGAGATAGTTGAATATGCCGAAAATGCGGCCAAAGATGGGATGGAGGACCTTTGGGAATACTTGGAGCAGGAAGCCGTTGCGGACAACGTCGTTTGTAAAGTTGACCATTCCATCGATGAATTGCTTGTTGCGGCAGATCTCGGGCCCGATGAGCAATCTGTTAGTGACATGCGGTACGATTTCCAGCCAGAGGTTCCAAAGCTTGAATGACTTCCAAATTTCTGTATCGTTTCCGAGTGTTGTGTTTACTGCGTGCTGAATCTCGTCGTCGACGTTGGGGATAACGGTAGATAGATGCCGGGCTATATACTTGTGCATTACGCGATTAGGAAATGGGTCATAGGCCAAGCGGCGGCCGAGAAAGTTGTACTCGGAATACAGGACGGCATTGTGGGCATCATAGGTCGAGAGGATGTGATCGGGCTGATCCATCATCCAGCCAATCTGGTTGCGAGGGATGACGACCTCTGAAGGGCGAGATAACGGTGATCGCACGACAAAAGGCAGGCCTTTTTTGCCAAACTGAAAGCTCTGGTTAGCCATTCTGACTAGTACGTTGTCTGTAAAGGTGCTGCTGCTCACTTTGACGTAGCCATCGCTGACCCAGCGGTGATAGTTTGTGAGGTAGCGGAAGCTGTCAAGTAAAGCGTTGAGCATTCCATGGCCCTTGCCCATAACAGGAATCTGGCTTGGATATTGCGGGTGACTGGCGAAGTCGACAATGAATGACAAGATCAGAAAAAGAGCGCCGAAGCTCCAAAGCTGGCTCGAGGTCACAGACCCCAGCAACTCGGGAATAGCCATGCTGAGTGTGAATGTGATGAGACGGTTGCTATTTGCTTTCCTACAACTCCAGCGGGTGCGCCATCCATCACATATGAGCACCCGTCGTTTCGGAGCGATCTGGTCAGATCAGAAAGAATCGATGTTTTGAAACAAAAGATCGGATGGACAGATGCACGGAAGAAATTATGAGAGGGGGAATGAAATCATCTTCAGCGGATGACATTGCGTCGCGGCAGGAGGCTATGTGCTTATGCGAAACCGAGCTATAAAAATAGCCGTCAGGAACGAGAATTACATCACCACGGCAGCGGGGGGATTGCTGATAGCTCACCGGAGCTACTCCAACCGATCATGTCGGGCTAATGGCGTCGAAAGGGTTGCTCTTAGCGTGTCTTACTGAGTGATGTTGCATCTCTGTTATTAGAGGCTTAGAAGTGACGAGTCGAAACTCGTCTGACGGTAACTTCGTGGTTCCCGTGTTCCCGATGCTGACGGAGACTCTGAAAGTCATAATTCCGATGTGACAAGATTCATCGTTTGGCGCTGCGTTTCATGGTTGATTAATTTTGCCTCCAAAAAGTGTTGCGGCAGCTCCCCTTCTTTGGAGCTAGATGTGTTGCAGCTGTCTGCCCGGGGGTCTGAAACCCCGAATCCACTTAGCGTCGGAAGGATTCATATCAGACATGTCCTCGTTTTCTGGACACTGCCATTGGCTACGGGAACAACCAGCGACGTGAATGTTGCAGAGCTCGAGGGCTTCCCATTGGTGGCTCCGAAATGGTTGCTGCTGCAGTTGATAAGCACTATGGGGTGCAGGATTGAAAGAAACGAGCAAAGGAACAAACTGCAATAGGATTTGGCATGTGGAACGAGATAGTGCCTGAGTCTCAAACTGTTGGATAGTCAGTTAGGATGTTATATAGTATGTACTGCTGGGGCTGACTTGCTGTGATGTCCACGCTTGTCTAGAGCTCTGTTTCTTCAACGCTGTGGTTGCAGCCGACGGAAATAAGTTCGATTGAATTCCAGCCAATGCCGTAGTAGTTTTGGAGCATACGATCATATGCATCGCATCTCACAGAAGAATGATGTGTGGAAAGTACCGAAGTGAAGGATGCGTTGGTTTCTTGCGACTCATTTTCACCTGTACCATCGTCATCTTCAGAAGCCAAGAGTTCAAGTGGCTTTTGTGCAGATGCTCTTTTTGTCATCAACTCTTGTGGTTCATGACATTCTTTGTGCCCTGGCCTCTCACGTTCGGTGATAGTAATAGTGTCTATGTGTCCACCGACATGGAGGGCTTTCGGCGACACTTGAGCCTTAGGTGAAGCTGAATTCGACCTGCAGCTTTCTAACCCCTGAGAGTTTGGCTCTTCGTGAATATGCCTTTTCATTTCTTTCAAAAGATTGTTGATCCTCATGTCGTGTGCGAATAGGTTGCCGCTGCAATATTTTCCAAAGAGCGACTGAATGGACATCGCTATCGGAAATGCGTCAGCTTTTGAGAGACATATATACATGAGCTCGTTCGAATGACCTACCATTTTTCTGCCAAGTCTCGAGATGGAATGTGCAAGGCCAAATATCGCTTGGCTTGAATGCACTCACCAGATTGCAAAGCTCGGCATAGGATGAATGTCGCGAATATGGAAATCGGATAACGTTTGGGAGTTTTGTTTCGCTGCGCTGTTCGACATTGGTACGAGTGGGTATTGCCATCAGCTGACTATTGATAATAGAAAGTATGGCTCGTTGTAAGTCTGTCGAACGAGCGTCTTCAGTAGATGATAGACTCATGTTGAGCTGCAAATCGCGTCCACTGGCCAATGCGTTCATCAGAGCACGAGCACATTCGCCTCGCGCCTCTTCAGTCGTGCTCTTCAACGCATCTATTCTGCAAGGTATTAGCTCCAAATTCCCATTCAATGTATGTCTTGTGCGCACATTCTGAGGAGGATTTCAAGATCGCTCTGGTTGGGAACCCCAAGCTCCATCTCGCGCTCCAAGTCTTCGCCACCTCCTCCTATTCCAGCCTCTTGGATAACAGCGCCATCAGGAAATGATGCTACAACAGGTTGGATTCGGACCACAGAAGATTGTTTCGCAATCGAACACATGTTGCCGCTCTCACAGCTGTGAAGGCGGACATTGTGGTTCGAGGTAAGGCAGCCAGACTGGGGCGTATTTCCACACATGAAGCCGGTCAAGGCAGCAGCGGTTGAAGTTAAGTGAGCACTCGAGTTAGGCCGTGTCTCTGATGATGATGTGTTCAAGGAATTATAAATACGGAGTTTGTAGTCGTCGACGTGAATCTTTATCAGCTGTCAGCAGAGGACAACGTGTTTTTGATGAATAGACTTACAGGAGAGTTGAGAGCTTTGGACAACGCAATCCAAACGTCTTCGTAGCCATAAGTCCAAGCTTGAATGTAAAAGAATGTATCTTTTGGATATTTGGCGACCTTGTGTAGTAGCTCTGCGATTCCTTCAGCTTTGGTCTGGAACGGAATGTCGTCTACGAAAGACGTGTCGAGATATATGGTGTCTATAGTTTTGATGCCGCACGTATACTCGATAAGAGATGGGCTTCTGGTGATGGCGTTGACGAACCACGGCTCGCATCTCACGTCCCCAGTATAGAGTATCGCTTTACCATAGTCCTCAATCACTGGATCGTTGTTAGCGAAGGACGATACCGCCAAAGACAAATTCACCACTTACAGAACATGACAGAGCCAGGGCAATGGTTCGCATCAAACAGCGTCACTTGAATGCAGTTTCCAGGCCGGAGTTCGATTGTGGTTGGAGATTCCAGTGGAAGCGGTTTCTGCTCGAGAATCAGCTGCGAGTGTTCACATCCTTGTATTGGTAGCAGTCTTACGCACAATAACCTTACTTAGATGCTTGTAAGTCTGCTGCCGCGCCTCCAGAATGCCCCTGGCATAGTTGATGCGACAGGGGTATCGCTCCAGCCGCAGTAAGATCTCCCTGGTTGCTGCAGAGCAGTAGACACTAACAAGTTTAGCAGCCAACCCCAGCATGATGATGTTTTTCATGCAGACCTACAAGGGAGATCGGAGACTTTCAAGCCCGGAAAGATGATCGCTGTGGACATGGCTGAGAAAGCACGCCAATGGTGGTGATGCATCAACGTGGTGTCTGAAGAAATCGACTATCAACCGATTAGCACAGAGCATCTTTGGCACCGAAATGGAGGAGTCGAACTTCGTATGTCTGGAAACTCGGAGACGAGGCCATTGAAGGTCGACATGGCGATTACATGGGAATGGACAGAGCGTTGGATCTGGTGATGGCAAAATGATTTGCATCGTCCGTGAATTTTAGTGGAAGTTGATGTTGAGATGCTGGTGCTAAAGGCCGCTGCAAACTGAGCAAACTTTAGGCATCAGCATCATTCCGCACTGTAAAGTTAGTGCACATTCACACAACCGCCAGCCCTGTGTACCTGAGATGGCCACTAAATGGCTCCTGGGCTTAGGACAGAGTGCACAGTGTCAATTTAACACTAACACTATGCATAGTCCACTTCCCTTCCCTTTACTCCATTCAATCTTACAACGTGATATCACAGCTATCAACAACATCTCAACCCCAGATCTCCGTCTCTATGAAACTGACACGTCAACCTCAGCACATCCACGGCGTCTTCATTGCCATATTCACGCCATTCAACACACCTCTTGGAAAGGACAGGCTACCAGCCATGTCCAGGTTTACGTATTCGGAACAGTACTGGTAATGCAATCGTATTGAGACTTGCTATGTATGGTAAATTAACCTGATCAAAGTGNNNACACCAATGCGATACAGACAAACTCTCTGCCTGTGGAAAAAACGACTCTAATGCGCCAAGCATCCTCACNNNGTCAAAATGGATCCGCCAGAGCTCCCGATCACTGCCGGAGTTGAAGTCACTCCGCGTGTGCATCATCAGGATATTATCGCTCACTACAATATCTCCCTTGTCCCAGACATGATAGTAGGCCACTCTTCTGTCGTGAAGGACCGAATCGATGGCCTCGCAGATTGCCGCACTGTCAGCAGCTTTTAGCCCGTCAATGGTGACGTTTGTGGGCTCGAACTGGGTCTTAGACTGAGGCCACGGCTCGTGATACCTGAGACACGGCTTTCCTGTCGTTGGGTGGGACACGATCATTGGAAGACCTTTGAGCACGGTTGCGTTAAAGGAGGCTGTGGAAACCGTCCAAGTCATCTCCGACAGGGCTCCGAGTCTCAGCCAGTGTGGGAGATACTTGAGGAACAGCGTAGACGACGCAAAGAGTGTAAATCCTGTGTCACGGGGGCTCGAAGTAGCTCCGACAAAGATTTGAAATCTGGANGAGAAAAAAGCTGTTAGTACGGTCATCATCATCCCACTTCCAGCCGCAGACATGGCTACNNNCCGAGGCGGTGTTGAGACAAGAGTCTCCTCACCGTTTTCATCCACTTGCTTGACGGTTTTGAACAAACCATCATAGTGCCAAGGCATCCACTCGCGAGAGAGCACATTATTAAGACCCGAGCTGTTCGTCCCTTGATCCTTGACTTCCAGGATGAGGCCAAACTTCCAAGCTGTGGGTTTGCCAAACTCTTCTGACTTCTTGGCGAATTGTTCCTTGTTCGGCTTCTTAATGAAACCACGAAGGATTACAGGAGAGTTGATCTCCGATAATAGGCGAACCTTCTTGGCATCCACGTCGTCCATTGTCATGCTATATGGACCCCTTGCAGGCTTGGCGAGGAATCCAGATGGGTACAGCGGCTCAAAGACTACGCCACCTTTCTCAGCGCCCCACGAAAATAGATCTGATTTCTCGCGGTAATAGCTGGGCCTATCGTTTTCGTAGACGAGTTCAAATGACTCGTCATTCTCGAAATCGGACCGCATGCCGGTAGTCGTAGTGCCATCTAGTCTATATGCGACCGCGCAATGCCAAGGTGTTGTGTACGTGGTGTCGGTAGGCAATAAGCTGATGGACAGCTTGGCAGCCCCAGTAGATGGATGTATCGACAGTCGGACCGAGTCTTTGTATTTTTGTCGAACTGCGCTGGCGAATGCNNNTCCTTCGAGNNNGCGGTGATGTACACGGAGACGGCCTTCAGGTGGGAGGCGGTCTTCAAGTGGGAGAGGCGGTCTNNNGGTGGGAGGCTGAGGACTTACATCGCCACGGGCCATCATCTGCTTGGCAATGTATTCGATACCTCGCTTATACTTGGTCTTGCTGCGCTCATCCCCAATTGGATACACAGTCTCAAGATCCGTCTCCAAGAACTTGATGTATCCTCTATACGTCAAGCAGACATCTTCGCTCTGGCTAACAGTCTTCCATTCCCAGTCGGGTCGGCTGAAGGTATTGAGCAATGCTCGTCGGAAGTTCGATGCGTTTGCAACATATGTCATTTCGTCAAGCTGCTCTGGCAACTGAATTGTTACAAGATCTCGAAGACGTGAGAAGGAAATATGTTTGTACCCCTTTGCTGCGGCTAGAGCTCTCAGTGTTTCGCCGTAGTTCCACACATCTTTGTCTGGGACGCCGAGCAGATCTGATGCTTCGATNNNGTATCTCTCTGAAAACCANNNAAGAGAAGGCTTCCGATATAGCGTACCATTGTATACTAGGCCATCTGAGATGATGGTGAGGTTTGCCCCTGGAGGGTAGATGTCTTGAATAGCTAGACAAAGGCCGTTGAGATGTGCCAGAGCCAGCTCCTCTGCTCGATCAGGCAGCTTGCCCAACACTTTGGACTGAGAGTTTGGCGACTTGAAGGGAAAGGCGGGCAGGCACATAGGTACGACATCGCCGGCTTTGACATGAGTGTAAATGAGAGCGAGAAACTTCAAGGCTCCCTCATCAGCTTTGGCAGCGGTGTCTGCCGACCGTTTCAGACGATACCGGTCTATGATGTGAAGAATCTTAGACGCTGTCTGGAGAGCGGCTGCATCCACGCCAGTGGTGAGAGAAACTGAAGGAACAGTAACAGGAAGAGGAGGAGTGGAAGAGGTCGAGTTCAGCTTGGCCTGGGTCTCAGGGACCTCGACGGCCAGCGATTCAAGTTCAACAGCAGACGGCATGGTGGCTTCAATTGGAGATGAAGAAAGAATAGTTGTGGTAATCCAATTCTTGCCGATTCTCAAAAAATCGGTTGGCGAATCTGGATCCTTTTATCAGATGGAAGCTCTTCATCTGGATATACATAGCATAGCCTCTAGAGCTTCATGGCCCACCAACTGCCAGTGATAGCCGTCGATGCTGTGCCACCTTCTCTATACGGTTTGGACCCCCGAGGGGGCGTGCGACAACCTGCCATGCGGTTCACCTAGAACTTGGACACCTCTATGGTTTCATCCAGAGCCTTGACAGGCTTCAAACTTTTTCATTAGATCGCAAATGTGGAATCTTGGTGGAGTCGTTGGCAACCTAGTATCTCGACCCTTGTTGACGAGGGTTGTCTGTCGCCGAGGGTTGAGTATCACGGCTGTTGGTATGTGATTATAGGTAACAGGACCCCATGGCCATCCTCGAATTTTCGGATCACATTTCATCACTGCTATTCTGTCTTTCATCTCTCTTCTGATACGGACTCCCCCAAAAAGACTACAACAAAATTTCGTCAGAGTTTTACCAATATGTGCACTTCAAACAGCGAAGTCGAGGTCGTTGATGTGGCTATTGTTGGTGGTATGTTTGCAGAATACACAACAGACAGTACCATTGGTCGATATTGAAGTGCTGATGCAAACCCCATGATAGGAGGCCCTACTGGGTTGCTTACCGGCCTGCTTTTACATCGCCTCGGCGTTTCCGTCAGCATATTGGGTATGAACATTTGCATATGCCTCTCAAAATATTGAATACGGACTAATTTTGGCCACTGGCAGATGCCAAACCTCAAAGTTTGGACCTTGGGCGTGCAGATGCGTTGAACGCGCGAACACAGCAGTACTTGACAGTTGTTGGCATTCTTGATGAACTGCTGCCACAAGGTTTAAAATGCAACAGTAAGTGGGCATTTCGACTCTTCTATTACACTGAAGGGGACTCTGACTTACTGGCTTCTGCAGCGAGCTCGACATTTGGCGAAGGGGACTTCATTTCTCGCCAGAACCAGTGGTGGGTGAGCCTTGAACACACTCTTCATAAGAATTTCCTCATGATTGGCCAACCCGTCGTGGAGAAGATCCTGAGCACCCATTTGGACGGTCTCGTCCATTATGGTGAACAGGTAGAATCTCTGATCGAAAGCAACGAGTTCGTCGAGATAGTGACGAAGAGCGGACGGACAATCCGATCCAAATATGCCCTGGGATCAGATGGAGCCAGGTCAACAATACGATCAGCCATTGGGGCGACCTTTACTGGAAGCAAACCAGAAATGCTCTGGGCGGTGCTGGATACCTTCATCGACACAGACTTCCCCACATGCCCAGAAATCATCACTTTCCAGTTGAACGGCCAGTCCAGAGTGTCCTGGATCCCGAGAGAAAGAGGGCTGTGCCGGTTCTACGTGCTTCTTGAAGGAGAAGTGACGCAAGAGCGTGCAGAGGAGTCCATCAAGAAACACTTGGCCCCATATCGGACCGACTTTGTCAAGACTGAATGGTATAGCACTTTCGATGGTAAGTGGACTTTTGACAATGTTTACCTGAACTTTTGTTTGCCCACTTTCCACTTTTCACTTGTCAGTCTGCCTTATCTTGTTTTACAACTCCCTTGTCCCGTGTCAGGTAGGCATGCCGCTTGGTCTAGGGAGCCGGCATGGACCTTGCTAGCACGGCAACTACTCCTTAGTGGCAAAAGCATAAAGAGATAAAACGTCGGCGAAGCTAACAGTTGGCTTTAGTCAAGGAAAGGATCGCATCTTCGTTCATCTCCAAGGATGGTGCGGGCCGTGTCTTCTTGGCTGGTGATGCAGCCCACGTCCATTCGGTCAACGGGGGTCAAGGGCTGAACACAGGCATTGCCGATGCGTTCAGTCTCGCTTGGCGTCTGGCCCTTGTCCTCAAAAGTCCGCGTCTGCAGGAGGGCGCTGCAGGCAAGATTCTCCGTAGTTATGACATCGAGCGCAGGCAAACTGCCCAGGGTGTCATTGACGTTGCAGCGGCATTGGTGAGGGACACTGTTCATACCGCCAAACAATATGTTGGTACCATTGAACGCAACGCGGGGTATATCACAGGTCAGTGGATTTTCCCGTCAAGTAATTTCATGGAGTATACACCACCTCCCNNNTGCAGCTGGGACGCCCCCTGTCACCGTGGTTGGGTGNNNTGTGTTGAGCAGGAGNNNAACGCGCAACAGTTGGCTAACATGGAGGCCAATGGAATGGGCGTTGCGTACGACGGCATGGGATCACCAACTGTGGAAGAATCTGAGCTCGGAATCTGGAAGGCAGGCAAGAGATGCCCTGATGTTGTTTTGTCCACGCCAGAGAGTGATGGCGATATTCGGCTATACTCCCAGGTTACCTATGGCAAGTATCTGATCTTGGCCATTGGTAACCATCCAGAACAGGCTCTTGCTCACGAGGATGTTGCTGTGTTGTTCAGCATCCTCCCTTCATCGGCGACCGCCGAGAGCGTAGTCACGTCAAAAGCAAGAACTTTTACTGCGGACTGGGCCGAAGCGGGTGAATCCTACGCCGTGGTTGTTCGTCCTGATATGTATATTGGATACGTGGGAGCGGACATCGAGAGTTGCCAGCGATACCTGGATAGGCTCTTCATCCGATGATGGTGCAAGGATTAGGTCGATCAACAAGCTGATCGCAGGTATAATCAAGGATAGTTACAAGAATTAAGTTGCCGTTCCAGAAGAAGACGAAGAAGGACCACCTGCCCACCGAAGCAAGGGCCTGCCCACCTACATGATCCGTTTCATGTGCTTTGACATACATACAGCTATGTGGTTCGTGGAATGCTACTTCATCGAGCACCCCTGCTAGCTGGCTTGGCTGGGCCCTATGGATCCAAACCTTGACAGACGGCTATCCCATTGATCGACCGGTATTGCATCCCACCGGCGGGGAAATTTTGCTCCAGTTTGCTTGAACTTCGTTGCAATGTTGTTTTGATGCTTACCCAACGCAGCAGCCGGGCACGATCGGCCCTAACCGTTTTATTATTAGCAGTCCATGGAGCAGTTCATCGCCCTTTCTCACGACGCAACGCTAGCATGAATCAGGAGCAGCGTCACCCCAGCTGGTGGTCTGAATCGGGAAGTTGAGCTTCATGTTGTGCATTTTGTTTCATAGAAAATGTTATGGTTAAATCCCGTCATCCCGGATGCTTAACGGCTCGTGCCTTTTTCGGCATCAGGAGCCGATGATTGATAACAAAATGAAGGACTAGGAGAGAGCGCGCGCTTACAAGTTGTTGGGAGTGGGAGATACTATTCATTCGTTTGTCTATACGAGTACGTTGGAAAAGAGTTCGCTCCCGTGTTAGCGTGTAAGGGGGGTGCGACTACTAACGGCAAACTTCCTGTTGGACATGTCAAGAGGCGAACAGAAATGTGACAAAGCAAGCAAGGATCATACAAGGTGGTGCCTGGAGCGACTCATGTTATCCCACTTCATTAATCATCAACATACTCGAGATTTTCCATTGCGGATTCCAAGGCAACACGCTGCTTTTGGAGTCGTCGTTGTGTCGAGGACGTTTCTTTCAAACGGTTGCCCCCGTTGGAATGCAGAAGTTGCTCGATTTAGCAGCTCGTGACCGGCTCTTGATTTTCCAGAGTCGTACATAGCATGTCAGTCAGTTACAGTATGGATCTTCCATGGATGCTTGGCTTGTTTTGGCAGGACAGGACCCGGTCCCGGAGCGGAGTGCAGAATCGGACTTTTTAGCGCTGCGCAAGGGTAGGAGATAGATGTGGATGGGCATGTGGAATGCGATTAGGTGGAAATACGACTGTAGAGATTTTCTTGTCGTTTTCATTTCGGTGAGTCTGTATGATTACAAAAGAAACTGAATCAGTTACGGCATGTGAAAGGTGGCTGACTTGCTTAGGCGAACTATTTTCCAACCTGGGATGAGGGTCTTAGTTCAGGGTCAGCAACGGCTTCTTCAATGGCTTTCGATCCTTGTCACGGCGAGTTTTGATGATACGGGTTATGAGTAAGCCGATGTTTGGAAATTGCCGATATACAGCAAGAGTTGAATGCCGACTATGCATCGGAGCACCCCCAGCACCTCGAACAATCACATAACAAATCAAGCTAAATATAAAAGGAGAAATCAAGATGGAGTAACAAAAAACGCCATCACATGCAATCCTTGCTCTATCTGTCTATCTCCCAAGGAAGGTCTATAAGCCGGGCGAATACACGTACTACTCGTATGGGCAAAACCCCATGAATCCCTACAGATGCAGTGATTTTCTTCGCTTACCTCGCTCATCGTGTCGCAAATTAATTTTCCGTTCAACTGGCCTGCTAGGGCTTTGCGGTCTCCCCGGTCTCGGACAGGACTAGACAGATCCTATATGGACGAGGGTTAATGTCAGTGCGTGGCATTGATATCGCCATGGCTAAAAATAGAGAAGATGTTCCTCACCAAGAAGTCACCCAGTCCGGCTTTCCATTGAGGGACTTGCACATTGCTCGGGAGCTCACGTTTGAGGGACTGACATCAGCGCAGAGCCAGCCGTCGTCTCCGAAGCGTGTAGCCTTTTCTCGCAATAGCTTCACGGCCAACTTCTTTGCGAGGCCTTGTCGTCTATAAGGCTCCTAGTTTGTTTGTTCAGTATAAGTGCATGCTATGCTCATCATGACGAATGTTCTCCAGGGTTCAAAATGCCTGTCATTTTTGGGAACTTACTTCCACATGCACACTGATTAGGGATCCATCAGTTCCCAGCAGTGCCCACGCGATTGGCGTCTTATCTTGCCGTTTAATCATCAGATTCGGCAGGTTAACAAGCGTCTGACTGCGGTGATGCCGATTAGTTCCCGAGATGAATGCGGCCAAAGCAACCAATAGCACAGCGCTGATCTGACCAAAGAAGGTTTCGGGAATGGGATTTTTTCTAATACACGTACGCGGTACGGGGGATGTCAGTCCGAGACACAACCAGCTGGCAGTCATCCAGGTTGGCACTATCCCAATACATGCCAGGAGGGAGATTCTCGTCCAGGAGAGGCAGCTCTTCTCTCTTGATGAGCCATTTATCATACGGGCCTGATGGCCGGGGCTGAACACGGCCTTCGAATTTCTCCAGGATGGAACGAATGTCCGCGTGCAGGGACCCTATTAGGATGCGGTCCGGGTTTGTGAAGAGCAATTCTTGCTTGTACTCGTTGCGCAACCGGATGACTTCTTTCACCAATTCCACCAATTGCGGCTCATATAAGTCTTTGTTACTAGAGTCGTCCCTGTTGCGCGGGTGTTCTAGGGTTGAGTAGATGTACATCTGAGTTTCCGGCTTAGAAAAGTCTAAATAGGCCGCAGTGTATGCCTTGGACTGGTACTGGTCAAACTGCTCTTCCGAAGACAATTCAGTATCGGAGACAAAGACAATGCGCGCATGAGGAGTTGTTCCATGGTTGAACTTTGTAGACTGTAACCGTCTCAACAAAGGCAGTGAATAGGGCAAATCGGGAGTTAGCAGTTCTACCAGCTTTGCTGGCACTGAAGTGAATGAAACTGCGTGACCGGCCATTTTGAGTCTAGGAACCTCGTCTATCGTGTTGAGATCGAAACAGACAGAGAGCTAGGATCGCAACTGAACGGAATAATATAACTGCACGGTGAATGACTCAAATCGGCCATTTTCAGCACATTTTCGGAGTTCGATGCCGGTCACGTGCATTTGTGGAATAGCGATTTCGCGATCTCATTTGCATGAAATGAGTCATTGACTCAGATAACCTCAAAGAGAGTTCGAGTCTTGTTTTCTTTTCTTGTTGTTTTTGACATTTTTATCAGCCCACGGACGCATCGACCAGGCTTTGATTATTGCTCTTGTCTCTTTAGGAAGGTTCATGGTTCACTGGTCTGTGCACTTTGAGCCAACTGAATCATGTCTCATGTGGATAAGACGCCGAAGCCTCGGCTTGGTTGATTACTCATGAGCTTCAAAAATTGAGCAAGGGCAATATCACCTGAGAGTTTCTAGGTTAAGTAGCAAATGAGATACTTGCGTTGAAGGATGGATCTGCCTGACCTTGATTTACAAACGACTGATAGCATAACATTGTCCAGGTCGGGGATTCAGAGATATGTAGCCAAACATGAAAAGGACAACTCGGTTGTGTATAGCAGCACTCGTGAGGTTTATTACACTCTCACGTAGGAAGGAAGCGAAATCACCTCTTTTTATTATTATGATAGTAAATTTATTCTTACTAAACTCGCATCCTATTTCATTCCTAAGTTCATAACTCCGATTCTTGAAATTAAACTTAATACCTGTCTGAAAGTCTCGGAGCAGGTGGCTTACATGGCTGACAATCAACGGCTCAGGCTCCTGTCACCAGCATACTAGCCCATAAATCTTGACGGTAACTCAATTTATGCCTGAAAATTCAGCTGGCCGTGGTTATTAAGCTTCAACAGCCACTGGGGATACAAGCAGCCCTTGAGATTATGTGAACGTCACATACTCAACTAAGACGCCGCTTGAGACTCGGAGATACATGAGGCGCATATGCTTCCTTCACATTGGATAAGTTGGTTAGAAAAGGCAGAGAAAAGAGGAGATCAGCCGATGCGAGACACGACGTCATATCGCTTGACATGGCTTTTCGCACAGGAATGCTATTCAGCCCTTTCCCCCAATATTCCCAATCGTCTTCACGTTCTTAGGATCTAGATTCACCTCCTGTAGTCAAAGAGTGAGCTGAAAGGTCTTGGCAGAGCAGTTTAATGATCACATGTCTTATGAGGCTGCTCGCGGTTGGTAGTCCACTAAGCATACCTTGAGAGATTCACAGTCCACTCATGCAGGTACAATAAATTAGCTTTCCGACACATTCAAAAACTAGATTTATGTATGACGTAGCTGAACAAATATAAGTAACATTATAATCCTCTCAAAGATTTTTCAAACTGCACATTATTTTATATCCAAAGATAATATTTAATTACAAATTATGACTGGATTCGCGTTCAAGACTCATGGAAACGCGGCAGTTCTTCCCGCCGATAGCACCCTGACTATCTCACATCCTGAATGGGGTGCCCATATAAGGTCCAGGGTCACCGCAGATACCCAAGGCTGGGTACAAGTTCCCATGGGCTTTCAAATCCCAACCGATGGAAAGAGACTCGAACTCAAGTCAGTCGAGGTTACCTACGCCACAGGCTGGAAAACTATATTTGATGGCATTCAGGTCTATATGGGACAAAAGAAAATTCTGAACAAGGTTGATTTCGGTTATTCGACTGATAAAGAAACTACCGTCAAGTTTGACATCCCTGGATCTTGGCCAATCAATCAAGGAATCTCAGTTTCATTACTTATCACTATACCTAGCGGGACAGATGAACATGGACGCTGGGCGACAATTTCATCAGTTGGGGCCTACTTCGCACATGCTTAGTGTATAGTTTACTGGACAATTTTGTTATGTAGCTGCAATAATAAGCAGAGGGACTACTATATTCTAATCTGATTGCATTGTTTGATGGTGTGATAGCACTTGGCTATTCAAGGTATCTAAAGGAGTGGAATGATGTGAACTCAACTTTGGAAGCTTATTTTGTACCAGAGTCTTGGGATTGTGATATTACAGCTAGTCTCATTTTTTATATGAGGATGTAATTCCTTGTCTATAGAGACAAGATAACTATGAAGGGTGTTAAATAGTCATTTCTTCAAAACATTGTTCAATGCTACAAAAATCTAGAACCATTCAAGGTTGCCTTTGTGAGACAGGAATTTGCCGCTGATGCTCTCATCGAGACCTTTGATAACGGAAAGCATGGATTCCACCGACTCTTTTGGTGAAATCATTCCTTTAACATTCGGATTATGCTTCCTCAGAGTAGAAAGAATCGCCTCAAATGCTCCAGGTGCGGTTACCATATCCTTTGCTGTAAATGTTTTATTTAGTAGCTATTCTGGCACTTTGTCTCTCAGAAACCGCATTCACGTACCTGCGTCGGTTTCAACCCAGCCCGGCGAGATGGATAGAGTCCGGATGCCCTCCGATTTTAGCTCAGCCGCATACTTGGTCATGACGATGGCCCCTGCAGCCTTGCTCACAGAGTAGCCCATTGCAGTAGATATTTCGCTGACTCGGGTCAATTCCAGATCTCCGCTAGGAGAAGAAATGTAGACAATCTTCTTCTCCGTTCCCTGCTTGATCAAAGGGAGAAAGGCGTTGACGGTGTGGATGAGATGCAATGCGTTCACTTTGAGCTATCCAGCCGTCGATTTTAGTTTCATTGCCATCTTTCATATAACGATTCCATTGCGACTTACCGGCCCAAAGAAATGGTTTTCTAGCTCTCCTTCTCTTCCAGCACTGAATTGGAGTAAGCACGCTGTTATTTTGTTTCATATTAGACATGAAATCGGGGGCGTTACTTACAATGCGCTTGGACTAAGCTCTGCCGAGTCCCCATGGAAAAATGCATTGTAAACTAGAACATCTAGCTTGCCGCCACCGATGTTGCCAATTTCTCCTGCAGTCTCCTTCAACTTTGCAGGATTGCCTATATCCGTCTCAAGTACATGTATGTTCTTTCGAGACGCAGCCAGTTCATTGAGTGGCCCAGCAGTCTTCTGGCTCCTGATCAGAGCAAAGACTTCATTCTGCGCGTCAGATGACTGGTTGTTTCGGTAAGTATAAGAAAAAATCAAGGCTTTCATGATTGGCGTCGGGCACATACTAGCTGATTCACGTATTCAAACTAGCATGGGACAAGTTAGAGATACCATCATCACTTGGTCAAGATATGCTTACACCAATTCCCCGCGTTGCTCCCACAATGGCCCAGGAAGGCATTTTGATTGAGTTTGATAGAAGAAGAGGGCAAAAATGTTTGGGAACGTAATCTCAAATGATGCTGCACAGTTATAGTGCTTCCTCAGATCCTGATAGTGGCATGATGGTGTAAAGCGCAGAAGAGAGATATTTATATCTACAGCTATCGTATTTTAGATATCATGTACATGAGACTGATCGCGGTAACATACTCTCTCCACAAGATCGGAATTACATACGGACTTTATCGGAAGCATTAGGGGGATTTGCATTCGAAGTAGTCTTCGGAATAACGATTTAGACGATGTGAGCGTATTGATCGTATTTTGTCGTATTCGATCGTATCACTTCTCAATTATATTCTTAACAGATGAAGGAATGGGTGTGTTTAGATAAAGTAAGCTAAACCAAGGATTGATCAAATCATTGGTGTCTCAGAGAAACGCTTGTCCACCACCAACGGAAGCTACGCCCTATCATACGTGGCATTGAAGATGAAATCTACTTGGCTAGCTCTATATTTTCTAAAGAGTACTGCAGCAAACATATTAAAGCTTGCAACCATCTATTCAAGGATCACAAGCGACGTTATACAGCTGGTGAGACAATATGCGTTTGCTACTTCCATCATCGCGAACGACCGAGAGCTGAGAATCCAACGTTCAGTTGAATATAAAAGCCTACCATTTAGCATAATGGTATATGGACTCATAGTCATACCTAACTGTTTAGTCACTGGTGAATAGGGCTGGGGGCGGCGTTCTGCTATTTTGTGATGGACGCCGAGGCAATGATGAAAAAGCGGAATTAGACATTAGGTTGATATCTCAAAGAAGAATATCTGGCTGACACGGAGTCTTGAAGTAGGCCGATTCCGCTTCAGACGGAATTACACCCGCAACGGATCTACATAGAAGTTCTTTCTGCGAAGATAGAACTGTAGATGTTCGTACAGTCAGGATGATTAATGTTTAGTCACCCATCTTGTAAGCTACAAGTGCACCTTAACTGATATATTCATGACATGACAATTGACATCACCTGGATAGCTCTTGAGACTCGACTCGGTTTAAACGTAGCCCCACTAGTTGACTAGCCTCCACATGCCGAGGTGACGAGCGTTTACGGAGAAATATAGAATGGTAACGAAGTATGTGCTGTAATCTGTTCGTGTAGCCTGACGCCCTATAAATGACAGATAATCGATACCCTGTTAGAGCCTGATTGACAAGTTGGTTCAAATTCTAGACAATTGCTAAGATGCGCCTCCTGAAACGGAGATACGGAGTTGGCGGAATTAGGAGTTATAGGGCAACATGATGGTCTCAATCAACAGACGCCCAGAAGATGATTACCGCAAATATGCCTCCACGAGGAGGTGCGATTGTGAGCGTTGGTCCGATTCTATCCCTTGGATAGGAGAATTTGCGAGGCGCACTTTCAGGTTAGGATGATCTGTGAAGCTGTCGCATCTACACAGCGCTTTTGTTCTCCAGTCCCGGAGCATCTCTCAATGTGCGAAATGCAGCACTCGAGATAATAGGATGCGTTCTTGGAAGCATCATTCACGATATAAAGTAGGAGACAAGTCCGGGCCCGAGAAATTGTTTGAGGACCAATGTGAGGACTCAAAGCGAAAAGTACCCACGCCATCAAAGGAAGCAGGTTTATGACCATACCAGTACCAAGATAGGTGAGCACGAGCATGAACACAATTTTCATTGCCTTCAATTCAGTAACTGGTCAGTTCGTAGTCAATTTATGACGAGAATAGCACATCGTTGCTATCTTTGGCACTTGTAGCAGACATTGTGATATAGGCGTCCTTATATATGGCTATACAGTGACAGTTTTCTCCAAGACGGCGATCGTATTCTAGTGGACCACCGAGATCCGGCCTAGCTCCACACTCGTTTCGCAGTTTGTAAGATGGTTCAAGAATTTCCGAAGGATTTCTAGCCATCTTGAGCCACGCGAGTGGGGATTTTCGCAACCCTCGCTGCCACCCGGGTCTCGATAGTGGCTATTTCACAATTAAACAAGAAATAGAATGAGTCGTGAGGCGACTTCTTGTATCTATGAACCCAAATAGTCATGCTGATACATAATAGACTAAGTACCTATTTTGGAAGACTGGCAACTTGTTCCGAGCTGAGATCTGAAGAGTTGCCTGAACATGCCTATATAATGAGAGAAGATTCAGCAATGTTGTGTATTTGCAAAACACACCCTTGGGTCTACGATTCATCTTGCATTTCACTGAGCATTTGAGTTATTAGTAGACATTGAACATCGACAACGTCACGATATCCTCCTGACTTGAGAGGCTTATTCTCCACGTTGGGCCCTATCTTTGAGCAATGGCTGCAGGCAAGATTTTGGTCACGGGCGCAGGAGGGCACCTCGGGGGTATAACGCTTGATCTACTCCTCGAAAAGCTGCCAGCTTCGCAGCTTGCCGCTATTTCGCGAGACCCTACTACTAAGCTCAAGCGCTTTGCCGACAAAGGAGTTTCGACATATAAGGCTGACTACAATGACTATGATGCGCTTCTGGCCGCGTTCCAGGGCATTGAAAAGGTCATGATGATTGGTGCGCATGCTTTCACAGATCGCATCAAGCAGCACTATAATGTAGTCACTGCTGCAAGGCAAGCCGGCGTCAGGCACATCGTTTACACCTCGGTGCAGCGCCAGGAGGGGGCTGGCATTGCCATGTGGGACGTCACAGAGAGTGATACGTTTACTGAGCAGGCAATCAAAGCCAGTGGAATGGACTACACTATCATGATGCAGCCGCCCTTTTTGGAGACCTTTTTCCTTTATATCGGCGACAACGCCCTCGAAGAAGGAATCAACGTTCCCTTTGGCAAAAGCAAGTTTGCGCCCGTGACGCGTGACGACCTCGCGGCGGCCAATGTCACCGTGCTGACGGAGGAGGGACATGCGAATAAGACGTATAAGCTGAGTGGCAACGAGGCGTTTTCTTTTGCGGAGATTGCCGAAATCTTGGGCCAGGCCAAGGGTCAGAAAGTGTCTTCCAAGAACATTAGCGAGGAGGAGTATCTCAAATGGAAAGGGTTCGAGGGCCAGCCTGAGCAATTGCCACAATTCCGACTGGCTTGGGTTCGTGCGATGAATGAGGGCAATTTCGAGGAGATAACGGGGGACTTGGAGAGATTGATTGGACGTAAGCCAACAGAGTTTCGTGATTACGTGAGGTCGAATTATCCTCCTACTCAGGGACTCTTTTGAGTTGGAAGGATTCTCAGCTTGCAGATGAGCCTTTGGAGAGTCAGTTGAGCTGGGGCGTCAGCAAAGATAGCAAAGTACTTGTCACAACTCATTCTTTTCTTATCCAACGCAGAATAATACAACTCATTACGGAATTGTATGGGCGAATACAAGCCACAGTTGGGCAACTCTAATCCAGACTATCGCAAGCCATGAGAACGCCATGCCTGCGGTCAGCTCTGTTCCGCTTACAAGTCCGCGGACTTGTTCGTGTCACTCTTTACGATGGCTTTGATGCAACCCAATAAAATAAATAGCACAACCTAGTTGTATGTAATCAACAAACAAATACTTCATATAAACTGAGGGGTATTGTACGCATACGACGTATACAGGACTGACAAAACGTAAACCATCGATATTTTTTTGACTTCCATTGACGCTAAATACAGACATTTTTCGGCAAACCTCGACCCTTTTTTAAAGATGTCTTTAAAAGTTGTCCTCATTTTGGGCTATGGACAGCGAATTGGTGCTGCTGTAGCTCGTGCCTTTGCCAGCCGCGGCTACAAAGTGGCGGTTGTCTGCCGCTCAGATAAAGTAGCGGATACTCCCGATGATTATCTGTCAATCAAAGCCGATTTATCGAACGCGTACAATGTTGAGGATGTGTTTACTCAAGTTCGAAGCCAATTAGGAATTCCAAGCGTCGTTGTGTATAATGGTAAGGAAGTCTTCCACTCATCTGACGAAAGGAAANNNGCTGAATTGTCTCGTGGGGCCTTTATACTTTCCATTCAAGGATTTGATCAGCCTTTGTCAAGTGTAATCACAGATGCACATGTTAACACTTTTTCCGCTTATGCCGCCGCCCAACAGGCAGTCAAGGGTTTTGCAGAATTACCTTCGGATGCTTCNAAAACGTTCATTTATACTAGCAATAAGCTACATATTATGACCTTGGAGCCTCTTATTTCGATGGGCATGGGAAAATCAGCGAGCGCTCATATGATTCATTACCTGTCTGAAGTTTACAAGGATTCTGGCTATAAGTATGCGCATAAGTTCACAATAAGATGCGTTGATGCTGACAATGATGTGCACAATATATTCTATCACACAGATGAGCGGGAATCGAATGGAGAGCCAGCATATGATAAGCTGGATGCTGAGGCTCATGCAAGCTTCTATATTGAATTGGCCGAAGGAAAGGATCAAGGGCCATGGAACGCAACTTTCGTCAAAGGAAAAGGGTATGTCAAGTTTGATGAGAACCCAATACATGGTGGCCGTTTTCCCGGTGCATGATATGCTGCTGCCGGAGACTAGAGTGATAATAGCTTTAGAAGAGGTTTAGAACTACTTCATCCGCATCTCCGAACGATGTATTGTCATATCATCAGAAGTAGCCAGTTAATCCATCTTAACACCAAGTTTACCCACACTTCGAAGACCCCAAAGGCTTACCAAGACCGATGCAAAACCCAGTCCACAGTTATATATCCAACCAGCCTTGTAACCCCGTAAAACGGCTTCATTCATATTGTGAACTTGTGAAGATGCGGTAACTTGCTGCGCGATCACTGCAGTTGTTGCAATTCCCACACTCTTTCCGATCTGAGAAAGCATCTGGAAGACGGCTCCCGCCAAAGCCTGTGTCTTTGTGGGAAACGCGGACGTCACCACAAGATTGGCGATGGTGTAAATGAGATCTGCTCCCAAGGGATTCATGGCCATTGCTTGAAATACTGCACGCCAGTAATTTGGGCCATCTACACCACACAGGGTGGCCAGAAGCAATGGAGCGATGCCGCTTACAAGGCACCCAATCGGAACGGCAAACGAAGGCCTCAGATACGGGAGCAAGATGCCAATGGCAACATTCATCATTGCGCCGCAAATTGGTGCCGGTAAGAAATACAGCGACGAGGTCAAAGGAGAAAAACCACGCACTTCTTGAAGATATAATGCCGTGAACTGCTCACTGGCATTGAGAGATCCCCAGATTAAGAAGACGGTCACGCAGACGGTGGTGAAGGGCAAGTTCTTCCAAATGTCATTAGGGATCAGAGCTGGTCGCCCTCGTAGTTTCTGGAAATGCATCCACGCTGCAAAAGTAGGCAGAAGTGCAACACCAGCGCAGAGCATGACCAAGTTTGCAGGCTCACGTATTCTCTCGCTTGCATCAGACCCTGACACGACAGCCAACTCATAGGACAGCAGTGCGAGTGCCGTGCTGATAAGAACACAGCCAATCCAGTCAATGTCTCGTGCAAGATGACGAAGAGGCTCTCGGCCTAGAGCAACACCATCTATACCTGCTGGTAATGCCCACACAGCCACTAGCAACACCACAACATTGAGAATCGCCGTGATGTAGAATCCCCAACGCCAACCAATAGTACCGCTGAAGACGCCGCCCAATGCCAGTCCCAATCCAAATCCTACCGCCTGTCCACTGCCCATGGCAGCGAATGCGGCGCTGCGGCTTCGAGGGCTACTCGCAGCGGGAAAGGCACGAGCTGCGATCCCAACAGCACTAGGCAAGCAGAAGGAGGCTGCCACTCCTGCGATAGCTCGAAGAGCAATCAACTGGGAAGCACTTTTTGACAGCCCAGCGCCTAATGCACTTGCAGATTGCAAAAGGGCGCCAACCAAGCAAACTCGTCGACACCCGACGACATCAGCGGCACTGGCACAGAGAAGGAGCGTGCAACCGCATGCTAGAGCAAAGGCCGAGGCTGGCCAAAGTTGAAGTTCCGGAGGAAAGTTCAAGTCTGCTGCAATTACCGGAATGCAAACCGTCAATAGCCCGGCCAAGAGATTGCTGATGCCGCTGATGCATGTGATGCAGAAGATGATGGCGACTGTTCGGCTCTTTGAGACTGGGATATGGGGCTCGGCGGGTTCGGTTGGCTGAGAAAGCTCGCTGAATACAGTCGCGGTAAAGTTTGGAGCTGTGTTCAGTTCGATGGCTGAAGTCGCTGGTGAAGGCGACATGATTTCTGTGGTTTATGTGAAGACTTAATAAAGGGCTTTTGTGTTTTTGCCTGGCGTGTTTATGTAGGCCTGAGGACATAATTACGGCGACTCCTGATTATGCCATTTATATTTCGCAAGTTAGAATTTATTGAACACTCATTGTGGCCATTCACAGAATACGTGGCCAGTTGAGCCGACGCGTGTTCAGGACAGATTGACGATCCACGCTTACCTTCGTATAGGAACGAAAGGCTCAAGCATGTGATTGAGCTGCGCTAGTCTCGTCTTCTTTATTACAAATACACTTCTTTTTCTACTTAGAAGTTAAGTCATTAGTAAATTATAAGCTTTAAGATTCAGATAGATAGCAAACTTCGGCGTGTGTAAGTAGGCTAAATACATTCCGACATCGGATTCAAGATTGGCCGCATCATCTAAGGTGATGTAATGACGGATTGTATCCCATTAAAAACATGAATCAACAAATTCTCATTTAACAATCAATTACAATCGTCAATCGTTTGAGAGGCCCAACTGTTTGTTGCTGGGGTGGTTCTGATACCGAGAGCGAAGTGAAACGCTCACAATACCACCAAAGAATCATGACACGGAAAATATTTAAGGATTTGAAGTTGTGTTTAGTTCGATAGCTGAAGTCGCTGGTGAGGGCGACATGATCGCTGTACTTTGTGTCAGGACTCAACAAAGGGCTTTTGCGTTTTTGCCTGACGTGTTTGTGTAAGCCTGAGGACATAATTACGGCGATTCCTGATTATGCCATTTCGGAGTTCTGCCAAAGATGATGGCGAGTCCTTTATCCAACAGGTTCAAGTGCCAAAATCTCATCAAGAGCTGCTCCTGAGTCTGTCTGTCTAGCCAGTGATGATCAACTCCCAGAGCTTGCAACATCCTGCAAGCCTTCGTCGCAGGCATCCAGCAAAGTGATGGCCCCGCGAATTCGGATGCCTGGCTCAGTGCTCGTACGAGACCTCCTGTCTTCATCAAGCAATACCATCTGCCTCTCATGTGAAAAGCCAATATTAGATAAGAAGATGGAGTGGGAACGAGCAGTGGTGAAAGGGAAATAGCTGAAGTATTGAGGAAGATGGGATAGGAAAATAGTTTTTGCTATAGCTGAGGTATATATTACAGCCAATGTTGGACAGACTTGGGTATATAAGCCAGTAGCCTATTGCCACAAAATTTAAAGGTGTATTATTGTGTGTGTATGGTTTGAAATAATTTATCAAGTGAGCAAAGAGTTCTGCAGAGTTCTGCATTTGTGGTAGATAAGATGGCGATAAATTGGCGTTTGAGTGATGAAGAATGGTAGTGTAAGGGAATGTAGATATGTCTAAGCGGTATAAATAGAAAGCTATAAATATATCTTATTATGTTACTCTGTATATGCAACAGCTTTCCCAGCACGTATTATGATTGCTAAGGGATTATATTTGTTAACATTAGTTGGCCCCTTGCACTAATTTCCTATATAAGTATCAAGATATGCTTATGGGACTTGGAGTATATTTACTGGGTCAAGGGATAGTAATTGGTTTTAAGTCCCCGGTTCAGATTTAACCATAAGTAGTATTATATATCCTAGTCAAATACCAAGTGTCAAAAGTTCCTAATAACTTTCCCTACCCTTCTTTAATATTTTACTACAGAGTACTATGATAAACCGGTATTTATATATTAGTATAGATAATATCTTCTAAGGGATAAACCTTAGAGTAGTTCTATAGTTTATATTAGCGAAGTAATTAAGTTAGTAATAGGTAATTTTATTACTAGCTAGTAATATAAATAAAAGTAAATATCTATATTTTAATTTAATTATATTATAAATACTATAATAATAATTAGTTATTTAAGTATTTTAATAAGTAATATAAAGTAAACTTATATATTTAGTTAATTAAGTTAAATTATTACTAAGTAGTAATAATTTTATTATATATTATTTTAAAAGTTTAATAATCTATCCTTAGATTATTAAATTATTATAATAATTTAATAATTTATTTTTAATTAATTAATTAGTTTAATATTTATTTAAATCTAGCTACCCTATAGGCTTATTATTATAATTATAAAAGCTAGGTTATAATATAATATCCCCCTTTTATTAATTTTATTTTTAAAACTTTACTTATTTAAATATAAGTAGTTTATCCCTACCCTATAGTATATTTTATAACTACTTACTTTTTTACTTATTTCTTATATATATTAACTTATTTTAAAATAATAAATAAGGTATTTAAAAATCTTTATTTTAAAATAAAAAAATATAAAAGTTTTTTTTATTTTATTATTAAAAATACCTTTACTATAAATAAACATTATTCCTATTATATATTACATAATTATAAGGAATATCTTTTATTTCCTTTTAATTTATTATATTATTATTATAATCTAACGTCTTATACTACCTTAGGAAGGTATATACCCTTAGAAAAACTATAGACTAATATTTAATTAAATTAAATATTATTAAAATACTAACTTAAATATTAAGTTACTTTTATATAAAACTAACCCTTAGTAATAGTTAACTTAAGTTATTTATAAAAATATAATTAAATATATAAAATTTAGCTAAAATATTTATTAAATAATTAAAATAATTAGTTATTAATATAATAATAAAATTAATCTTTATATTTAATTTACTAATTATATAATAAAATTACTTAATTTATATTCTACTACTTTTATTAATATAAACTATAATTAATTTATTACCTTAAGAACTACCTTATATTATTTAATATAAACTAGTTTATTATATATTAATAACTTTTATTTAAATTAGTATTATATATTATTTAGGTAATAAAAAATACTATAACTCCTTAACTAACCTTTATAATTATAATTATTAATTTAGAAGCTTTTATAGTTAATTCTAAAGGAAATATTATTATAAAAAATACCCTTAACTTTATAAATATAGTAAATACTAAAATAATTATATTTTTTTAAAATATATATATACTTAATAAGTAATTAATTAATAATATTAATAAAGCTAAGGCTAATATAAAAATTAAGCTTACTACTAAAGATATTAGTATTTTAATTAAGTATTAACTACCCCTTATATTTAATAAAAATATAAAAAAACTTTATTTTTTTAAACTTAGCTTAAAGTATACTTTAAAAACTTTAAAAATACCTTTAATACTTTAAAAAAAAGGTATTATTTACTACTTTATAATTAAAAAAGACTACCTTTAAATAGTTTTAACTTATTTAAAATAAATATTTTAAAAAAAATATTAGTATTATATTTAATTAAACTTAGAAAATTTTTAAAAACTTTAATAAATTTAAAAGTAAATTTAAAAAGGTATTTAATAATATTAATAAAATTAAAATAGTTAAAAATTACTTTATAATTATTTACTAAAAAAGGGAAATATATAAATTATATTATATACTTTTAAAACTTATTTACTAAAGTTAATTAAGGAAAATTAACTTTTATTAAATAATTTTATAATAATTTTAAAAAAACTTAAGGAGAAAGTATATTATATTAACTATAAAAAATATAGCCTTAACTTTCTTTATAAAATAATATATTAAAGTTAATAACCTTTTATATAAACTTAAAATAAATAGTTTTTAAAAATACTATTTAAAAATAACTTTAAGTATTATATAAACTAAAGTAGAAAGTATAATAATAAAGTTACTTATATTTATAGAATAAACCTTAGATAAATAAACTTTAATACTATTACTAAAGGAAAGAAATTCCTTTATTATAACTATAGTAAAAAAAGCTATATAATTTAAAACTATTAATTTAAGAAAATTAATAAACTTTAAAAATAACTTAAATAAATTATTAATATTATTTATAAGTTTAAGTAATTATTAAACTAGAAATATAGTAATAATAAAATCTTTAATTTAAATATAACTTAAGTTATAAAAAAACTTAAATTTAATAAACTAATATAAGCCTTAGTAAAAAAGCTTACTTTAAAAAAGGTTAATAACTTTAAGAATATAATATTTATATATAATACTATACCTTTATTAAAGATTATTAATATTATTATAATTAATATTATACTTTTATTATAAAATATACTTAAAGTATAGTAATATATATAAATTTATATAATATTATTTATAAACTTTAATTAAATTAATATTTTTAAAGTATTTTAATTTATAGTTAAAATTTTTAAAAAGGATAATTTTAAAATATAATAATAGTTTATAAATTAAAAAAAAGTATAATATAATATTTACTTTACTAAAAAATATAATTATAAAAACCTAAAATTATATATTAAATACTATTATAAAACTTATATAATTACTAAAGTAGTAAGATTAATATTTTTAAAAATATAGTTCTTTAGACTTTAATTAATTATAACTATAGGAAAAGACTATTAATTATTATTATAATAATTACTATTATAATATATAAGTTATATAAATAACTTATAAAAAGCTAAATAAAACTTTTAAATTTATATAAAGAAATAAAGTATTAAATTAATATTAAGTATTATTATAAATATAACTTTATAATTATATTTATTAATAAATATTATTAATATAAAATATATAATAAAAATCCTTAAGTAGTATAAATATTATTATATTTTAATAATATTAATTTTAAAAAAATATAATTAAAATAATTTATAATAATTAACTTTAAAAATATTTATTACTAAAACTTATACTTAAAGAAAATAAAGAAATTTTAAAAAATAATAATCCTAAAGGAAAAAATAACCTTCTTTAAGGAATTTATTAATATTATTATATAATTAATATAATTATTAAAATTTTTAATAAAAGTAATTATTAAAAAGTATAAATTTATAATATTTTTTAATAATAAAGTTTAAAGTAATTATATTTTACTTATACTTATATTTAAGCTATAATTACTATATAAAAATAAAAGTAATAAAAGTTATAATATATTTACTATAAATAATTAAAAGTTTAAATATAATAAAAAGATTATTAATATTAAAATATTTTTTTTTAATATTAAAATCTAAAGTAAAATAAAAAAATTAGTTTTAATATATTAAATATTTTAAAATTTAAAGCTTTATTAAAATATATATAGCTAAAGGAAAGTAACCTTTAGGTTAATTAAGAAATAAGTTAAGTAAGTTAAGTAAATAACTTTAGTTTATTAAAAATACTAAACCTTAAATTATAATTATTTTAAAAAAAGTAATAAAAAAGTAATATATTATTAAAAAACCTAAAGCTCTTTAAATTAAAAAATAAAAAACTTAAAAATATAAAAGTTAAATTTAAAGTCTTTTAAAAAGTATTATAATAATATTAAAATAAATAAAATAAAATAAAATAATAAAAAATTTATAAAATAATTACTTTAATATAAATAGAACTTTAAAATTTTAATTAAGCTTTTTTAAAAGCTAAGGAAAAAGCTAACTTTAACCTTAAGGAATAATATATAATAAAAGTTTTATAGTAGTATTATAAATATAAGAAATTATATTAAAAAACCTTAAAAATAAAGCTACTATTATATTTAAAATAAAATTATAAAATTATATTAAAAAAGAAATTACTCTTAAGTTTTATAAAATTTATAACTTTAGTAAATTTAAGCTTAAAATACTTAAGAAATAAATTAAAAAATAACTTTAAAAAAGATATATTTATATTTTTAATTTACTTATTAAATACTTTATTATCTTTATATTAAAAAAAAATAAGAAACTTTAATTAATTATTAACTATTACTAACTTAATAATATTATTATTAAAAATAAAACTTTATTACTATTAATTAATAAAATTAAAAAATATTTTACTAAAATAAATTACTTTATTATATTTAACTTAACTAAAGTTTATAAACTTACTTATATAAAAGTAAGAAATAAATAAAAGACTACTTTTTAAATATAATATAGTCTTTATAAATACTTAGTTATATTATAAAGGCTTACTAATACCCTTATATTATTTTAAAAATAAATTAATTATATATTAAAAGTATATTTAAATAACTTTATTATTATATATATTAATAATATTTTTATTTTTTTAAAAACTTTTAAAAAATATTAAAAATATATTTATTAAGTATTATAAACCTTTTAAAATACTAATTTATTAATTAACCTTAAGAAATATTAATTCTATATATAAAAAGTAAAATTCCTTAAATATATTATTATACTTAAAGAAATCTAAATAAACTTTAAAAAAATTAAAGTAATTAAAAATTAAAAACCTTTAAATAATATTAAAGAAATATAAAGCTTTCTAAGATTTATTAATTATTATTAATAGTTTATAAAAAACTTTACTAAAATTACTATATTATTAATAGATTTTATTAAAAAGAATTAAAAATTCTTATAAAGCCTTAATATTAATATTACCTTTAAATAACTTAAAAATACTATATACTTTTAAACTTATATTTACTATATTTAATTTTAATAAACTAATTATAATTAAAATAAATACCTTAGATTTTACTATTAATAAATAAATTAGTTAACTAAACTAGAATAGTAAACTAAAACTTATTATATTCTTCTTTAAGAAACTATATAAACTAGTATTATAATATCTTATTTATAATAAAGAATTTATAATTATTATTACTATATTTAAATACTAAAAATACTACTACTTTAGAAATATATATAAAATTAAAGTTTATATTAATTATAAAAATATTATATTTTTTATAATAACTTAATAATTATTTAAAAAATAAGTTAAATATTTTAAGTTTTTAGCTATATTTAACTATAAAATAATCTACTATAAAAGATCTAAGAATAACTATACTAATACTTTTAACTAAAGGCTTAATTATTTTTAAAAAATACTAAATTTTATTATATAAATTCTATAACCTAATAAATAAAAAGCCTTAAAGTAATAATAAATTAACTTTATTTTTAAAGTTAAAAAAATAATTTACTTTTAATAAAAATTATAAAATATATTAAACTTTAGGAATAAAAATAATTTTCTAAAGGTATTATAATAAAATTAAAATATCCTATACTTAATAATAAAATATAAATACCTAAAGAATTATATAAAAAAGTAATTACTTATATTTATAAATATAAACTATATAATTATAAAGAAATTACTAAAACTATATAATAAGTTTAATAATATTATAAATTTAAAGAAATTAAGTAATAAGTAAAGAAAGTAATTTTATATTATATTATATATAGGAAAATAAAAAATAACTAATACTTACCTTATAATAAGTTATAACTATTACTTATATTAAAACTATTATAAAAATTAATTATATTTAATTATATTATATATTTACTATTATTTAAAGATTTAGTTATAGAATTTAAATATAATAATATTTTTATTATTATTAATAAGCTTTTTAAAAAAACCTATTTTATTTTTAATAAAAAAACTAACTTAGCTAAAGACTAAGTTTATATTTATATAAAATATATAAAAAGTAAATATAAAATACTAAAAGAAATAATCTTTAATTAAAAATTTACTTTATATATTATATTTTTAATAAATATTAATAACTTACCTTAAGACTAACTATAAACTTAGTATTACCTATTACTTATAAATTAATAAATAAATAAAGTAATTAAACTAAATTATTAAAGTATATTTAAAAAGCTATATTAACTTAACTTAAAATAACTAAGTTATAAACTTATTAATAATTTAACTATATTATAATAATATTAAGTTAAAATTAATAAAGGTAATACTTTTTTATATAAACTATAGCTTTACTTTATAAATATACTAACCTTTAAAATAAAAATTATATATTAAAAAAGTAAAAATATATATAAAAAATATAAAGAAGTTTTATAAAAAATTATAAAAATAATTTAAATTTATTTATAAATATATAAGTAAAAATATAAATTAAAAAAGGATTAGAGGACTAAACTTTTAAAAGGAAATATAATTTACTTACTTTACTATATATAAAGTAAAAAGCTTTTTAATATTAAAATAAATAAACTAAGTAATAAACTTAATTATTATAAACTTAAACTTTATAAAATTCTAAAGAAAATTAAAAAAGTAAATTATAAACTTAAGTTACCTAAGATTATTAAATTATACTTTATTTTTTATATATTACTACTAAAGAAAGTATTAGTAAATAAAAATACTAAAGAAATTATTTATAATAAAATTATTATAAAAGTAGTTAAAGAAGAATATAAAGTTAAAATAATTATTACTACTAAGCCTAGCTTTAATAAATAATAAAAATAATATAAATATTTTATAAAATAAAAAAATTATAATAAAAGTAAAAATATATAAAAACTTATTAATAACTTTAATTACTTAAAAATAACTTTAAATAATTTTTTTATAAAAATAAAATTTAAAATAAAATAAATAAACTAAAAATACTAAATAAAAGTAAAACTAATTAAAAAGTAATAAAAAAATATCTTTTATTAACCCTAAAGAATTTAAATTTAAAAACCCTAAATCTATACCTAAGGAAAACTAATTAATATTATTTAATATATTTAATAAATAAACTATCCTAAATAAAGAATTATTTAAAAACAATCTCTTAAGTAATAATCTTATCCTAAGTATTTAATACTTTAATATTATAATTAAATATTATATTACCTTACTTTTTAATCTTTTATTTTAATTTATAAATATACTATAGCCTAGCTAATACTTTAATTACTACTACTTTAACCTTTTTTTCCTAAGTAACTAACTTTTTATAATCCTTTTTATAAATAAGCTATTAGAAAAATAAACTATAATTTAAAATTACTAAAGGAAAAGTATTTATAAAAAGTTACTATAGTACTTTTATTATAACTTTTCTTTTTTAAAATATATTACTAATAGTAAATAAATCTACTATTAAACTTATATTTATTTTCTTTTTTTATAATAATATAATAAAAATAAAGTATTTTAATAATCTCTGTAATTAATATTTAATTAAATAAACTTTTTTAATTATTATTTACTTACTTATACTTTTTCTTAATAAAATAAAAAGTAATATATACTTAAATATAAAAATAATACTTTACTAGTATTTTATTAATATAATAATATAATAAAATAATAAAAAAATAAGTTATAATATACTTTATAATAAAAATAATATAAATTATATATAAAATAAAAATATAACTTATATTAATATATAGCTATTATAATTAACCTTAAGGATAAAATTAATAAAAAAAGGATATTATATTATAATTTAATATTTTATATTACCTTAGGAAAATATATACTTTTAAAAGAACTATAGACTAATATTTAATTAGATTAAATATTATTAAAATATTAACTTAAATATTAAGTTACTTTTATATAAGATTAACCTTTAGTAATAGTTAACTTAGGTTATTTATAAAAATATAATTAAATATATAAAATTTAGCTAAAATACTTATTAAATAGTTAAAATAGCTAGTTATTAATATAGTAATAAAATTAATCTTTATATTTAACTTATTAATTATATAATAAAATTACCTAATTTATATTCTACTACCTTTATTAATATAAACTATAACTAATTTATTACCTTAAAAACTACCTTATACTATTTAATATAGACTAGTCTATTATAATTTATATTAAATACATTTATTTAAATAAATTTTATTATAATATTTATAGTTTATTTTTTAAGTAGTTAAAAGTATATTACTATTTATTATTTCTATTTAAAAAATAAGCTTAAAGTAGCTAAAGAAAAGTATTTATATTACTAATATAAAAGTTAAATATTTTTATAAAAAAAAAAACATTAATATAAAAAAATATATTATACTATTATATAAGGTATTACTAATTTAAATAAGTTAGATAAAGTTAAGTATAAGAAGGCAGAGGTTACCCTATTAGGCTATTATAATATAATTAATAAAAGGTTTTTCTAAAATTATTTTTACTTTTTTAGTATTAATAAGATTATTTAAGGATATTAGTAATAGATCTTAAGTTAATGTAATCCTTAGGCTTTAATAAAGTTTTTCTACTAGAGTACTATTAAGTTTTTAAAATATTTAATAAGTTTTTATATTTTTTCCTTTTTTTTCTCTTTTTTTATTATATTTTATAATATTATTTACTATTTTCTTTTATTTTTATTATATTAATATCTTTTACTTTATATTTTCTCTTCTTTCTCTTTAATAATAATTTTATTTTAAATAAATTTTTAATTTTTTATTAATTTATACTTTTTTTAATAAAAAAATATAAAAAATTAAATATATATATTTTCTTTATTTTTCCTATTATTTTAAAAGTTTAAGTTTATAATTTATATTTTTAATTTTTTTAAAATTTTATAAAGTTTAAGTTTTTTAAAATTAAGTTTATTACTTAATTTATTTATTTTAATATTTACTTATTTATTTTCTTATATATATTAGTATAACTAAATTATATTCCCTTCCTATAAAGGTTAGTTTTTTAATTTTATATTTATTTATATATTTAATTATCTTTTATTAAATAAATTTAAGTTATTATTATAATTTATTATATAATTTAATTATATTTTCTACTTTAATTATAACTTTTTTAATATTTTTCCTTTACCTTAGTAGTTAATAAGCTTTAGGTTTAAATCTATAGTTTAAAAAAATAGTAATTTCTTAGTTAATTTTAATTTATATTATTATATATAAGTTATATAATAAAGAGGAGTTTTACTTAATTATTTTATTTAAAGTTAATATAGTAGTATAAATAAGTTTTAATTATTTAATTAATTTTTTTTATTTATTTATTTATTTATAAATAGTAGGCTATACTAGTTTTATAATTTATTCTTAATTTAACTATAAGTACTTTCTAAAACTTAAATATAAATATATTTCTTTTATTAAAGATTATATTTTTTAGTAGTTTATAATTATTTATAATATATTTTATTATTATATAAGCTAATTTTTTTATATTACTAACTTTTTTAAATAGTATAAAGTAAGTTATTTTTATAAGTTTATTAACTATTATAAAAATACTATTATAAAGTACTTTTATAATTAATTTCTTTAAAAAAGGTAGTTTAATAATTAAGTTAAATAAAATTAATTTTTATAATTATTATAGTATAAGTAGTAGTTATAGTTATTTATATAGCTTATATTTAGAGCTTTTAGCTTATTTATATATTATATATTTTAATATAACTTTTTATATTTATATTTTAATATTTTTAAATATAAAGTATTATTTAACTTATTATATAGTTTTTTTAATTTTATAATATTTATTAAGTTTATATATATAGACTAATTTTACTACTTTATTTTATAAATCCTTTAATACTTAAATAAGTTTATTTAGTATTAGGTATTTAATATTTATAAAAATACCTTCTAAATATTATTTATTTTCCTAGTTTTTAATATATTCCTTTATATTATTAATAATTAAATTATTTATTTTAATTTAGTATATTATATTAATTAATTTAATTATAAAGTCTTTATATTAATTTTTCTTTAATATTTATAGCTTTAACTTCTGGGATTTCTTAAAAGTAGTTTAAGTATTTACTAAGTATATTAATATATTTATTATTTAAACTATTATAATATTTAATAATAAGTTTAAATTTAAAAAGTTACTTATAATATTTAACTTATTTATAAAATAATTCTTATATTATTATAAAGTAAGTAATATTTTAGTAATTTATAAAAATAATTATTAAAAATTAGCTTTTTTTATAGTAATATCTTTAATATTATTTACTAAGTATTTAATATATAGCTATAAACTTTTTATTATAAATAAAGTATTTAAGTTCTAGTTTATTTAATTTTTTAAAGAAATAGGTAATAGGCTTAAGTTTTTTCTTAAGTATATTATTTAATTATTAAAGTACTTTATTAATTATATAATTTAAAGTATTAGTTTTAATTATAATAGGTTTATTTAGGTTAAATATTATAAATACTAAGGTATATTAATAAGGGCTTATTTAAGGTATTTAAAAGTAAGTAAAGTATTTTATATTAATTTAAATTTAATATTTTTTTAATTAAGTTTATAAATAGTATAGTAATTTTTAAAAAGTCTTTAATAAAGTATTAGTAATAATTAATAAATTTTAAAAAACTTTATATTTACTTAATATTCTTTAGGAGTTTTTAATTATTAATTACTTTAAGTTTTTTAAGGTTTATTTAGACTTTTCCTAAGGTAATAATATATTTTAGAAATATAACCTTTTATATATAAAAGTTATATTTTTTAAGTTTTATTAAGAGTTAGTTATTTTAAAGTATTTATAATATTTTTTTAATATATTTTTTATATTTTTTTAAGTTTTTAAAGTAAATAAAAATATTATTAAAGTATATAATAATAAAATAATTTATATAGTCTTATAATATATAATTAATTATTTTTTAAAAGAATACTAAGGTATTTATAAATTTAAAAAGTATTACTTAATATTTATAAAGTTTATATTTAATATAAAAAGTAGTTTTTTATTTATTACCTTTTTTAATTTAAATAAAATTATATACTTTTTTAAGGTTTAATAATATAAAGATTTTAGCTTTTATAAATTAGTTTTTAATTTTTAAAATTAAAGGTAGTAGTATAATATTTTTCTTAATTATTATATTTAATTATTAATAGTATATAATAAGTTAAAGTTTACTATTTTTTTTAAGTATAAATATAATTAAATATTTTACTAAGGATTTAAAAAGTTTAATATAGCCTTTTTTTAACTAATCCTTAATTTATTTATTAAATATTTTAAGCTTAGTAATACTTAGGTTATAGATTTTATTAAATATTAGGACTTTATTATTTATAAGTTTAATTTTATAATTTTATTAATTATATTTTAGTAATTTAATATTAAGTTTTTTATTAAAGACTTTTATATACTAAAGGTTTATTAATATATTTTTAAATATTTTAAAGTATTTTAATCTTAGTAGTATAAATTTTTAACCTTTTATATAATTAAGTTAAAAAATCTAAGTTATTTTTTCTTAGGTTTTTTAATATATTTAACTATTCTTAGGAATTTCTGTAGTTCTATAGTAGGTATTTATTTTATAATTATTTTTATTTTTATATATTTTTATATTTTTCTTTATTTAATATAAGGGTTTTTAATTTTATTATTAAAAATATTATTATATTTTATTAATCTTTTTAATTTAGTTATAATTTCGCTAAAAGATTAATTAATTAAGTATAAGGTTATTATATTATATAGCCTTTTTTTTAATTAATATTAAGGTTATATAACTTTAGTTAATTATATTTTAAAAGTATATTATATTTTAAAATATTAGTAATATTAAATTTTAAATAATTTAAGATTTTATTAAATTAGATTTTAAAGTAATTAGTTTTATAATTAATAGTTTTATTATTATAAGTAAAAGGTTATTATTTAATATTAGTAAATATATATAGTTTTTTTTATAGTTAATTAACTTTAAGTAATTAATAAGTTAAAGTATAATATAGTTTATTATAGTTTTTAAGTTTATATAGACTATAATTAAGTATTCCTTTAAAATACTAAGTATTTAAAATTTTTATAGTTTTTATTTTAATATAGTATTTAGGTTATAGTAAATTATATTATTTATATTATTATAGTAGTTATTATTATAAAGGTTAATAGCTATATTATTTAAGTTTAAGGTAATTTATTTTAGTTTATAGTTTTAAATATTATAATATTTATATTAGGTATATTTAAGTTAAGGGATATTTTTAATAGTAAGTTTATAATACTTTTAAAGTTTATTTTAATTAATTTTTTATAATTTATTATTAATATTATATTTTATAAAGTTAAATCTTTATTATTTTAGGTTATAGGTAATATATATAAGGGTATATTATTAATATTAATATTTTTTATAATAATCTTTATTATAAAGTATAAATTTATTTTATTTATATTTTATAATATTATAATCTTTATATTATTTTTAAAGTTTAAGTATAATATATTATTTATATAGTAAAAGTTTATAGTTAATAATATTAGCTTTATTATATTAATTAATAATTAAAATATTATTAATATAATAAAAGGTTAACTTTAGTATTTTAGCTATTAAATATTTATTTATATTAGTTTTAATATATTATTAAAATTAGTTTTTAAATAGTTTAATTTTATTAAAGGTAGTATATAAATTAATTTATTTAATTTAACTTTATTATTTTAAAAGCTTTTAATATTTTTTAAATTCCTTTTATTAAATTATTTTATTATAGTATTTATTTTCTTTAATAATACTTTTAAATTTATATTAATTTTTAAAGTATTTTTAATTTACTATAGTTATTTTATAAAGGTAGTAGATACTTTTAGGTTTTATTAACTTATATTAGTTATATATATGTTTTTTAAAGTTATTTATTTTTTTCTTAGGTTATTTTTTTATAAAGGTTATATTACGTTAGTAGTATTATATTTAGAAGATTTTTATTATATTATTATATAGCTTTTTATTATTTTTATTTATAAATAACTTTTTTTTATTTTTAAAGTTAAGTAAATCTTTTTATTCTATTATTTTATTATTTTCTAAGTATAATTATATAGCTATAAGTTCTATATTATTAAAGGCTTATTAAATTAGTATTTAAGTATAGCTTATACTTTTTTAATATTAGTTATTTATAAATATAGTATATTAATTTTTAATTTCTACTATTTTCTTTTAAATAACTTCTTTAAAAGTATTTAAGGTTTAGGTATTATTAAATCCTTTAGGAAATTATCTTAATCTTTATTTATTACTAAGGTATATTTAGTATTTATTATTATAATATATTAAGAAGTATAATATATTATAGTTTACTAAAGGTTATATAGTATTAATAGCTTAGTTTTCTTTAGGTTTTAAAATAAAGGTAAATTTTTTATTATTTTTTTTTTAAAGTTTAATAATATTTCTTTATATATTTTTTTTTTATAATTATAGTATTTAACGTTTTTATATTATAGCTTAATAATACTAAAGTTTATTAATTTTAGTTTTTTATTATTATATAATATAATATTTTATTTTTTCCTTAGTTAGTATTATTACTAAAGTAAAAATATTTAAGAATTACTTTTTATATATTTTTTTTATTTATATTTTTTATATTATTTAAATAAGTATTTATTAATATAAGTAGCTTTTTTAAAGAGTTTATTTAAAATATTAAGTAATTTATTTTAATATAATTTATTTTTAATATTAAACTTTAGTCTTTAGTAATAAAATATATATTATACTTTATTATTTAGGTTAGTTTTAGTAGTTAAATATATAAAAGTAGCTATATACTTAGTATATAATTTAGTTTATTTAATTTATAAAAGTATTTTTTTACTTTTTTAACTTTATTAATTTTTCTATATAACTTTTTAAGTTATTTTTTAAAAATAGTATAATTAGTAAATAGTTTATTAATATACTATTTTTTTAATTTTTAAGTTTATTTAAAGTCTTTAAGATATAGTTTAAACTAATTTTTAATAGTTTTAGATAAATAGGTTTTTATAGTTTAAATTTTTATAATATTACTAGCTATAGTAATTAAAAAATAGCTAAAGTAGTTTTTTATATTTATAAAGAATTTTTAAATTTATTTAAGGTTTTTTTAAATTTATTTAATAGTAGTAGTTTAATAATTTCTTTAGGTTTTTATTAATATATTATAAAGGCTAAGTTTACTATAGAGTTTTCTATTAGTTATTATCTTTAAAAAGTTATAATAGTAGTTACTTAAGTAGTAATTATTTTAAATAGTTTTACTATTTATTCTTTAAGTATTATAAAGCAGTTATTAGCTTTATTTTAGTTAGTAAATAGTTATAAAGCTATTATAATATTTTTAATAGTATTTTTAAAATTATTTTAAATTTTAATATTACTATTATAATTACTTTAAGCTTTACTTTTATAATTAATATTATTATTTAAGACTTTAAAGTTTATAAATTATTAAGTTTTTAATATTTTATTATTTATAAGTTTAAAGTAACTATTTAAATAAAAGTTATTATTATATAATAAATTAGTATTTATATATTAATATAAATAATATCTTCTTAAAGGATAAATTTTAAAGTAGTTTTATAATTTATATTAGTAAAGTAATTAAATTAGTAATAGGTAATTTTATTATTAACTAGTAATATAAATAAAAGTAAATATTTATATTTTAATTTAATTATATTATAAACGCTATAATAATAATTAGCTATTTAAATATTTTAATAAGTAATATAAAGTAAATTTATATACTTAATTAATTAAGCTAGATTATTACTAAGTAGTAATAATTTTATTATATATTATTTTAAAAGTCTAATAATTTATCTTTAGATTATTAGATTATTATAATAATTTAATAATTTATTTTTAATTAGCTAGTTAGTCTGACATTTATCCAGATCCAGCTACCCTATAGGCCCGTTATTACGACCATAAGAGCCAGGTCGTAATAAGTACCTTATATATAAAAAGCCTACTATACTGGACGTTATTACACTTGGCATCTGGATCCATAATGTGGATTAATTATTGTTCAGTACCTAATATATACTATGACTTAACCCCTGCTTATGATGCGGCCGTAATGCAGTGTATGTGGAATAGTCTTACGTAATCTCAGGAGATCTACACAACGCAAAAAGGAAGTTCAACCGAGTCTGCCTAGGTAGGGTAGTCCGATAGTCCGGCAAGACGTTTCAACGGTCTGAAGTTTACATACATGTTTACTTACTTTATTGTTATGTCATCTTTGGGGTATGGCTAGACAGTGAGAGGAAAGACCTTCAAGGCTAGTCATTCTAATACACTTTATAATTCTCTACATCCTTCTATTCTCAACATATACTTAAGGTATCAGATATTGTTAGCATAAATATTGTCCAGTCTTGTAGGTAGAAAGGAGTAAAACATGTAGTATGTCATAAATATCCTTGGGCTCTGGGCCTGCCGCACTTACGTGGGGCCAGGCATTATGGTCAAATATTTCGTAGTATTATTTCACGAGGTCTCCATGTCATAATCTCTTGCGAGAGGAGAAAGTGGATAGTGGCTCGGCATAAGCGTAGCTAAATGTCCAATGCCCAGAGCATCTGATATACGTTTAACTGAATATTTGTAAACGAGAATTCAGGAAAGAAACTCCAAGTATAAATAATCCCATCTCGCCCTATCTTCTGCTTCAAAAATTCAGTTCACACAATCTCAAAGAGTTACAAGCACTTACCAGCAAGCCCTAACTACTTCATCAAAAGCCACTCACCAACTCCAATCTACCAGACTTCTCAGTCCTCTATAAAAATGGTTTCTTTCACTTCTATCGCTATTTTCCTTGGTGCCAGCTCACTGGCAAGCGCTGCCAGCTGTGGTGGAGGTGGTAGCTTCACTGTGAATAACGTCGTGTAAGATGAGCGGAATAATTACGAATAGAACAAACGTCAGCTTACTTGTATAGTGAGAATTTTGGCTCTGTCACTCTCCAGCCACGATCAGCTCAAATTTTCCATCAGGGCAATGCTCAAATCTGCATTGTAAACCGCGCTCCCAATACAGTTGTCACGATCAGTGGTACCCAAGTTAACGGCGCCATCTCCTCCGTTCTCAACCAGTGCTGCACGAATGCCGGAAGCTGCGGTGGTGGACAGGAGAAGATCACTGGACCTAACGGCAATGTCATTGATCTTTCCGTACAGGCTTCTGGAGAGAACTGTACTGCTTAAGGGGTATGTGTTACAACTTGACTCTTGTGGTCTCAGCAACAAGCCTATGGAGTATCCACCCATGGAGCAATGTAATTTCTGACAGCTAATTATGTGTAGGACTTATTTCGAGATGGCGAGCCTCAGTAAACGCTCTTTATATACAGATAATGGCTCACTTTCAGAAACCAAGCTGAAGTAAACGGTACAGTCATATATATTTTTAGTTCAATCCACTCTTTTGAAGTAGTTAGTTAGTCATTTAGGAGTTTAACGTTTAGATGCAATCTATTCCACACTTCTTACTCAATTGCCTGATATCATATGTGTAGTCTGATCTATTCGTCAACATAAACCAAGGCTGCGGTTAACCCTGTGGAAATCCGGGTATATATTGCTGACCGAAAGATGACTGGCTAACTACGGTATATCTTCCGCACAGGATAAGTCTGGTAAAAAGCGGCCATAGAATAGTCAGAGCATGATGGATTATGATAAGGTTAATTTTTTTCCTGGGCATTTGCAGTTATCTTCTTCGCGGTCCTCGGATGGATCTTCTACTTAGCATGGCGTAATGGGACCAACCCTGGCCAGAGACCTCCAGGAAAAAGGGGTTATAGCGGAGGAGGTGGCGGTGATGGCGGTTGGGGTCCAGGTTGGGGTCCAGGAAACAATCCGCCACCACCTAATACAGAGAGCAATGTGAAACTCTCACAATCCACCAAAGAATCATTGCACAGAAACTACATATTTAGGACTCATCAGAAGCTAGCTCATAGTGCTCAATAACTAGAGCACCCTCTCAAGTATGAACGCCAATAACAACTACTAAGTCACCATGATTGGCAAGATGCTGACACGGGTAAGCAACCGGAACCTGGTGCCGAAATGTAGTCCGCTCGCTGAAACTAACCAAGTTGCGAATTAGCGATTGGTAAGCCCGTTCCTCCAGGTGTTGGTCAAGTAAATTGGGAATGTGGACATTTCCTCTTATGTACTGGTTATCTCCGGACGGAGTCGCTACTAGAAGTCGGAGTCGAAAAGGGAAATACTGTAATCCGGCCTTCAAAATCGGCTAGAGCGTGTGACACTGGCGACAGACAAGATAGAGAGAAAGCAACGGCATAGGATAATGCAGATGACTCCTCTGGAAAGCGAAAGGATCAATGATGATGTAGCTAGCAAATGAGCATTATCCCTTCTCGTCCTAGAATGTGGGGGAATGCTGGACGAGCATTTACTAGTCTCCGCCTAGCTCATACATGTAATCGAGTCTTACAGCTGCTTAACCATCTTCTAAGTCATCTGGACGAAGCATTACTTGTGATTCCACACGTATCATAGAGTAAGACTATAAATAAAAGTGTAGTAACTATCTCTAAAACGTACATACAGTGTATTATTACGATTGTATGTCGCGCAGACTATATATTTACGACATCCCACTTCTCATGCAGTATTATCTCAATAAACATCAGCCTCTTCATGTGCTTGATCCCTTCAGAACATCCAGTGCCGCCTACGATTCGCGACGATGACCAGTTTTCAGCCTTCTCACATTCTAGTTCTTGGCGCGACCGGCAATGTCGGTAAAGCGATTATGGATGCCATTGTGAACGCCAGCCCGGCATTTCCCAAAGTCTCTATCCTTACTTCGAAAGAGACCGCTGCAAGTAAATCCGATCTCATCGATGGCTGGAAATCGTCTGGTGTGTCTGTCGTGCTAGGAGATATCACGAATCCTCAGGACATTGAAACGGCATATAACGGAGTGGATACAGTTATCAGCTGTCTTGGAAGAGGCGCGCTCGAAGCACAGAAGGAGCTTATTCGACTGGCTGAAGCGTCACCAACTGTACGCTGGTTTTTTCCTTCAGAGTTTGGCACAGATCCAGAGCATAATGAGCGGAGCGCACAAGAGAAGCCGCATCAAACAAAGCTAGCAATTCGGAAGTTTATCCGCGAAAACACGAAGCAGCTAAATGTGACCTACTTAATCGTGGGGCCGTACTTTGACATGTGGGTGGACCAGAGAAAGTGGAGTGATGGACTTGGAGGAGTTGATGTGGTGGGAAGAGAGGCAATCTTGACTGGGGATGGAGACATCAAGATTGGCTTCACAACTTTGAAAGAGNNNGTAACAGTTGCTCTCTATNNNGAGACAATATGCGGAATAAGAGCTAATGAAAGTACTTCATCAGCGGGAACAGCAGTGGTCGCAGCGTTGCGCCATCCAGAAGAGTCCCACAATGCAATTTTGAGAGTGGCATCCTTTGTCAAGACTTCAAATGAGGTGTTAAGTGAGTATGAGAAGCAGCTTGGAGTCAAATTCAGTGCAAAGTACATCTCTCTGGCCGATCACGAGGCCGCCGAAGGGAGCATGTGGGAAAAGGGAAGTCCATGGGCGGTAGTGGCGGCCTTGCGTCGTATCTGGGCAACTGGAGGTGCCATGTATGACCACTTTTCAAACGAAGATGTTGGGTTGGGTAACGGTGGAATGGAGAGTCTTGAAGAGGCAGTCCGAAAACATGTCAACAGTTATAAGTAATGGTGGGATGTGAATATGAGGTTATATATTGTGAGCCCACACGAGACTCCTGCAGTTACTGGGTAGAATTGGCGTGTTATTTGTTATCTCATAACCCCATGTCGATACTTGTTTTGCCTTTCTATTGATATGAACCTTAATGTATGCGCAATTCTTGAGACTGTTTGTGGCACGCACTTGCTCAGCGACGCCACACTGGGCATATGCAACTTCCAAGTTACATGTGAACTTCAATCCCGTCACGAGACAGAGGTATGCATGTCTTCATCTTCATAATATCTATCACTCGTGAGATTCCCGAAAAATGGCAGACGCAGTGCCTTCTGACGCACTGGATTATGAGGCTTGTCGCTTATCATCAATTACGCTCCAAACCGACGGTGAAACGCCCGTCGCTACCAAAGGCAAAGGCATCTGCAACCTGAAGCGAAAGACAGAAGAAGGTGAAGTTGAAGACGACACCGATACACAGATATCCAAGAAGCAGCGCGCTCTCCATCACCATGACGCGTCATCTCCGGGCCTCTCTCCATGTCTTCTTGCCCTGATTCGTCCACCCGAGCCATCGTCCATAAATGGCATTCTTCGACAACACTGCCGAAAGAGCCTCTACGTGAAGCCGTTGTATTGGAAACTACAGCACCTAGAGCTGTTGGGCTGTCAATTTCATGCTAAGATCGACAAAGAGCAGTTGCCCGTCATGCTGAAAACGCCGGAGGCTTCCAAGGACAGTCCCAAGGAGAGACCGGGAGAGACCAAGTCCAATGGAATACCACAAAATTACCTCCTGACATCATTATTCGACGTGCTGNNNAGGAATTTTCCAAGTTTACATTCCCTTNNNTCCTATCCAACGTCATGCGAGACATTCTCAGAAACTGTGGCANNNCCCGTGACAAGCAGCAAGTATCCCCTCAATATGACCTGGCAGCGANNNATAATTGCTGACCAAGGCAAATCACAATTCAGCTCTGGCCTCGACTTTTACTTCAACGGCCGTGATGTTACCAATCTCTATACCTATGGTATTTTCTCGCGCACTTCATACGAAGCCGACGGGCCCAGTCTTGCGTTTCTCAGTCTTCGCGACGTCAGTCAACAACGCAACATGTCAATTGGGTTCCCTCGGCATGTCGAGAGAAGCTCACCAGAGTATAGGATTGCAGAGAAGAAAAGGAACAGCGTGCGGCCTGTCAACGAGGTCGAAGATCCATACATTGCGGCTGTTTTAATAGCCTTGGCTCAGAAGCAGCAGCGTCGACAGCACGCCGTTGCAGGGACACAAGCGGATACACCGAACAAGGAAGACGCATCAGATGGCGAATCAAAGGCTCACAAAGTTTTCCTCCTTGCACATACGGCAATGGATAAGCCATGCCTTTACTTTTACACTGCTAGGATTCCTTCCTCGTTCCTCGATCGATTAGACTATCCGTCGAAAAATATCCTTAGCCGTCCATTTCGCATCAAGTATCATCAAATTTCGTTCTCATCCCTTGATGCAATGAAAAGGGATCTGAAGTTTGCAATCTCTGTGATACACGGCGAGGAATACGTCTTCTAATTGCGGTTGCTTCACTCAACTCCGCGATCAATGTGTATCTTTGCCTCACAAACGAACATCATGCACTTCCACATTCACCTACAGTAATCCACATCATTTTGGGACTTCTGAGCCATTGCTAATTTTTCTGGATTTTTGGATTCGGGTGGGGCATAGCATCCTCCAAGTCACAGCGGAAAGCGTCACCTATACAGGCACCATTAAACAACAATGCACGTGTCTCTCAATCGTACAGTTTTGCCTTTGCATCTATTGGCAACCGGGTATTCGGCTGTTTTCTTTTCCATCGGGATGTTCCCCCGCAGAGGTGGTGTCAATTTCTTTTTCGGCGAATTGGTCTTCAGATGACATCTCTCGGATGTAGTAAACGGGATTGCTGTTTGGTGCGGTCTTTCTCTCAGCGAGCACTGTATTTGTATCATAACAGTAATAAGTTCCCCAGTCTTTGGAATTTTTAAAGCGAAGCATGGTTGGATGAACTCTGGAAGCACCTTAGATACTCCGAGATATACATCCATGAAAGTATTGGTTTTATATCAGCGGGGAAGAAGCGACTGGTTGTTGTCATTACAGGGTGAGACAGAATCTTACTCTCAGAATAGGATAATTTCTTAGCTTAAGCTGATATTATGGTGTTTCTCCCCTATCTACCCTGAAAAAGCTTTCCAACATATTTCCATGCTCGTAAATATTGCAGAGAGAAAATATTATGAAAACGCGACATTATACGCGCCTCCACAGAATCCCAGAATGAGTATCACCGCGCTGAAATGTGCAAATTTGTATTTTTAGAAGGCTGAATAACAAGTTTCAATGTAATTTATAAGTGGCCTACTCAAAGATAATTCCGAAGAATCCTTGTCACCGCCCAGACTTGATAAACTCTTATTTAGAGCATGTTGATAACTAGGAAATCCACAAATGATCTCACGATTCACTTTTGCCATTGACGGAAAGTTCCGTCTGGATACAACCTGTCTGAGCTTTGACCCCTTCTCGATCATACATGGTTTCTCTTATGCAGACGGGGTTTGACCGCTTTAGCATGTCAATTGCCGCATAAATCCGCAATAGCCCGCGGATTCCGCTGCCCGGCACGGATGCACAACGGCGGCCGAACCGATTTCTTCTGCTGCTTCGTATTTGTATTTGTCCCCCATTTAAGTGAGCCCCCCGTGTAGATCTGCAAAGCTTGTGCCTATGGCCCCATATATACCCTGCTTACTTCTGTGTCAACACGCGTACGGAGAATCTCTTCTCTAGATCGCGTTCGGCATCTACCTATTCGGAACGGCCCTTGAGCGCCACACGATCTATATTTTCCTTAAATCTCTCATGGCCCCCAAAAATTTCACGCTGCTAATGATATCATTGCCGCAGAAGCCGCTCTGAAGAGGGGGCTTTGCTGTTCTAGAAAAAGTCCGCGGATCGAGCAGTTTATAAACATAGGAGGCCATGGAAAACTCGAGTCAACATCCCACTGGCCTCCGAGACGACTGATCTCGAAGAAACAGTGTTGCTTCATCTTCATCACTGCAAGCTTGAATTTGTTGCAATATGGAGACGCGTTCTTTGTCGCGATTCATTTGCCATTTCGCCACATAAAAAGTTCAACGTTTTGCGTCGAGGCATTCACCGCTTTGGACTTCGGAAGACCTAGATGTGCAGTTACTCATAGGCAGGCTATGGGGAGTATTTTCAGGTGGTATACAGGTAGATTTATAAGCAGCCTTCAAATAGAGCGAATATACTTATCCTCCAGCTTTTCAATGCTGGATTATTCATAGGATCGTCATAGTTCAGTATTCATAAATATATTCAAGATGTCAACTGGCCATCCACATCCCATTGACTTCCCGAAAGAGAACATGGTGGGACACTGCGCAGTGGTATAGAACTCCGATTGGATAGGGCCAGAGACAGCCCTCAACCATTGTCCGCGGTAATGCCCCTGAATAATTCCTGGCCATAGTGGACTCTCCACGGACCAGTGGCTACGGATAAGTCACATTCTGGAATAATGCAACCCTTCTACTCAGCCTGAATCTCGTATAACATATTCAGTTATTCACATTGTAAGGGTAGCCCTGGGCAAAAGCCGGTGGGATAGATATCTCGGTATTGCGTCTGCAATGCCTCGGTAGGCACTTTAGCGATGCCAATAGAATAGATAGATATATACGACATACAGCATTCAAATAGGGGAGTTTTAAAACATATATATTGGTGGTCTTTGCCAGTTAAATCTAATCATATACTTCTCCTCGATACAAACAAAGGTGTACAAGCAAATAATTTACAATCAGGATGGGTTCAGTCGTTGAAACTCAAGAGACACGCTCGCTCATCAATATCATTGACGATGATGCTGCAAAAGAGCCAAATCGTCCGTTCATTTTTATCCCACGATCTAATCAACCTCAAGATGGCTGGGAGCCAGTCACCTATGGACAGATGGCCAATGCCGTCAACCATGTCGCCCACACCATCAAAAAGATGGCCGCGAAGCATATCCAAGAAGACAACTTCCCAACTATTGCCTATATCGGACCCAATGATGTACGATACATTATCATCATGCTTGCCTGTATAAAGGCCAAGTGCAAAGCGTTTTTCACTTCGCCTCGAAACACCATCGAGGGTCAGCTGTCACTTTTGGAAGCTACCGATTGTCACTATTTTCTCTATGGAGAAGGCTATCAACCAGTGATTAAGAAGGTACTTGCACAGAGACAGATGCACGCTTCTCAAGTGCCGAGTGCCAAGGAATGGATCACAGCCAAGTCAGACCACTTTCCTTATCAACACACGGCATACGAGTCCCGATGGCATCCTTGGATCGCTATGCATACGAGCGGTTCAACTGGAATGCCAAAGCCCATTGTGATAAATCAGGCTAATATTCAACTTTGCGGTGCCCTCCGGCACTATCGTGACGAACGAAATAACCCTTCTCTATACGAAGGATGGGCTTCTCGAGCGTCACGATTGTTTAGCCCGATGCCTCTGTTCCATGGTGTTGGAATGGCCTCCTCCCTACTGTTTACTGTCTACTACCGCTTGCCGTGTGCATTAGGTATTCCTGAGAGGCCATTGAGCGAAGATTTGGTCAAAGAATGCCTGGCTTATTCTGGTGTGGACGCGGCTCTATTACCGCCATCCATTATTGACGGCATGTCACAGACAGAAGACGGCCTCAAAGCGATAACAAAGCTCAATTTTATCAGCTATAGTGGAGGCAACCTTTCAGGAGCGGTAGGGGACAAACTCGTGGCTAACGGTGCATTCCTCATCAACATGCTAGGATCCAGCGAGNNNGTTTACAGCCCAATAATTGTCAATCCGTTAAATAATGAGCATGAGCTAACAACATCTNNNGCTTTCCCCATGGCGCTGCAATTTCAGTCAGATCCCAAGCTTTGGCAATACTTTATCTTTAACACCGAAGTTATGGGGGCAAAATTTACCCCTACAATGTGGGATGGGATTTATGGGCTTACGATTCAACGTAAAGATCCTTTGGACCCAGGCCTACAGCCTACATTCTATAACTTTCCGGACAAACAAGAGTTTGTCACGGGTGACTTATTCCAGGTTCACGATACGCTGCCTAATCACTACAAATATTACGGACGAAACGACAACGTCATTGTCTTCTCCAACGGAGAGAAACTCAATCCTGTGACAATTGAAGACATTGTCGTCAGTCATCCTTCTGTGAAGAATGTCCTTGTGGTTGGCCAGGAAAGGTTCCAACCGGCAATGATCCTTGAACCTAAAGGTCTGGTGAAAGACGATGCCGAAGCGGAGGCACTGATTGATGACGTTTGGCCCCTTATTCAGCAGGCAAACGAGCACACCGTGGCGCATGGTCAGATTGTACGGGAGCTGGTTGCACTCTCTGACCCGAATATGCCATTCTTCATCGCCGGCAAAGGCACTGTGCAAAGAGTCCAAACAGTCAACTTGTACAAAGAGTACATCGACGGTATATATGATCGCGCTGAAGCCGCTTTGAGCAACGTCACCCTCGACATCACTAGTCGAGAAGGATTAGCATCTTCGATCCATGAATTGCTGAGGGACAAGCTTGGTATTGAGCAGCTTGAGCGAGACGCAGACTTTTTCGGTATTGGTATTGATTCACTGCAAGTCATGACCATCAGCAAGTTGTTAAGAGGCGGCTTGAAGAGGGCTGGAGTCGAATTTGATGAGGGTATCATCGCCACTCGCGTCATCTACTCTAACCCTTCGGTCGATCGTCTGGCAGAATTTCTCTTCCGGTCTATATCTAAGTCTGATGATCAGGAGATTTCTGAAGGTTATCATGCGCAGCAGATCAAAGACATGCAGGCCATGGTCGCAAAGTACACCCAAGACTTGCCAGAGCGCAACGTGGCCCAGACGAACCCCAAGGATACTGATCAAACAGTAATTGTAACTGGATCAACCGGATCTTTGGGCTCGTACATACTGGACCAACTGATCTCATCACCACGCGTCAGTAAAGTATACGCACTGAACCGTGGCGATGATGGAGGCTTTTCTCGTCAAAAGAATGTGAGCGCAAGTCGCAGTCTTTCAGTTGACTTTTCCAAGGTCGAATTCCTTGGTGTTGATGTCTCCAAGCCAAATTTCGGACTCGATGCTGCAAAATATGCAGAATTGCTATCTTCGACTGATAGAATTATTCACAACGCTTGGCCTGTCAACTTCAACATGAGCATTGCCTCATTTGAGCCGTATATCCGCGGGGTCCGACACTTTGTTGACTTTGCTGGCGCAGCATCTAAGAAAGTAGCTTTGGTATTTGTGTCAAGCATCGGTACTGCGATCAACTGGACGGCCAGTGAGCCTGTGCCTGAACGACGTCTCGAAGACCCGACTTTGGCGGATCTGGGTTACGGAATATCTAAGCTGGCTAGTGGCTGGATCTTGGATGCGGCAGCGGAGAAGTCAGGCTTAGCAGCTGCATCTGTAAGAGTTGGTCAAATTGCAGGACCAAAGGAAGGAAATGGCATTTGGAATCCGCAAGAGTTTGTGCCCAGCTTGATTGCTAGTTCGCTGTACCTTGGTGCTCTTCCACAGAGGCTCGGTATATACCAGAATGTCGACTGGGTTGCAACTGAGGATGTTGCTGGCATTCTCATTGATCTTGCTGGAATATCGAAGTCTGTCCCCCTCTCCGATATTAGCGGCTACTTTCATGCCCAGAACCCTACAAAGGTGCAATGGCCCGAAATGGTTGGAGTCTTGAGAGACTTTTACGGGGATCGAATTAAAGAAGTCGTCAGCCTTGACAAATGGGTATCATTGCTCGAAGCATCGGCTGCAGAAGGNGGAAATGTCGACAAGAATCCAGGAGTCAAGCTTATCGACACATATCGGGGCTTGAGCGAAGCGGACAAGAGCGGTGCGCCTCCGCTCAGCTTTGCCATGACGCGTACAGCCTCTAAGAGCAAGACGGCTGCTGCCTTGCAACCTATCACGCCTGAGCTAATGCGGAAATGGTGTGAAGGCTGGGATTTTTGAGAAGAGTAGGGATTCAGTGTGGATGATGTGGGATGAGAATATCACTGGCTTTTGAGATTTGTTTCCCTGTATATAATATTACGTTAGACATTAATAGATTGGCAATTATAGTCTTAGATTCTACCATTTATGTGAGACTATCTCGACCGCCAATAGATTCATAGTAGAGAAATTCATAGGTGGCTTTTATATACAGACTCGCAAACCAATTGTTCTGATCTTAGTGTGATAAGTCGTCCGTCTTGGGACCAACACGTAGATTACGACCAGCGCCCTCCTGATGTGCTATGTTGCATCTTAGATACAAGTGATTGATGACCCTAGTCAACGACCGGAGACTTTTGAGTTTGAAGTACCTTCATGATTTATGCCTCGGCATCTGGGGTGTATAATATTCCAAAATTTACAACATGCCATGTAGCTCGTCTGGCACGATTGCATCGGACCCTCGATCGTCGATGTTCTTCTAACATTAGTAAAGATCCTGAATAGAATCCATACTAATATCAACTGTCACTAAAAGGCGGCTTCTGTTGGTCTCTAGTATTGCAGCATATTCTCTATGGATACTGAGCCACGCTCGATGTGGCTCCTGTGGCCAATATGGCCAATAGGCTGCTGCAAGAGAAGACTAACATTGGACGGCAGAAGGAGAAATAAAGCTCACTGTCGGTAAATCATTGGCCTGTAGCAATCATTGATCGTCTAGAACTATCGTGGAACCACTGGTCCATTTATAATCGTACTGAAGTAATGGATCAAGCAGATTTGGCTTACCACTTACCTAGTGCCTCTGTCTCTTGGCACCGGCTAGGAAGCGGCATCTCCTCCACGAGTACACGTATCTACTACTTGATAGATCTACCTCTATTTATTATAAGGTACCTATTTCCAGTCATCAGAAAGCAACGCTTGATCACATTGTACAGCGCATATTTGTTACAATCCTTTGCTTTGTCTACAACGTGCCATACCTCGGCTGGATAGAGGACACTTTTCCAGGCTCAGCCAATCATGATGCTACCTTGGATCACAATAGCCCAGGATTAGCCAAAGCTAAGCAGGCATTTTCGTAGAAAGAAAAGGAAAAAAGTCACCGAGACGGATTGCTTACCTCATGAGTTTGAGCTTTTGACAGGTCGATCCATAAAATATGCTTGGGACTAAGGCAATCAGTGAGAAAGGGGCCGAAGCTGACAAGTGGAAACTAGATTGTTAGGCAGAGGCTGGGCAACGCCATGAGCAGACTGGTGTAGACCATCATCCTAATCGGGCAATTCTGGGCACTGCGCTAAAATCGTGGTCGTGACGCTGGACACACGATGTCCACCATATTCTTCTTTGGTAATTACTTGTGGTCGTGGCAGGCATCAAAGGCTTACAAATTTAGGTTTGAAGGAGATGGAAGAATAAATTGAAAGAAGAAAATTTATAAGCTGGCGTGCCTGTCAGCTCAGTGAGGAGGACATATAAAGAACCATGGACTCTTGTTGCAATGGGTTTGCGGCCCCATGCTAAGCAACCTAAACAACCCAGACACTTTTCCCACACAATGTACGGAATGGTACGCGACTCGCCCTTTGGGCAGATTGTCCGATTCGTCACCAAAAATACATATTTCCGATATCCCGAAGAACAAGAAGGGTTTACGCACCCTTACTACACCTCCGATCCTTTCACAAAAGAGGCCGGGGCAGAACAATCTACGACTTCGAATGCAGGCCTGGAAGATGCTGCTACCCTAGGTTCTGTCAAACAAGACGATCGAGATGCTACAGGGGATGTTCCAACTTCTGGATCAGATGACGATTTGGAGAATAACAACACGGAGAACCCTATTGAAAGGGTGGTTACTATGCAAAGTCAGCATGAGGCGCATAGAACGGAGAGCCGCGCTATTAAGCCGACGCAAACAGGCGACGGAATGATAGTAGTCGACTGGTATACTACTGGTATTACACCACTTTTTTTGCTATCCTATTTTTTGTTTTATTTCGGACGTGATNNNCTAACGATGTCTGATGATCCCGAAAACCCGCAAAATTGGAGTGCCTTTCAAAAGGGCTTTATCGCTTTTCAGATTTGGNNNGTAGGCCATCGAATTTGTTACAATTGGAACCGTAAAACTAATTGTTCGAGCATTTATTCCTTCGCTGTGTACTTTGGCTCCTCCATTTACGTCGGCGCCGTTCCTGAGGTTGTCCAGAGATTCGGCGTTAGCATCGAAGTGGCCTCATTAGCCCTATGTTTATATGTCTTTGGGTGTACGNNNATGACATCTTTCTCGAAGATGCTCGATAGCTTACTCGATGATACAGACGGCCTTGGTGCCATGTTATTCTCCCCACTCAGCGAGNNNGGCCCCCGACTTAGATCTGCTCAACCGCGCTTTAGGCTCAGGTACAGTGAGGCTAACAGGTGTCAAATCGCCGCTATTGGGAGAAATCCCCCATATATCATCACGCTCTTCATTTTCACCATTCTATGGGTCCCGGCATCCGTTGTGGATAACTTCCCCGGATTTGTGGTCCTTCGGTTCTTGACTGGNTTTTTTCGGTACTTGCATGACGACCCGGGTTATAACACATCATTAATGCTAATAGAACCAATAGGTGCTCCTTGCCTTGCAACTGGAGGTGCTTCACTGAGCGATGTTGTATGTACCTCTAAGCGTATAACCATTNNNTCTCTGCTGATTCAATCTNNNTACCCGCTTATCCATGTCCCGTATCTGTTGATCATCTGGGGCGCAGCCAGTAAGTCTCTTCTCGGAAATACCAATNNNGTTCGAATGCTAATATTTGTCCAGGTGTTTGGCCCTGCTTTGGCGCCAGTCGTCTCAAACTTTAGCGCTCCTGTCAAAGGATGGCACTGGGTATCTTGGGAGATGCTGTGGCTCAGTGCTCCGATTCTCATCAGCTTCTTCTTCCTCGTACCCGAGACATCATCGGCCACTATTCTATATCACCGAGCAAAGCGACTACGAAGAATAACCGGAAACGACCGATACCGTTCACAAGTCGAGATCGATCAAGCTAAACAGCACCTGACGATGAAGGATATCCTTTACAACGCCATCATCAAGCCTGTCGAAATCAACGCTCTTGATCCCTCGGTGCTTTTCTCGACCGTCTACACTAGCCTTGTCTACGCCATCTTTTATTCCTTCTTTGAGGCTTTTCCCATTGTCTTCTCGGAAACGTACCACTTTGACTTTTCTGTTTCCGGACTCCCGTTCTTGGGCGTATTGCCAGGATTGTTCGTTGCATGCACATTGTGTGTCTTGGGTTGGCACTACCAAGTCGTCAAACCGTTTCAAACCGAAGGGTTCAAGGCATTTGGAATTCCAGAGAACCGCCTGGTACCGGCACTTTTTGCTTGCTTTTGGCTCCCAGCAGGCCTGTTTCTTTTCGGTACGNNNCTTCGANNNGCAGATCAAGTACCTATTGATGTGCTGACATGTAACAACGCATGGACGGCTCGCCCAAGCGTTCACTGGATTGCTTCCATTATAGGCCTGTCGATGTCTATCGTCGGCACATTCACCATTATTGCGTGCATATTTCAGTATCTGGCCTTCACTTACCCGAAGTACTCAGCATCCTTGTTTGCGGCAAACGACTTTGCCCGATCGACGCTCGCAGCCGCCGCCATCATGTTCTCGCGACCAATGTTTGTTAACCTGGGAATACACTGGGGAGTGTCTTTGCTTGCGTTCCTGGACATCATTTGCTGCATTTTACTGTTTGGACTCTGGAAATTCGGACCCAAGCTGCGAGCTCGCAGTCGCTTCGCCGAGTCATAAAAGCATTCATTACACTAAAGATACGCATGGCGATACATTTTGAAGATTGAAGTATAATATTTTCCCTTATTTTATGTTTTATAATTGAAGCATAGTACACAGTAATTGTCAAACCAAGACTTTTCGTTCGTAGCCTCCCATAGCAAGTATACAATCTTTCTACACATTTAGCTCTGTAGTGGCAGTTGTCGATACATCTTATTCTTAGTATATATCCTCACTTAGACACTCATCCATTTAGCCATCAACTTATGAATGCTTCCATAAATGTCCGAAGCTATTTCGCTCGTGTATGGCAAAGAAGAGCTTGTGTCTCTCCCATGGCGTCGCCTAGTACGGCGGTGCCATTACTGTCTATATTAATAGGCCTCTTGGTGCATCATCCAGTAGCATTTTGTTCGGTATCTTGATCTCCTACCAACGGTGCACTGGGTATACCAAAACAGCCAAGTAAGCATAGTGCCATGAGCGGAACCTCCAAGGCAAAAACCGCTTGGAACCCTTTAAACTTTGCATCCAATATGTCTTGGGTCAGAGCGGATTGCGATACTCCTTTCGACACTTGCGAGAGAACTGTATTTGGGACATTATCAGGTAGAGCTGATTGAGTGATCGCAGTCTGCAAAGCAGTTGCGATTGTCATACCAATGACGGATCCGAGCATTCGGAAGAGATTCCGGGTCGAGGTCGCAACCGCTCGATCCTTAGGTGGGCAATGTGCTTGGAGGGCAACGAGACCTAAATGCGGTGAGCAATCGCGATAAACTCATCACGATGAAGCAGATGTATGACCGAATCGACTATACCTGGCTGAAATACGCATCCAATACCCCACCCTTCAACCAGTAAGGCACCCAAGTAGACCCCAACGCTGGTGTTTTGGCGAAACAACATTTTCAGGCCAGCACCCAACAGCCACAAGGCTATGCCAGGGTGGTAGACGTAGTCATAACTATTCTCTATCAGTCTCATTCGTATACTCAACATAAACGACTTGAATGTTAANNNTCCAACTTGCCTTCCAAAGATAGTCATGGCCGGTCCGGACAAAACACCAGAGACGCTTGAAAACAAAAGTATAGGCAACATCAGCGCAGAAGCTTGCAGGGGATTATATCCTCGAACATCTTGAAAATATGCCGGTAAGAAATACATGTCTACCTGCCATACAATATTGTAGAAAGCGCTCTGCACGAGGAGAATGGCGGTGGCCCTGTCGGTGAAGAGCCGAAGAGGTATGAGAGGAATGCGCGCATATCTTTTCTCGATGATGGTAAACGCAGCCACCGCAAAGCCGCCAACGATCATAAGGGAGATCACTTCGGGACTGCGCCATGGCCAGGAAGTCCGCCCAGGTTGAGTGGTATCTAATAGTACGGAAATGTGTTCGTCAGCAGGAATCCATTGCAGCGAGTGTGATAATATAGTTCTGCGCACCAGAATGCAAAGAAGTGCTACCAGGGACGCCGCAAGACCCATCCAGTCAATTTGTCTCGCCTTCGCCCTCCAGCTTCCCGTAACAGAGGCCAGTGGTAGAAAAGCCATGGCAGCCACTGCAGAAACGCATGCTAAGATTGGGGGGATGTAGAAGATCCATCTCCAACTCGCAGCCCCTGCAATTTTGGTCTTTTGTATCAGACTTGCTGCCATGAATGGCCCTACAGCTGATCCAGCACCAATAGAAGCATTAAGCATTCCCTGGTATTTACCTCTGTCTTTGAGACTCACGAGATCGCTGACAATGATTGCTATGATGGAGCTGATGCCACCACCGCCAATGCCGCTTATGGCGCGGCACGCGTAGAGCCAAGCAGGGTTGTGGGCATTGGCACACAGGATGTCGCCAAATACGAGAAACCCGACGGAGAGCATCAAGAGCGGTTTGCGGCCGAAGATATCGGATAGTCGACCGTACAGAGGCTGAAAAGCGGCCTGGCCCATCAAGTACGCCGTTCCGGCCCAGGTAATGCTGCTACCAGCGCCGAGATCACTGGCGATATTGGGCAGGGCCAAAGCAACTGAATTGATATCCAGCGAAGAAGTAAAGTAGATAATTGAGAGACATAGATACGCAGGAATGAGGCGCCGAAGCGGTAGCCGAGACGATTGGTCATGTATCTCATCGCTGGAACTATCGATCGTGTGGGCTGTTCTAGACCGAACAGTATGCAGGCGTTCGAGTTGGGTAGTTGCTGTAGTTATCGCTTCATGCTGGTTCGGTAGAAGCGAGACATCGCCGATTATCTGACCTTGAGTTGAGACGCGGTTAGTATTTTGATGATGATGGCGTTGATTGTCGGTTAGTTCAAGCACGGCAGTGGCGGACATGGTATCAACAGTGTAAACAAAGGCCTATATGGTGATGATTGCATGGATGAGTGATTAACGAAGAAGAGTTCACGGCAAGGTAGGTTATGAGAAAAAGAATTAATCGACGCCGAAAGTCGGTCACTAGGTATGACTCCATCGCGTCTTCAAAGGGCGCAATCTCGGAATTAACATTCCAAGGTTGGTTAACCTTAACAAAGATGCCGCTCGTACCTAGTTCAGGCTAAGCGACCATTATGTAAACTGCTCGAACTGTCGCATCAACTCTCCCACTTAACATTGTCTATCATGGATCTTCGTGTACTTGAAATACGATGTAAATATTGATAAAATAATACACTATCGATCATTCGCCAATAATCACCCATAAACTGCTAATCCTCCGATCAGAGATTTGCCTATTGGGGAGCCAACTAAGCATCGGCTTGTCCACCACGTAGAGTTGTACGAATCTACAGCACCACCATCTTAGTTAAGTAATAAGAGCTGCAATACACATACTCAAGTTGAAACTGTCAATTAAATCCAGTGATTTGTATTGTCCTTCTATCGAAGAAGTGGTGACGAATTACAGTGTAAGAGAGGGAGCGACAGGTCATCAATTGGAATTGCACGTACCGAAGTCCTAACCTGTAATCTCGAGCGGTGAGGTGAAACCTAAACGCTTCAAAAGAGAGCCAGCTAATTGGTCTTCAATACAGGGGAAATTGTACGTGTCACCGACTTGGCTGGGGCCTGACTGGCTGGAGTATTTGGTCCGTTGCCAAACCTACATGTATCTAGTCCATAGCGACCTGCGTACAGGATCAAGTGGGCCATTTTGTATGGTCTCGGCACTCGGCACATAGCTGTGTTACGTTGTGTTCCTAGGAAGGATCAGAGTGCCACCCATATCTTTAACCGCGTCTTCTACTTTGTATCAGAACCATAACTATCCATTCAATTCTTCGTTTTCGCAAAACTTCTAGGATGAGGTCGCCATTGTCATGCAAAACCTGCCGAGCGCGCAAGAAGAAATGTGACCGGGGTTATCCAATTTGCCACTACTGTCTAAGGCAAGTGTTGTAGTCACTGGGGTTTCTCCCTTTCCTTCAACTCATGCTTTTAAGAGAACCTGGATTTGCTAACTGGGATAAAGAATCCATGCTCAGTGTTCGTACCAGTTTGGTCGGCCTTATGGCACTGATACCAAACCCGCGGAATCAGTTTCACCAGTGGTTACCAATAGCCCGTCTTGGCTGTCTGTTCCGGCTATCATTAACTTTCTCGACTACAATACTCTAGAAAAAGTATCGCCCGAAGTCCCTGCTCGCATTGTTGTCGGTCCAGAGTTACGCCGATTTGTTTTTGATGACCAGCTTTTGGTACAACATATCGAAACGTATTTAAACACAGTTAACCGTTGGCTGCCGTTTATCCGACGCAGCTATCTAAAGAAATGGGGATCGACCGCGGCAAGCCAAATCAATGGAGAAGAAGTGCTCCTTCTTGCATGCATGAAAAATTTAGTTCTTGCGCCTCCAGGAAGTGATCCCGCAACAAAGCAGTATTTGACTATAAAATCAGCATTTATTGGAGCCGAACTTAGTGGACCTGTTACTGTTGCGGTCGTCCAAGCCTATCTCCTGCTTCTACTTTATGAATTTGGACATGGAATCTACCCTGGTGCATATATCACTTTGGGGACCTGTATCCGATACCTTGGCGTCCTAGGCATCGACGGCACAAGCTGTCCCTCTTACCAAACAGGCAATTGGATCGACCTTGAAACTGAGAGACGTCTTTGGTGGACTGTTTTCACAATGGAACGGTGAGGAATTCCGCAGAGTGCTCAGTATGATATCTCGAAGACTTATATGAGAATAGCGCAATAGCTCTCGGGTGTCCGCAGCGGCCGCTATTTATAAAGGAGCCACACGAGAATATGGAGCTTCCTTCGGACGAGACATCATGGGAACAAGAGGTGAGTGTTTCGAAGACCTCTATAAAGCAGTGGCTTAACCTTACTCTCAGATTTCACCATCTGAGCCAAATCTTACTCTGGCTTCGCCCGCGTTGTCGAATATGGGAAATCTGAGACTTTTGGCTCATGCTTCATATCTTCTTGGCCGAGTTTTTCAATACGTCTCCGGCAAAATGGTGCCAGAAAAAGATAAAACGGAACAGCTACACCGAACAATATGTGCTCTGATTAATGTTCTTGAGGTAGAGAACCAGTTTGGAATAGTGTCAGTTGGCGTACCGCGAAGTATCTTGAACAGGTTGAGTTACTCTAGATTCCTATCTCTCAGTCTACGCTATTCTTACTCATGTTGTAGTGCTGTATTCATTTTATACTCGTCGACCGGGCCGTTGCAGCTTGACTTCTCATCCCCTCTTCAAGATCCGCGATACCCGGCAGCCTCGAACTTTCTTGATAGGGTCAAAACATACTTCAAAGGAGAGTTAGGATCCCTAGAAGCAGCAGCACCCTTTTTGCTACACTGGCGCTTTCAAAGTTTCCGGCTTTATCATCAGATATATCAGCAAAGAAAGACCACTGATGACATAAAGCCATTGAAGGAGCTCGGCGAAACGTTTCATGAGCTGGATAAAAGATGGAAAGTTGCAGGTGTTTATGCCTCTATCTTAAACATGTATCAATTTATATAAGCCAGTTGCACACATTAGCCAGCGGCTAAAACAATTTGAGCTGATGCAATGTGGTTTGTAATATACACATGAACGAATAAATATTTGTAGACTACTGTGCCTCTCTTGTGACTTGAGTTCGTGTGAAAATGCAAACAGCACAGGCAAGAGCTTGCAATAAGACCTCGCATGAAAGAAAAGGGCATGAACCAAGATAATCTTGATGACGAACTAGATGTTTGTCGTTATCGCAGTTAGACATGCTTGAGACATAACAGTTCAGCTCTTATTGACAAATCAAGATTGGCGATAGACTGGCTAATTCTGAGTAAAAGTATCATACTTCAGTCTGCTTCGATCCACATGCTGAAGCTATATTCACAAGCCCCGGCCATACTTCTTGTAGTCTTCTTCGTCAAGCTCCCTTGACCCATTGTTCTCACTAACGGGAATGTCGAGATTGATCCCATTATTATGAACGTAACCCCACCACTTGTCACTTAACCTTCTAGCCAAAGAACTATATTCGTCTACTTCACCCTTCTTCTGGAGGTAATCGCAAACGGCGTTATCCGCTTCCCCTTCAGCATCATGAAAATAGACTCCTGGCACTGAATAGGGATTGAAGGCTAGTTGCCATGAACGATATGCTGGTGGCATAGGCGTCACAACACTGCCGTTAGAATCATAGGCCTTAACCTCTGCAGTTGTTGCCATGCTGCCGTCGCCTCTTTGGTTGACATCCATAATGAGATGACCAGATACCAGAGACACTTGCTGTTTTGTCCATGCCCGGGGAATGCGTTGCTTTTCATACAGATCAACAGCCTCTGGCAGTGTAAGAACACCGCGAACGACTTCATTCAATAGACGTCCGAGACACGCAGAATCTTCAATAGCTGTCGCAGCTCCTTGGCCCATATGATTCTGCATACAATGCGCAGCATCTCCGAGAAGTACGAGATTCTTCTTTTCATTTGACCAAGTCTTCATACGAGGCATCTGCAACAGAGGCCATCGTTTGGTATAGCCGGCTAGGTCAATGATTTTGCGAATAATAGGATGAAAATCTTTATAATAGCCTCGAAATTCGTCGATATCGACATCTTCCATTCGAGTCACGTATTCCTCTTGGCAAAACGAGGTAACAAGATTCATCTCTTTCCCACCGGCAATGGGGTATGTCAGAATATAACCATTCGGACCGGCCCATATGTCCATTGAATCATGGAGATAAGTGCGTGCCTCCGGGACAGCTTCAAATATCTTGTCATAGGATAAAACCATTCGGTATGCTGCTGATTTGGAGGGCGCAACCGGCATGACGCCAGGGTGGATATGGTTCCGTATGATGGATTTCAACCCATCAGCCCCTACCACAAAGTCAAAGGAGAATTTTCGTCCATCTTCTGAGGTTACAGCAACTCCTTTGCCGCCGTCATTAATTTTAACGATTCTAGTCGCAATGATAACTTCCGCGCCGTGTTTCTCCGCAGATTCTTTGAGAGCACTGAGCAAATGGTCTCGGCGCACCACCCACCAAAGGAATTCAGCACGACGGTTTCTTATCCAACTCAATTTGAGCATCACNNNCCATGGGAAGCCAGTGGCCTTCACCATCCATTGAGGGTCAGAGTGGGCAACAAGCTCTGAGCCAAACCAAGTGTTACAATACTTATGAGTAACAAGCTGGCTGCCTAAGATGTCACTGACACCCCATCGAATGAGGAAGCGCGAAATGTTTGGATACATCTTGTGTGACGAATANNNGAAGCCTGAATGGATATTAGGTATGAAACCNNNACTTACTTGTATCCCTGCCCCAATTTCTCCCAACTCCTTCGCCGCCTCTAGAAGAGTAACTTTTGCGCCGGATCTTGCTATGGCAATAGCCGCTGCTAGGCCTCCAATTCCGCCGCCAATAATACCAACATGAAGCGACGCTGGAGACATGATGAGGTTTCAAATTGGAAAAAGAAGGGACTGTATAATTCAGCTCGGTGAGGACAATAGAATGTTGATTAAATTAAAAAAAAAAAAAAGAAGCCAAAAAGCCAGCATGATAGAGTCCTTTTATAAACCGAAGTTGACCTGTCCCTGTCATCTTTCGAGACTACCTTTTTCACAAGTCTCCAGTATCCAACTCGGTAATTCTACCATAGTCTCCTGATTTACAAGTTTACTACCTGATTCATCTCTAGGACCATCAGCAAAGCCATCACAGCCGAAATACTTTGACCCATGCGTGCTAGGAATGTGAATATCTAGGCGTTAGGTTGCATGGGGTAGGGGTGACGATGAGCAATGTGACAAAGATACAACACGGGATACCGATATCACTATAGTTTTGCGTAGTTTCTTCTGTTCCTTCAAGTACTTTTCTGATTTTTTAATATTAGAAAAAGTACCTTCTTTACCTGAGTGCATAATATGATACAGTCATTGAAGTCCAAATGCAACGAAACAGGTACTTGAGAGGCAAACGGTGAGACGTTGTCTTTGGAATATGTGATCTTTGAAAAGCGTTTGGTATCATTGGCTGCTACAAGCTTGGTTACTACCCACGTATTCAACTTCCCGGCAAAAGGTTGCCGAGCCCGCGGTGAATCAGCCGGTACCCATTCCGTGTAATTCGCAGATGAAAATAGCCATTGCCGCTTTGTTTCCGAATCATCATCACTACTTGCCGACATCAGGTTGAATAAAATGGGTCAAAATGCTTAAATCCGCGGAAGAAGCTTTCGGAATACTACCGTAGCATTTTCGATGATACACGAATACACTGACTCAGATTCGACATTGAAGCGACATTTGATGTTACTTTCTATGCAAGTTGTGGAGCCTCAACTTGAATCGACATCGGCATTTAGCGCCAAAACTTGTAATTTTGAACTAAATGCCGCTTCCCGATGCTGATCTACATGTGTGGGTTCATCTGCAACAAACGTAGGGGGTTATCTGACCTATGAATCCTCTCGTATTGCGCGGATGGTGATATGCCAAAATCCATGCATCATGGGCCTTCAACCTGGAGCGCTGCCGGCTTTGACACCGCCGGGAATTGCCCATGAGAAAAGGAGAGAGGCAAAGAATGTCTGCAGGAAAACCACAAAAGGGGACAATAAGGTTTAAGAAAATGTAATTTTCGTTCTACTAGCATTTTATTTCGACTTTGCTCTGTTGATCTAGTCCAAATATTCACTTTCTCAATCATGCCCAAGTTATTCAGCGTTGACGAAGTTGCCAAGCATGCGTCCAAGGCAGATCTATACATGATCATTCATAAAAAGGTTTACGACGTTTCGACTTTTATAGAAAAACATCCGNNNGTGATANNNGAGCTTCTTTTAAGCTTCATCCCAATTTCGCGTACGGCACTGATAAGTCTANNNCCATCAGGTGGAGAAGAGATTTTAACTGAAGTTGGTGGCCGCGACGCTACGGAGGAATATGATGATGCTGGCCATTCAGAAAGGGCGGACCGACTTCTTAAAAAGCTGCACATAGGGGAAGTTGACTACTCAGCCACCTCACAGCCTGTGGGGAAGCCGCTGAAGAAAGACTGTGAGAGGAACGGATACGTCACTAGCACACGCAGTTTGGGTTTCATTTTGGCATTCCTCGCCGCAGCTTTGGCATTACTGTCAGTACACTATACACAAAGCTATTATCTAAATTAGTATCTGCTTGAGTATACAGGTTTCTCACAAGTGTTTGACCTATTTTCCAGCCCAGTTTAATTATAAAGCATGCTGTATGTTTTACCATAGGGTTGGCTATGTGGCTCTGGCCTATCTAAGTATCGTTTCCATGAAGTCCAGGCCGCTATTATGGGCAAATAAATAAGACTATACGAGGGTGATTACAGAGTAGCATGTAAGTCCCCGAATTTGACATTGGGTTGCATACCTATGTAATAAGAATGTACACCTGTAAGCATCTAAAGAGTATTTAATAATCCATATCCCCCACCGCAAAATCCTCTTCCACCTCATCAAGATACCTTGTTACTCGTTGATCTTTTACTGCTGCATGCAAAATATTAAACATGGTTCACTACTACGAATCTCTCCCCGAAGATCTGAGAGAATGGGCATTGCAGCAGAAAGTTTTCTTTACAGCATCTGCCCCTCTCAGAGGTAATCACGTCAATGTTTCCCCAAAAGGCCTCTTAGATGCGACTTTTCACATCTTTGATCCCAACCATGCGGCATACATGGACTCTGCCGGCACAGGGATCGAGACGATTTCCCATGTCTATGAAAACAAGAGAATTACCCTCATGTTTTGTAGTCTGGATGAAAAGCCTCGAATCATGCGACTCTTTTGTACTGGCTCTGTTATCGAACGAACTGATCCGAAATTCCCAGGTCTCATTGAATCCATGGGCAAGAAAGAGTTTCCTGGAATAAGAGCAGTCATCATGCTTGACATATTGAAGTCAGTACATCTCTGGGTGCTCTACTCTAGTACAAGAAAAGTGTTAACTTTTCGGCACCAGGTTCAAACCTCTTGCGGCTACGGAGTGCCTCTCCTCGAGCGTGTCAACCACTCAGAGCACTTGGGAGAACAATCGGAAAATTGCAAATGCTACAAAAACCGGCCGACTTTAGAAAAGATGTTGGGCACAATTGTGAAAAAGGGCAAGCTGGATCCATTTCTGCAGGAGTCAAATGCCCGAAGCATAGACGGCTTGCTGGGTCTGCGTGAAGCAAGAAAAATGAGAGGGGAATGGTTATTCGCTTATGATGTTGGTGCATGGATGCGCCGACAGCTCCTCCAAGGCCCTGCTATTACTTTTGGTGTCTTGATCGGCTTTTTCATTTTGTCCTATGGAGTTGCGATCCTAACATACATCGTTGATCTCACGTTTAAAATGTACAGTATGACTGCTAAGGTCGAATGAATTGATGAAACCTTTCTGGCATCCATTGACCCCCGAAACTATCCTGTCTGCATAATTCTGCTTCGTTACATCTTGAAGTTGAGAAGTCTCTCGGCGTTTTTAAACGCAATCTTGGAATACTCCTCCTCTGTGACCAGACCACTTTCTCGAAGCTCTTCCATGAAGGCCTTACCCTGTTCTGTAGTTGAGTATGGGTAGTCCACACTATACAAGATCCTGTCGATACTTGTGCTTCGCAGCAGACACGCCATCGGTGGCATTGTAAACATTCCGCCAGTAGTCACCCAAATGTTTCTCTCCCAGACCTCTTTGAAACTTATTTCAGCTTTCAGCCAAATTTGTCCCACCTTCTCATCTATGCGGTCCAGCATATATGGCAACATTTCACCCATATGGCCTACTACCACTTTCAGATTAGGGAATTTCCAGAAGATGCCCGCAGCGTACATTCGTAACACAGATAATGCTGTATCGCAATGCCATCCCCAGCCTGCGATTCCAAGCGCAGCGCCAACCTCTTTATCGTAGTTTCCATCGTAAAGGGCCGCCTGGACATCTTCAAGTGGTGTGGTGGGATGTATATAAATTGGAACATCGAGTTCTTGGGCTTTAGCAAAAGCATCCAAAGCAACGTCATCGTCGTAATATCAGCCGTCATCAAGATGACTGTCGATAAGTGCACCAACCATGCCTAGCTGTTTGACACATCGTTCAAGTTCAGCTGCAGCAGCTTTACCATGTTTCATAGGCAAAGCCGCAAAGCCTCTGAAGCGTGGTTGGGCTTTGCATGCATTTGCTAATTCATCATTAGCTGCCGCAACAACTTCCGGCGCCAATGAAGTGACGCCAAAAGAATTAGAAAGCACTTGGATGCCAACGTGTCCGCTATCCATGGCCTTGATGCGGGAGCCCTTCGGACTGATGTCGGAGAGCTGTTCGTCCCACGCGGGCTTTACTTTCGTGTAAAATTTGCTTTGAGAAGTTGGCAAAGCTGCGATTGCATTGCTGGAGAGGAAATGCTCCTCAAGGGTAATAGTGAGATACGACATTTTGTTGGCAGGTGCTGGTTGAGTGGCTAATATGCTGAGTGTATTTATGGAATCTTGTGCTGCTGAAGCAACTCAAAGTAGTTGCATTTCTTAAGCCGACCTTTGAACAGTATTTATATGTTCTATTGCTCTTCAATTTTGGGTAGCTTCCTATTGTTCTCGATACTATTGATCATATCCCAATTGACTTAGGTTAGTGTTGGTCGGAGGTTAAGTCCGGGCGGCGAATACGCAACCTTACCTCCGCCGCTTCAAGGGGTAGCAGTCCACATGCGTCACTCTATCCGAGATCCGTGATACATATCCGTCATTCAATGTTAACTATTGATTCAACCTGAAGTAGTCTAGATGCGCGGAATGAGGAAAATCTCTCCCTTTACCTCTCGCTTAGTAAATAGACAACTAGCCAATGATACGGTCTTAATACTGACTCTTATATAGCAGCTAGGCGCATCACAATTTTCTGAAGAAAGAGGACACTTTAAAGTCTGATGACAATCTATACGCTATCCTTTCGTTTTGAAAGCACTGGCTCTCAGATTTATTGACAATCTTGTGCGTCACATGGACAATTGTCTAGTTAAGAGTCTACTTGACTTGAACGCTCCTTGGCGCTATTAGGAGATTTCCCTCACGCTAGTTTTTTATTGCTTCGAATTCATATTATAACGAGCTAGTGATGGTACGGCAGTATAAATTTGCCATATATGTATTTGTAGTATTCAATATATATATCACAAACCGCGCCATCACTTATAATGTCACCGCTAGCAACTTCACATAAACAACTTTGTATGCATTATTCCACAGAGTATAGCATTTGCATCTGGGTATTATCACTGGGACGGATTTTATAACTTTTACAGATTCATTTTGCGTAGGATCCGATAGAGGAGGTTGACGAAAACCTCTAGCTTCAGTAACGATCACCCAACCAACTATATTGACAAAGCCAGTGACAAGAAGACGTTTCTGATCCTTGAATATGTCGTGGGTGTCGAGTGAACCGCACGATGCAATGGTAAGCCTGTCAGCCACTTCATTCCAAATACCGAACCCTGCCACCACCCCATGTCTGCCGCGTTACTCTGCCGAGATTCTCAACGGCTACACAGCCATAGCGGGTCTCGTAGAACCTCTATAAGCTCCTCTCTACGATGCTCCATGTTGCCCGCACCAATCCAAATCTCTACATGAACCTCATTAGCTTTGACGGAATTAAGTCAACGTTGCCCAAGTTGACTTTTGGATGACACGAAGAAAGAGGATGACAAAGTCGATGGTTTTGCAAGAGAACCCCACTGCTCCTGCATCACAAAATACTATCCAACAGGGTTCATTCCGCTGGTATTTCTTGTAGTAGCCATCTGATATTTCCGGCTCGGAAATACGGAGTAGAGATATGCCCAAAATGGACATTAATAATTCTTGGTTCCCTGCATAACCATTTGGAATAGTGAACACTGCCAATCCTCTTACTCTGAAACCTCGTATTTAGAACTACGAGTTACACCGAGTCCGTGGTTGTAAGACCGTGCGGAAGAATCCGTGCGGAAGGGTAGTACACATAGACATATAAATTAAGAGCCATCATTCAAGGAATTTCAGGTCTCTTCAGAAGAATATAACGTTTCAAAGATCTTCAATCATGCCAGCTCATCTCATATTCGGCGCCGGTGGTGTTGGCCATACGAAAGACTCCTTCACCTTCACGTGGGATACTCCCGAGAAAGTCTCAGAGCTTCTCTCATTACTCAAGCGGCTCAACCTCGAAGAATTAGACTCTGCGGCTGTCTACCCTCCTGGTAACCCTGGGCACACAGAAATCCTGCTAGGACAGGCCAAGGCCGTTGATCTAGGTTTTACCATCGATAGCAAAATTTTCATTCGCGAGCCAGGAAAGAATCTCACAGACGCAAATATCAGTTCCAGTATAGACAATACCCTGGCCTCAATTGAAACAGACCATGTTCGGATATTGTATGCGCATTTTCCGGATTCTGGGACACCGCTAGAGGTAACAGCAGCTGCATTCGACAAACAGTATAAGGCGGGGAAATACAAGCAAGTGAGTNNNAACCGAGCACAGGATGCGAAAAATTGGATTGCCTGTTTCACAAACGCTGATACTACTNNNCAGCTTGGACTATCCAACTTTTCTTATGAGGATGTGGTAAAATATTTTCAGATTTGTGAAGAGAAGGGGTATATTAAGCCATCCGTCTACCAGGGACATTATAATGCCTTGGCTCGCTCCGATGAGAAAGATCTTATCCCTTTTCTCCGGAAACACAACTGCGTTTATAATGCTTACAGGTATCTATGTCTCCGAATTTCTNNNTCTCATTATGATTTCATGNNNACATTTCATCCAAACCATATCAGAAAACTTCCCAATNNNTATCAACTTGCTAACAATAAATTCAGCCCCGTCGCTGGTGGGTTTTTGACTGGGAAAGTCACATTTGGTGACAATCTTTATCGTACGCGATGGAGAGATGCGAGCGCTATGGACCAGTATGTCTCACAGTACGACAGACCAGCGATGCATGACGCCATTCGCAAACTGAAAGAAGCCTGTGATTCTACTTCACCACCATTGACGCTTCAGGAAGCGGCGTTGCGCTGGATTGTCAATCACTCGGCACTGGGTGAAGGTGATGGGGTCATTGTTGGTGCTAAGCGTGTTGACCAGCTAGAGTCGAACGTAAAGGATGCTCGAGCAGGACCCTTACCAGAACATGTACGAGAGACAGTTGAAGGGCTTTGGTCAGAGGTGGACATGGATTAGCTTGTGGAAACCGAATTTCTGTATCGCGGCTATAGCGCAAAGTCCGATTTACAGATATCGATGCCCTGCAGCTAGCTATGACTACCTACATGTATGTACTTACATACCTATAGGTTTTACGCAAATTGACCTTAATATACACTCATTAAGTAGCATAATTACTTAGGAGCGTCGGCGCCAGCCACAGGCAACATGACTTCTCCATAATTGTCAATTTTCGCACCACTACATCGTCTTTGCTTCCATGGACGGTCTTACAGTCAACAGTGTTACTGAACCATTCTACGTAAAAATACAATTGAGATAACTACGTGATACAGAAAATACATAATCGGTACAAAAGAGAAATTAGTAGTTTTCGTCGTGAAAGCTCTGAGATCATGGCTTAGAAAGCCGAGTGAGATGAGGAAGGGCGGGCTTGGGTAGCATTATATAGTCGCCGCTGATAATACAATCGAGTCTTTGCATACCGTTAACTTTGTGTGAATTAAAAGATAACACGTTTGCTAACGCCATATTGCTTACCTAGTCCCCGATAAGTGACCGAGGGTGCTGCGGTTCGGGGAAATTTTGTTGGGATATTTGGAAAGGTCACCAAAGCCATGACTTTGCGAGGGCTCATAGCATACATACCAGCCCTAGACATGCCCTAAATAGGCCATGAGCCAGAATAATTTGCTCCGCAGCCCCTTCGCAGGACGAGAGAACGATGTTTGTACAGAGCATCAGAGAAGTAACTAAATGGAACGTGCGTTGCTCACTTCACCGACAAATCTACCATCCAGCAGCACCTGTTCGCCCTTACGAACGGTACATCATCTTGATAAGTCAAAGGGTGGTGGCAGCTTTATTTGTCGCTTTATAGTGCGTAGAAGATCAAACAGTGGTAAGGTTCTTGTCATAGAACTTGCCCAATTATCCCACAACGAATTAATGAGACTCTATGAAAGATATTATGTGAGAAAAGCTGGAGTCTGACCTAAATCACTTACTCTTTGTGGTTGTATGTGCGTAGAGTCGTGTGTATTCGGCATATCAGCCTGCGTAGAGAGGTATGAGGATAATTGGACTTGTCGTCAGAGTATTGGACACGTCTGCTGCCACATCTTTGTATTTGCTCTCGACATCGGTGACTCACTCTATCACAGGTCTGAGGCATCGAGCATACGTTATCAGGGCTTTCTTCCATTCACCTCGTAATTACGGTCGAGGCACGCTGAGGATTACAAAGTGGATAGACAACCTGATTTCTCATTAAGCGAAGCGGGTATTTTCGAACCAGAGAGAAGGATGCAGAAAATGTCGTAATAACGTATTCAATGACTTGTGAACATTTGTCACAATGGAGCTCTTTGCGCTGATTAACTCCCTACATGTAGTTACCATTATTAGACAATGAGGTTATCCGCGTGGAGCAATAGGCTGATTACACAGCTGAATACATCAAGTATACGGATTCGCCCCTCGCTAACATCCGCAGCCGGGTCCGCCTAAAATACAGCTAATCGTAGTTGCCGAACAGTAGCTAATGCAGTGTGCCAGACACCTATTACCCGTTCTGGCATGGAGCTGAAGCGGAGATGCCAGACACCTACTTCCTGTTAAGATGTAGGGCTAGATGCAGAGCAGCAACCGAATCAGGAAATATTAAACTCGCAAGCCGCCCTACTTTAGTTGGCGATCATTCAGCTCTAGTCTATGAGGTTCTGGAGGTTCTGGAGGTTCTGGGTCGGGCGCAGACAAGACTCAGAAATACGATGCTGACAGTATTCAGTTAAGAAGCCTATCAGGATGAAGAAGCGACAACATGTAACTTGGGGATTGGTTGATTGAGGTCATTCCAATAACCCAGTCGTTCAGCAGGAGTTGAGAAGGGCCGACGGGACTTTTGAGCTTTGTTTACTGGAACTTCAGAGTCGTGCGATGCTTTAGCAGTACCAAATCGTTAATTGATTGCAGCTTCGCGTCGTCTACAACAATAATACATCAAGCACTTAGACAGTCTTTGGTTTCGAGACGTTATTACTAACGTTAAAGACGAAATGGACTTTGCTGGACTCTCGGAGCGTCCTCATGGTGACCTGTCAAAACTATTTTAGCGCTTGTGAAAAGAGGAAATCCCACTTACTAGCGCTGAGGAGGATCGCGCCACTGCAGTTGCGCATTTGCTAGAACTGGATGGTTCAGCATCAGTAGCTTTGTCATGGGGGCTTTAGCTCGGTTGGTAAGCGCTGTGATGGTGGTGAATAGTATCGAATGGAGGCTCGCGGCATAGACCTGTGTATTGATAATTGTTCTATCGTGTAGAGACTGGTTGTTATAAGATGTCGAGCATCCCCCACCGAGTACTGTCATCACAATTCATTCTACAGTCAAACTTCATTCGGAATTGAGCTACCTTTTGTTCAAGGCCAATCACATTATTCCTATATCGTCCAACCATATTATATAACTACATCAACAACGAAATGGCATCTTACGCAACCGCTGAGCCTCAGTTCATCGAGGCAAACGGCACGCGATTTGCCTATCTTCGCTTTGGCTCACCTGCCAAAAACACCACCCCTCTAGTGCTTCTTCAGCACTTTAGAGGCACATTTGACCATTGGGACCCTGAATTGGTTGGTCCCATTGCGGCTAGCCGCGAAGTTATTCTTCTGGATAATTCCGGCGTTGGCAAGAGCAGCGGCACAGTCCCTGGCACTTATGCCGGATGGGCTGACAACGTGGCCCACGTTGTCAAGGCGCTTGGCATCCCCCAGATTGACTTGCTGGGCTTCTCCATGGGCGGCTTTGCGGCTCAGATGGTGGCGCTCAACCATCCCACTCTTGTTCGCAAGCTGATTCTAGCTGGAACTGGACCCAGTGCCGGTGAAGGCATTGAGGGTGGTGATCCGGTCATATTTGGGCGTCTTGCTTCAGCTTCAAACGACGCAGAAGAACAGAGCGGTTTCTTGGAGGGCTTTTACTCTCTGACTGCCAAGAAGCAATCCCAAGGCGGGGACTGGTGGAAGCGTATGACAACAGCTCGCCAAAACAGATCTGACTATCTTGGACCTGAGGGCACCAAGGCTCAGATCGACGCAGTTCTTCGCTGGTCGAACCCTGAATATGCCTCTGAGGGCTCATACAACCGCCTCAGCGAGATCAAGATCCCCGTCCTCGTGGCCAACGGCGACAATGACATCATTGTCCCCACAGTCAACAGCTGGATCATGTTCAAGAGACTGACCAACGCTGATGCCCATCTCCACTTATACCCGGATGTGGGACATGGGTTCTTGAACGAGTATGCAGGCCAGTTCTCTGGCCTTGTCAACCAGTTCCTGGATGCTTGAGTTTGTAGTGGGGGTTCTTTCAAGTCGTGGGTCTATCTATTTATGGGTTGAGTGGTTACTGTTGGGTCTGGGTTATATATAGGCTTCATAGCTAAACTTACTTTCAAAGTTGAGAACTTCATATGCTTCTATATGGCTTGTCTTTCATCCTTTATAGCAACGTAATGCTTCTGTTAACATGGTAATAATACACGACCCATATAGTTTCGTAAATGTCACATATAATATCGCAATACATCAAATTGGCACAATTTTCTGACGCATACGTCTTTTAGGATGCAACCGCGGTGTTATTGATAGTAATTTTGGAACGTTACCAAGGAGCGGAGTTGCAAACAACCACTAGATTGTAGTTACTATGAGGGAATTTACTGACAGAATCGCCAATTCAATCAGATAGCTTGAAGGATCCGTTTCCTAGAAGCAACCAAATAGACTAGTTTCGACGATGTGCAACTGCATGAGAAGTAAATTCAGTAAATGACATCTCTTTCAACCCGAATTAGGCCATTGCTGCTAGTTCAAAGCAACTTTGCCCGACTGCAGACCTTTGGAGCTATTCGGCTCTGTTTAGCGGGATCCAACCCCCTGTAGAGACCTTAGCTGCCATGCGACGCGGTTGCTCAATTAGGCAATTTTTTGAAGTTGATCCACCGATCCTTCGCGCCACAAGCGTTGTCTGTATGTCAGCACTCAACATTAGCTGGATGCCAATGTCAATTGGAAGAGACTGCGATCTGGAAGGACCCTGACAAATGTGATAGATAGCTAACTATACTGCTGAATGGAATCAATTTAGCAAAGCTTCTGGGCTGATTAATTTGACGATAGACTCTCCGACGGCATTTCAAATCACAGAGATGAAAGACTTCAGTCGTGAAAGGAAATTGATAAATACTCCTATGATCCCCTACAATGGAAAGAGAAAAAACCACTTCATCACACACATCATCTACAAAGCACTTCATTACAACATCAAAACACTCATCCCTTATATCTATATACCTATATATCTACATCATTTACTATAAGCAATGGCTGCCAATAACCTTATCGCCCTTACCGGATCCACTGGTTTCCTCGGATTCAAAGTCCTCGTCCTTGCTCTCAAGGCTGGCTACAATGTCCGCATCGTGGTCCGATCCGAAAGCAAGGCCAGCAAGGTTCTCAACTCGCCGTCTATCAAGGCTTTGAACCCCAGCAAAGAGAAGCTCTCCGTCGTCGTTGTTGAGGATATGGAAGCCCCTGGCGCCTTCGATGAGGCAGTCAAGGGAGCGACCTATGTGATCCACTGCGCATCTCCCATTCCCACCTTCGGTGGTGAAGCTCCTCCTACTCCCGAGCAATATGACGAATTCTTCGTTCAGGCTGCTCGCCGATCGACAATTGGTCTCCTCGAAAGCAGCCGCAAGGCCGGCACCATTAAGCGTGTCGTTATTACCAGCTCTATTGTCGCAAATACTCCCTTCCACTACTATCTCGGCCAGGGAGACGACAAGATCTTCGACGCTGACTTCCGCATTCCGGTCGACCAGGGTCCTTATGGATTTGAGTTCCAGGCTTACAGCGCCAGCAAGGCTGCTGCGTTGAACGACTCTGAGGCTTGGGTCAAGGATAACAAGCCCGGCTTTGACCTGATCAGCATTCTTCCTGGCTGGATCTTCGGTGCTGACGAGCTGGCTACCACTGTTAAGGATTTCGAGTCCAGCTCTACCAACTCAGTCCTGTTGAACTTCCTTCGTGGTGGTCAATCCGATATTCCATCAAACAGCAATTCAGTGCTCGTTGATGACGCCGCTCAGATTCATGTCTTGGCTCTTGATCCTAAAATCCCCGGCAACCAAGCATTTGTGGCCGCCGGAGATGGTGTTGATGGTATGGTTTGGGAGAATGGTCTCAAGGTGATCCAGGAATCTTTCCCTGAAGCGATTTCTCAAGGACTTCTGAAGACAACTGGAAAGCAGCCGACCCTTACTATTCGCCTTGATGCTAAGAAGACTGAGGAGACCTTTGGTATTAAGTTGGCTGGATTTGACGAGCAGGTTAAGAGCTTGGTGAACCAGTATCTCGAGGTTGCTAAGGCTTAAAGAATAAACTATAACTGCGCTAGATTAGATATTTTCTCAATGGTACTTTGAAATTTATTTTTATCTTTAGTGTCCTGTTTGCTGTGATGCTTCCAAACTGATAGTCGTTTTCACATACGTTTTATAATAATACACCTTACGTGCTGCTCGTCCTCATGCCCGTGCGCATTGGTTGCAACCTCTTTTTTTAGATATGTTTCAAAAGGAGTCTGACAGCAGCCTCATATACTGACACCAGATGTCAAGGCATCAATTGACCACAGAATATAGTTGCATGTGGAATATGAAGGACGCTGCGTCTTTCGAAGAGAGGCATACTACATATAGTCAATCTGTTAGGAATGCGCTAGTATCGCCCAGCACATAAGCAGCACAGTTGCCAATAGATCCTTATCGTGGAATGGTCTCCAATTATCCAGCCTGCTATTTGATTTGTTGTCATCCAGTAGTTGAATGGTGTATCGTTATTCTGCCTTGCTCTTTATTCATTATTCTTCGCGTCTATGATCGGATTGAACACGATTTCAGAGCCATCAATATTTTCTGATTCATCAACCGTCGCCATTATGTCCCACTGCACCATATCATTAATTTTATAATCATCAGTACGTTTTCACCATTTTGAAACGCAGCCAAAACATCAAACCGCGCCTGGACATCTGGTAAATGCGGATTCAATTCTAAGCATCTCTTAAAGCTCTCGTATGCATCTCTAGCCTGCTTATCGCACGCATCATACTGTTCGTTTTCTATAAGCGATGTGGAATGCAAAGCATAAATGATACCACTTACCAAGACGCCTAGATTATACCATGACTGGTAAATGAACGGGTTGAGCCGAAAAGAGCGACTGAGAGCGTCAAGAGAATCGCGGAATTGGTGGATATGATAAAACAGATTGGCAACCGATGTCCAAATTTGTGGAGACTGCGGGTTCCTGTACACGGCTTGTTGAAAGTACCCGTGGGCATGCTTATAGTCCTGCTGGAGCATAGATATCTCTCCAAGAAGATACCAAGCGTCAACAGCCGTATTATCTGGGAGGGGAAATAGGTGATTAGGCAAATATATTAAGATAAAGATCCGACTGGCTTGGAGTCAGGTACCTGACGAAAGAGCAATCTCCAAATGTCTTATAGACGTTTCAAGCAACGCCAGGTTTCCAGAGTCTTGTGCCTCCTGAATAAGTCGGAGGGCAAGAAAGGTATTAGCAGCCGGGTCCATGGAGTCTATCTTCAATATGGCTTCGGCAGTATTGATGTCGTCAATTGGTTCTGAGCGCTCGCGTATTTGGACCCGACGGAAGTGCTGCAAGTCTTCATCCAGTTTCATGGAGGGCAGCTCTGGACCTAGCGGGGACATTCCGTCCGGCAGCGTGTTTGCTCTACCAAGTAGTCTTACAACCGGCTCGACAATGCGTCTATGTCTGCCTACCCACCGCCCGCAGGTGGAACTATTTGGAAAACCGTTAGTTTCTCCGTAATAGCAAAAGCATTAACTTGCCATATATGCTTACCACGGTTTGTCATGATGTTTTGCTGGTGTCCTTGAATTTACACCACGGCATTCGAGACAAGTCGCTACAGAAGCACCAGCTCTGGTAATTACCATCGCCTGCTCAATGTGAATTCCTGGCTTGATGATCCTCACCCAATTGAGTTCTCCAAGCTCTGTTCCGTCTTTCGCCATAGTGAGGGCAAATTGCATCGTATCAATTCGATTCGCTCCTGGCCGATCCTTTGTGTAGACTACAGTTGAAAGCAAATTATAGAAAGACTTGTTGTATTAGTACCCTTACGTGGAGTTGACAGTGTCAAGTCACTAACCTCCCAGTTTTGACAGGCTTGTATTGGCAAAGCCCAACTCTCACCTAACGCATCATCTAGTCGCATAATGTCAAGGGTAAGATGGAGTGGAATAGCCTCGATAGCACGGATGATGCGCTTCATCTGCGAAGCTATATTGAGTAATGCGCGGCTGCATCAAGTCAGCGATGAGGTATGTGCAAACATGAAGCTGAGAGGCGATTCAACCTACGTGTTTTGACCTATTGCCTCTAGAATGTCCCTAGAATAGGCTGCCAAGCTAGGACATGAGTTAGTGAATTGGAACACTGAATGGTTTGTCGTCACATTACAGAACAAAGAGCTCCTTGATATCTCGCATCAAAGACAATAATCTCTTGACAGCGCGTCTCATAGAAGCCGTGTGCACAGAGAGTGCACCAGACACTTTGGCGCCAATTTGAGAAAGAGAGCCAACATGAGATGTAACAACTGCTAACCCATGCTCCAGCATCCGTGCTTGCTCTGATTGCTTCTTCTCATTCATGACCGCTGTGAGCTTCAGGTCAGCGATCGTGTCTGGCATTGTCGACACTAGATTCAATATTGTGGAGGTTTGCTTCATAAGGGCATCGGAATGTGATTTTATAAGTGTTGATTGGGCATTTCCGATTCCTTGAACGCAATCCGTAAGCTGTGTTATTTGAGCTCTCATAACATCAGCTTGCATTTGACCACGTATGGATGAACATGCGTACAATGACTGGGCAATAAGGAGCATGTTAATGGCCACTGTTTCCGACGTTATGGTTATGCGAACTTCATCAATATCTTGCTTGGCTATCATTGACCAATGGATTCGAGTCCCAATGTTGCTCAAGCTCTTCGATGTGCGAAAATGCCCCAGGCTGGATTCCTTGGTCCGCATTTTGATAACCAGCGCTTGCAGAGGTGTCAGGCAGTGCATGACAATGGCTCTGACGCGTTCGAGGGTTTCGCGGTGAGCGTCATCCTGTGGAATCAGACGAAGGGCATGCCTCATCGCATTTTGCAGAAGATCAATCTCTGCGCCGAGTTGTTGGAAGTGCGCCGGTGCATTCTTAAAGTTTCGCAATTCGATCGCTATTCGTTCGAAGAGACCCAAGACAGCAATGATGTCGTTGACAGCGTACCCATACGCATATGACATCGTGGAATCTACAGGATCCCTAGTGAATGATTCAGCTGTTCCTCAAACTGAGCGCCAAGGCTGGGTGACAAGTCCAGACGTCTAGAGAGGTCTCAAATATGTGACCAAAGCTCACTTGCAGGCCGGCGCAGCTCGGTATAGCTATAGACCTATTGCTTGCTAGTGCTAATCGGAGAAGATACACTTCAACGCAGAATCCTGTGTGGTAGACAGCGCAAACCTCAGAAAACTAAGCGATTTAAGGTTGTGGTGCTATTGAGCTACAGAATTGACGATATATGTCGCAGGCCGGCAGAATGGCCGCGCATAGCCCAGGCGGTGTGTGAGTTGGGCAGTGCTTTACTATAAGTACTATATTATCAAAGGTACCGGTATCTGTATGTGATTCGTTTCGGTTTTGTATGTAGCTTGGCTATGAGGCTGACTTGTGTTACAATATGTCGCGGCTGCGCGGAATCTGCCTTGGAAGAATGATTGGGGGGAAAGTAATTGGGTACGATGAGGCTGTGAGCTCCTAGTCAGTAATTAACTTATGCCCAATTATCTTCCTTCTTCTTCTTCAACCCCGCGTTACCATTGCGTCTATGACCAAAATCCGCTTTGTTACTTGCCTCTGCCTGATGCTATAGTAGCGACTGGTAGCATTGGGGTATTTATAGCGCTGGCCAGGTTGTCGCGTCATATATCAATACGCACAAAGGTGTGGTTACGTAGGTAGATCCAGCTTCAGGTCATCCGAGATACGTTCCACATAGATGTGACGCTATTCAACGAAAAGACAAGCTCGATATAATTTTAATACGACTCAAATAACACGCATTTGGTCCCTGTAGCAAGGTTGTTTACTTAGGCGTTTGGAAAATGTGACGGTTGTGAACTGACAAGTAATCCGGTGTAGAAGTTGAAGAGGTCGTTTAAACCTTGGTATTCGACTTATTTAGGCAACTTTCGGAACCAGGGAAGCGTGCTCTATTCAGTCTCAGAAAAGCAAATTCTATATAAAGCTGACAACAAACTCCAAAATTTCATCTTCCAATCATACTCTCATTCGTCTTTTCGTCATTGATAGATACCTAATAACCATAGTACTTGATTTCATTGGCCTTTGGTCGCTGGAAAGGTGGAATCATCTTCAGAGCTGCCAGCTCCTCAAAAGTCTTAAAGATTGACTCGTGAGTATCAATGAATCCATTCCATCCCAGCTTTCGACTCTTGTTCATACTGTCAGAGATCAGCCAGTTAGCTTTTTCGCATTTTCTAGAGGATGTATTGTTGGATATCTCNNNCCTCAAGCTCCTACCCCATGGTCCAAGAATTTCACCATCCAACAAGCCAAAGATGTCTTGCACCTTGTCAAATGGATCGGGCTTAGGAGCCAAATTGTGTCGTGCCTTCAATGTCTCCCACGCCTTTCTGACTTCGGGCTTGTGCGCCCACGCCTCGAAGCTTCGGGCGATTCTAATCCTGCCAGCGGGTCCAAAGCCTCTCGGGGANGGGGAAATGGGCATGTCGACAATTTGAAACTTGGCGTCATCGACCTCTGCAGTTCCATATGGAATGCCGTAAGCAGCAGCAAGGACAGGCCAAAACTTGCCGTAGCTGAAAGAACCGCCATCGGAAATATTCAGAGCCTCGTTAGCAGTGGATGGCGTAAGGACCGTCCACTCAGCATGGTAGCTGATCAAAAGCGCAGATGACAAGGGTTTCTCAGCGTCCCAGGCTGAGGTGTCACCAGGGAACTCAAGTGGCTGTCCAAGCTCCTTCTGAATTGCGGCATACAGAGCCAGTCCATTGGCAATGTTCATTGCTGCATCGGGTACGGCACCAATGATGAACAAGGGGCGAGTGACATTCCACTCAGTGCCATTTTCACGCGACCATTTCCAAAGAAGATCTTCCTGGGGATAATAAAAGTTGGGTTTGGCAAGGAAACGAGGATCTGACTCCTCCATTGGATTCAGAGGAGGCCCAAGATGAACAGAATAGTGCTTAGCACCCGTCTGGAGAAGGAATCGCTTCGGGATCTTTTGAGACAGAGTTAATGCAGACAAAAAATTGGACAACAGAAGCACTGTGGTGTTAGAATGGTTATATGCGATGGTGGGNNNAAAGATGTACTTACTGTTTAGTCGCTCCATCTCTGCATCGTCAGACCAGACACCCTCGCCTTCCTTGGGAGGGGCCTGGATGTAAGAAGCAAAGAAGACATAATCCCTCGCGAATGGNNNGTCAATAGTTACGGTATTGGTCTGAAACTCTCGAGAGAGNNNAGCGTTAACNNNCACCTTGGGGACCTGCTCTTTCAGCTGTTGCGCAATCTCTTCAGGAGACGCAAGAAAGTCAATGGCCAGATACTTGACGTTTCCTGGGATGCGAACACTTGGAGGCTTTCGGCTTAGAGCATAAACGGTTCCCCAGCGCTCTGGAGCCTCAGCCAGGACTCGGAGCATATGAGCTCCAGTAATGCCATTGGCGCCGGTAACGATGGCAGAGTACTTTTTGCCCTCGGCCTCGGGGAACGTTGGGAGTCCATAGAATTCCTCTTTCGAGATGACGCTATAAGTCTTAATGCCGGCGGAAGCCATTCTGGAGATTTTTTGAGCGATTGTTTGAGTTAACGTAGGCGATGATGAAGATTAATGATGCAATGTTGGTACAACGGCCCGGAATACAGATACTTATACGTTTAAACAAGTGGGAGGCACGAGGGGGGAAATACACTTGCTTAGCAATGATGCAATTTCTAAGCTGGAGAGAAGTACAATCTTGAAATTACGAATTGTAATACAGGTGGATTATATATTAACAATCTGGAAGCTCATGCACCGTGATTGCTAACAACCACCCACATGGCCTATCTAGAAGTCGTACTGTAGGATTCATGGCGCCCTACTCCGCACACGCTGTCTTTCCATTTCTCAGTTCAGTAAATGCCTTACCACTAGCGCATGAAGGGTGCCAGGTCTAACTGCAACTGGCACAGCTCACCTCCAATTAGTCTGCAGCATTCCAGCACACCATCACGGCGCAAAGACAAAGACACCCCGGAGCTCCCGACTCAGTCGCAAAGACAGTGTTCTGACACTAGGAAACGGCTATTTGGCCACGTTGTTACCAACTGGAAGCTTCAAACGTGTCATTATTGCAACTGATCTTTACCGGACACACTCGAACCGAAAGCGAGCCAAGTAGCACATACGAGTAAGACACTGGTTGAACGAATGTGTTGAGAATGGCAGGGTAATTCTCTTGCCACCAACTTGTCAAGACATGCCTACATGGAGGCTATTACAGGTGTTTAAGGTGCTGAAGACTTCGAAAGTACAGGGATGGCTGTTGCAGACACATGCATCAATAGTTGACTTCTCAATCTCTTAATATGGTTTATTCTAATTTCACAACGTTTTATTAGGATCAAAAAGACCAATTAACTGTTCAGGTAGCTTTATCGTGTATTTCACCGCTTGTAATGACAACTGTCTAATAGATTCTATTTACTGTAAACATTTTACTCCTCCGCCACCAAGACGCCACGGTACCTCATTTTTCCTTCCCGCAGTGCCTTCATTGCATCCTCTACACCCTGTGTGTTCAAGGGCCACTTCATGATAACAGGCTTAATTCCGTGCTGTACTGAAAAGTCAAGCATTTTCCGGATTTCAGCTCGGGGTGCGCCACCCGAGCCCTGGATGCTGATGCCTTTCACCAGCATTGGTAGCATTGGCACGGGAGATGCGTCAAAGCTGACAATCAAGTTGTAAATCTTGCCACCAACAGCAGTGAGCTGAATCATTCTGTTNNNCTTGTTAGTAAAATGTCGCACCCATTTTCTCAATGCTATGGCTTGAACGTACCGGGCAAAATCTGGTTGGGCGTTTCCACACAGGAGCATATGCTTGACGGGCTCAATTCCCTCCAGAGAAGAATCCGCAGTCAGAACATGATATTCACTGGCGCCAAGCTTCATTGCATCCTCCCTCTTGGACTCGCTGCTGGAGAAGACAACGACTTTGCAGCCCATCTTGGCTCCGAATTGGATCGCCAAGTGTCCAAGGCCACCGACACCAAGGACGCCGACGCGGTCAGTCGGCTTAATGCCATAGAGAGCAAAAGGTGACCAGACTGTAGCACCGCCACACATGAGGGGCGCGGCATCAGCGCTGTCAAGACCCTCGGGAATCTTGTGAAGTGAGTCGGCATCCCAGACGGCATGGCTGGCAAAAGAGCCAACATCATGGTCGTGAGTGCCATACTCTGTCTTTTCGGCGCAATAAAAATCCATTCCTGCATTCAANNNGATATACTTGAACAATTGTGCGGGAAGAAATATGAAATACTCACCAGTAAGGCAGGCCTCACAGTGACCGCAAGTCTTGTGAACCCATCCAAATCCGACACGGTCGCCAACCTTGACGGAGGTGACATCTGTGCCACACAAGCCAGAGTGTGTGACCTTGAGATAGGCTTCGTTGCGACCGAGTTGACGGTTGCTGGTGTCTTGGACAATCTTTCCGCTTTTGGAACCACGCTGGACGGTGAATGTGACGCTCATGTTGATAGTTATATACTGAATCTTTTCTTATAGATGTGTTTATAAAGTATATGATTGATTGATAGAGGGTATCTGATGTTGAAGAGACTTGTATTGATGAGAAGATAGAAGGAACAATGACATGAGGGAATGTGAAGAGTTAATATACTAATACAAGGCTCAGAAGAAGTTGAAGATTCACCTTTCAACAGAGGCAAATAGCCCATCACAGCTTGCTGACAGCTAATGCTTCACAACTCAATGCATTTCTAAAGAAGTTGGGCATTTACGATATTAGGAAGAGTTGGAGGAACTCGGCGTCATGGCTGCCGCAGAAGCAGCAGCTAGCAGATCCTTCAAAATTGACTTGCAAAGACGCCCTATTGATAGCGCGAAATGTCAGTTGGAAGTTAGAATTATAGTTAAACATAAGAGACTGGGAAACTAATGGAACAACGGCTGCATTGCTTCCTTTGTAAACGTGTTCTTGGATGCTGAGTTTGACCGGCAACTAGCGATGATCCGGTGGGGATCGTGGCAAAAGTCCAGGCGCCATGGCATAGCGTTATCTCGATGGGGAAAACTTGGAGATGGCTGTGGAGCAAGGCTAATGCGTAGCGGTTTCTGAAAGAGGAAATCTTTTGAAGAGCCGTGCTAATGCATGGCGTCGCCTTAGTCGGGTAGGTCGTGAGAGTTGCTTGTCAGCCTCCACTAGTGAACGGTAGAAACCGAGGAAATCGCCTTATTGTTGTGGAACGGATTAGACTTGTAGAAAAGTCACGTAATCAAGGGGTCAGTAAGCAGTAATGAAGAGAGCAGCTATCCAGAGAACAAGTGAATTTGTCAGATACTATGTGAAACGAGATCTTGGTAACAAGTGATACGGTAGATGGAAAAGCAGGCTGCCCTGTCCGCTACAGACCCACCAATCCGTATTCTCAGCATTTCCAATTTTGTAATCCGTAATCGAATCTGGTTCAAAACTCCACCTAAGATCAGATTGCAAAGGCTGTGCCACGGAATATTCCGTCAATCATAATGATTCTCATTACAGGAACTGTTCCTTCTCTCTCCTTATGGTAGAGCACAATATTATCACAGTACTAATCATTGAGTCTCTAGGGTACATCGGCGGAATTGGTCGTGCCGTGCTTGACACCATCCTGGAGCGTGAGCTCCTTCAGCTCATAAATTATCCATATTGAACTGGAATGGCCAGTCAAGGGCCAAAAAGGTAATAGGAGCTAGGATTCAGATTCATAGAAACGCCTTTGCCGGATCCGAAGCTCTTGCCCACGATTTTGGTGGAACTTCTGCGCTCTTCTTCGTATCCCATCATGTATTGGCGAACAGATATACATTGTTTCTCCGAAATGCAGCTAAAAGTCTAGTGATGATGACGAGAACGTTGCATATTACAGGTAGCAGAAGAGATTACCTTCTGAACAGAAATGTTTTTTGCCCGATCAGGAGTCATTTCGCGCCCATTTAGCCCTGGAGAAGGGGGTTTTATTGGTCCAGCTCTTGAGAACATGCCAGGCCAGAAGCTGAGACTATGAAAGATTGGCACATGTTCTGTTCTCGCCGGAGCTGAATGAGTTGCATACGCCCGATGTCAATGTATATGCTTGAATAGTATTTTGTGTATATAATATAGGATGCACTATCTAGTCTACATGCATGCATAGCATTCTTCGTAACTCGCTTATGAAGTAGTATCTATCTACCAAAGAACCGCTTTTTAACCATAGACTCGCTTGAAAGTCTCCTTAACAGACTCCGGCCGGAATGAGAATTTGTCATTGTCCAGCTCTCCAGGTACGATTCCGTTTCCGGAGGCAGCCAGGGGCTTGACTGACCACATCAGCTCAGCGACCTCGTCACCACTCTTTCGAGCTTCGTCTTGCTTTGAAGCAGCCTCGGCAGGATCCAGATATGTGCATTTATACTTGGCTCCTTGAACCTCGCCCAGGTCATCGATGAACTTTTGCCAGGTGGTCCGCTCTCCAGTTACACGGATCTCGCGCTTTTGAACTCCAGGAGTCAGAGGCAGCAAGATAGACTCGACAGTATACCTCGCAATACTAAAGTGAAGAATCTCCCAGTTAGCAAGGTTTATCCCATGTGAACTAGACTGTCTCATGCGAACTAGACTGCAACTGGGGTAAACTTACTCGGGAATTGATGTCACAGAGATTTGCGCATCCGGACGTCCATATGTGTTTGCAACATGAGCCTCGACATCCACACCGTAGAATGGATCTGCGGCCCACTCGGTGAAGATGCCGGTTAGCATGAGCGTGTAGTAAAAGTCCGGGTTCTCCTTGGCCTTGGCCGCCAGATGATCGCGAGTTACTCGCTTATCACGAAAGTAGCGGAACGTCTTGAGACTGTCCTGAGCGACGTCTGATCCAAATTCCGACGGATAAAAGTGACGAACTCCGCCTGCGATAGCAGATTCAATCATCGCTGGCTGGAGTCTCATGATAGCATTGCCCGCCAGAGACACAACGACTTCAAAGCCTAATTTTCTGTCAATACACTGCACTCTCTTAACTTGATTGATCAGGTAATAACACACCCTCATAGGACTTGGGGTCCAAAAAGGAGCCAGCCACAACGTCGATACCTTGAGCTGCTGCGTCGGAAAACTTGGATACTTTGGCGGGATCCGCCAGGATGCCAACCCTTGAAAAGTGAGACTTTTGTTTGATGAACTCTTCCACCAGAGGTCTTCCGAATGCGCCACCGGCGCCAATGATAAGGACTGAGGGGGCCATTGCTGTGGTCGTGTTGATTTGAAACAAGAGGTTGTGTCGCGAGAAATGAAGCAATTGAGATGGAAGATATGGTTGTTTATATCTTTAGTTTGAACGATGAAGAATGGAGGCTCTGGATTGCCTCTACCTTGTCTCTATCTAAATACTCCAATGGATACACCATCTACATACCCCCATTTTCCTATTGTGACAACTTTCCATGAGGAACGGGATCATTGCCAAACCAAGGCGCCGCTTTGCTCACTAATGAGATGCTGAGAAATTTAGACTTTGGCATGCCAGCTCAACTCGCATGGCTTCGATCACGGGCGGGATTTGAGCTGCCGAATTAATCAGCGGCTGTCCCGCCAAGACATGCAACGCACCACCCCATTTAGCCCTCACTAGTGTTGGCTTCTGCTTATCGACTAAATTGCTGCAGGGTTTTGGGTCACCCAGCATTAGCATTGTTCGAATTGGGTCGTGTTTGAGATTTCTAGAACTTAAGAGTTCTCTTCTTAACAATCATCTGCCGCAAGAGCGCGACTCAGCCCAATGGAGTCGAGGACAGCTAGTGCTTAGGCAAATGGCACATCGCCGAAGCAGTGATAATAAACGCCGACGGAATGTTTGTATTCGCCCTGCTCAAGTGAAATGCCTCAGGTGTTGTGACGCCATTGGCAACGGCTGAATCCTTCCCTGCGAAGGTTCGCAAATAGAGCTGCAGCTACAGTATGACTGGCTATCCTAGTCGCAAAGCTGAACTCTTAGCTCTCTCTTATTCTGGCATAACCATTCTTTTCTATTTGTCTTTCCTATTCCAGCTTGCAAGGATAAATACGAAGCTGTCTATGTATGTACACGGTTTTGATTTGCGTGGACTTGCCATACATGCTGCTGGTAATCATTCGACAAGCCTTTAATTGGTCTCGTCGTTTCATAAGTGCATGCATATTGAATAGATAACGCCCTGGTGCTGTGCTTGCTCAGCGCATAATACACAGGTAACAAAGTGACAAGCTGCTAGTGACCCGTAGTTTAGTGTGTCTCTCTTTTCGTCCCCCTCAGGGCTCACTCAGCTGTCTTGGGCCTTATGTTTCTCGGACACTTTAGACGTATTCTCCAATACTCCGGATCCAACATTACGCATACTGTAATCGGCCCCCAGTAATTTTACCTTCCCTGCCTGTATCGGAAGGAATTCTCCCATGGGCAGTTCCCAACTGTTAATATTCTACCGATACACCGAGGCTCTATCGTATTCAGACATCAAGATCCATACGAAAGGCTATCGTATAGTCTACTAACTAATTCTCTGAATCCTGCCAAAACTATTTTAGGGCGCTGTGCTGGTTTTACTAAGCAACATAGCGCCAAAATGAGAGGGAGGGGCAAGTGATGAGACTAAAAACAACCTCAGATTAGGATCTAGACATTAATAATGTGCATTCTCCATCGTAATTTATCATACCCGCATAGAGCATTTAACTATCTGGGTAATGAACAACTCGAGTCTTTTCATCTCTTGCATCAATCTCCATCTATTTTCTCCATTGTCAACTCATTGTACCGCCTCTTCACCCCTGATCCCAACCTCAATCAACTGCCAAGTTCAGCTTACCTGAAAGCCTGAACATGAGTGGAGAGAAAATTTACGGGGCTTCCGGATTCGTCCACAACAATGGTAGATCTCTCTCCTGTGCATTAGTTGCTGGTATTGGATGTTAACCGGATACTCTAGTTGTAGTAAATCTCCCGTCCAGGCCACACGACGAGAGGTTTACCTTCACCGATGAATTCGATGTACAGCCCCTGGAGTTCATCACAATTACTGGATCGTCAACGGATAGGCCGGACAGAAATGTTTCACGAATCGTTCGCAGCCAGGCGATGCGGAATTATGTCTGGAGACAAAACCACCCCACACTGACGGACGAGATGGCTGCCGCAGCCGCCGTCCCTATGAAGGAGAAGCCTCAGCGCATCTTTGAGGGAAAGTTCAGAGTTGGTTCCAAATCACGGAAACAAAAGAAACCTTCCAAAGCAAAGCGTCCCACGACGGAATTAGATAAGGACAGAGACCAAGATTCCGCAAATGAGGTCCAACTGATGAACACTCACTGGCTAATTCGCCAGAGCCTCATGCCAGACAAGAACCTTTTGATGAGAGGTGGCGCATTTGCAGATCCCTATGATTCATTCCAATTCCCGCTAGGGCCTGAGAGTCAGAAGTTCATATTCTATTGTAAGGGTCGATCTCTTATTTATCCTGTATACGGAATAAGATGCNNNTCAACTNNNTCTCGAGCTACAGACCAACAAGTATATGCCGTCAACTGCATCGCTCTCAATCTCTCACCAGATTGCTTCTATTACGTCAGAGAAGAGCTTGCCATGTTTCATGCTGTTATGTATCTTGTCAGCCTGGATCATAATCTGAAATACGGCTTGACGGATTCTCCTGGTAGCCTATACCATGGAAGAGAAGCCTTCCGTTTGATAAACGAGGGTCTCGAGGCAGGCGTGATAAGAGACACTCTTATTGCAGCTGTATCAATAGTAATATCTCGAGAGGTAAGACTGACCTTCGCATACTTCTTCCCTCGCGTCTTTCCTATGTTTCATTGCNNNCCATCTCTTTGCTCAAATCTCGCCGGCCAATTTGAAGATGCCAGAATCCATATGAAGGGTCTTGAACTCATGGTGAAGGCACGAGGAGGTATAGAAGGTGTCGAACCTGCACACAGAGGAGTGGTCACTTGGNNNGCTTCCACTATACGCTCAGCATGTTCCGGCTATATTAACACATACTTATCTAGGGCCGATTTATCGTATTCTAATGTTTGGAAATGCAAGCCGTCCTTCTCGCAGATCACCTACAAAGCCACAAAAGGCGATGCAGAATTGCCACCCAAATTGAAAACCAAGGTTGTCTCTACTGAAGACACTTTCGGAGTCGCTTCGCCTACGAATTCCATCTTTCGATCTCTGAGGCGTATATCTGCAGCTCTCAACCCAGAGTACGAGGCTCCCTTGGATAAGGCAGCAATGAGCCATCAAATCTATGAAACAGAATTCAATCTCCTCACTCTTCAAAATGAATACACCGAGGCTCTAGATCCAATTGAGTATCTTTCATCTACTTCTGTTTTAATGAACACCGCCGCATACGTCTACCATTATCTGATTCTGAGAGAGCTTCCAACCAAGTCTAAGCTGCTTCTCAAGCTATCTCAACAGCTACGAGATTGCCTCGAAATGCAAGATGAAGGGTGGTGGAATGCCAACCCAGAAAGACAACGATGGTTACTATGGGTACTGTTTATGGGATATGGAGCTGCATCAGAGTGGCCTGAGAAATGGTGGTTTGTGGAAAAGATGGAGCCATTGGGCGCATCACTTTTGGTTTGGACAAAAGATGAACTTGAGTCCGCATTGAAAGGGATTGTCTGGGAAAAGTCGTGCTCGGAGTTTTTGGAGAAATTGTGGAAAGATATATCGCAACGCGATAGGTTTGAGTTGGAGTTATACTAATGTTCAATTTAATGATTACGAATCCATCAAACAGGTACAGGCAGGAGTTTTTGCTATTAAAGGCGAAATTTTATTCGTCATAAGCCATGCTGTAATTATAGAGAAATTAATCTCGCTATTTTCAGTGATTCTACATCTTAACTTTGCTCTTTGAGATAGAACTGCCGATGGAATGCAAACATATCATCAAAGTGGCAGAACTCGGGTGATCCAAGTTCAAACTCATGAGGAATAGTCTCGTATCCTTTCTGAAGCAGCATCGTGAGAGCCTCACCATCTTCCTTGCTAACAGGAACGATCCTGTATGCAAGAGCTAGATGGAAAACGTACGTCTCATGGCCTGGAGCACGAATTTGCAGCAGATCAGAGAGTCGATCGCGGAGTCCTCGTAGGCGTTTCTCTTCAGCGTCGTCAACAGCAGCCAGATCAAGGCGAATGCCCGCCTTGCTCATCACTAGTCCTGTAACGGACAATTTCAGAGGAGGCTGGATGCCAAGGTCAAACGTGGAAAGCTTATCGCGAAAGAGATCGTGGCAGCTTTGCAGTGGTGCATCGAGCGGCAACTCCTGGGGCCACACCCCACGCTTGCGCCGGTGATCGCAAACACCCTCAAAGACGGTCATGTGCCAGCTCGGCGGTGGCAGAAGAGTGTAAAATTTGTTGAATTTGCTCTTCTGGAGTATTTCGTAAATGGGTAAGAGTGCTTTGTATAATTCGCTGTCCTGTGGGAGGTGGCAGATAATGGTGTTGCCTGGAAAGGGCAGCACGTTGCCCTTGTCGTCAAACTTCTCGCCAGTCCATTTTGCGGCTCCAGTGTGGATGTTTTCCGTACCGCTCTTGGATTTAGGGGCCATTGCTGCAAAAAATAGTATTGGGTATGAGCGTTGGATGAGAAGTAGCGATATACCGCAGCTACATATAGCAATGATGTACCTCAACTGCAGATGCATGTATGAGCAACACGCCGTATTGGATGCAATTCGCTAGTTATATGGCGATGAGGAGAATGAGTAAAATCTGAACAGGATGATGATGACGCAGAAGGAGGCATGTATGCCTATATTAATATCTGTTGTCCATACATCGTCGAGTAAATGCATGAGGATGCGTCCAAAGGCGTTGTCAGATTGGCCCAATCGCGTGTTGTAAAGCTTATCTCTTGCCGATGGCTATCTCCAACCGAGCATCGTCTGTTGTCTCACGCCAAAGAAAACAGTCGATAGCCGACATCGAATCGGAATTTATAAACCTGAATCCCACGTCGTTCCCCAGAGTCCAATCGCATCGCACCTGTTCTGGAATGGTTTCATGCCAAAACAACAGCGTACTTTTCTCTCAAAGAGGCATATGTATATTTTGCATGGTAGCGTGGAATTTGACACTTCTGCTATTTCTAGCAGTGCTGAAGCCGTGAAACCCTTACATGTACGGCTGCATATGGCAAAACAACCCGATCCATTAAGAAACTCGCCGATATTAAAGACAGCGAGTGCTCAATTTTGAGAATGACCAGGTTGTCGCAAAGGTCACAAGGCGAGGCCTACGCAGCATCAGCTTCTCGAAGTGGCTCAATCGCATTCCATCGCGGCGTGCATCTTGTTAGCTGCTAGTTAAACTCTGGAGACAAGGCTCGACATTGGCACGAGGTATTTATCCCTTTTGAAGCGGCTTGGGCTCCTGTCTATTAATGAATATATAGACAATTTATGACCTGTAAGAAGAGTAAGCTGATGGCAGTCCGAGCTATTTCATCGGAGTATTTCATGGCGCAATTGGATAGTTTCCAATAGGCCCGAAGCGGATTTCCGCACATTAGGACCGACAAGATGCAAAGAGGCACAGAAACCCGCCTTTAAATGATGAGATCAAGAAGATGTGAGTAACCATCAGTTATAGGATGATGATTAATTGACCAGCAGTTTTCAATCAATCTACACTTGTATAAACACAACGACCGCCTAGAATTAGTGCCCTAACAGCACAGGCTATATCCGAAACCCACCCGGATATAGTCTACATGCTAGAGCCAACAACCAACAGCAGTCTCTAGGTCAGCCACACATGTGACGGATTCCCGCGTCTTCGCCAACGGCAGCGTATCTTTTTCCATCAAGAATCTCTCCCTTAGAACTTTACGTCAACAGCCCGTTCATCAAACAGCCCATCAAACCAATTACCAGCCAGGGGTCTCGGACATAGCCATACTAGGCACCGTCGCAATGGAGAGAGGTTCAGCTCCGAAGCGGAACGCGACCGCTTGCGAGCACTGTCGCACAGCAAAGGCAAAGTGCCAGCCCAGTGAGCAGCCTGGAGTGTGTGGAAAGTGAGCGGAAACGAAACTGCATTCATGTTAGCTTGTTCTTTTATGCTTATCGCCTGTTAGATGTCTTGCCTCGAGGAGAGAGTGCGTGTCTCGTACCAAAGCGCGGCCCCGCAGGTCACGTCGAGCACTGTCGTAAGGCCCCATGCCATATAACCTAGAATCACTCCTCTCCCTTGCTATCAAGTCATTCTAATGTGTTCTTTACTCCATTATAGAACCGCAGAAACGGGCCAGTCACCAGCTGGTCAACCTAGTACCTTTAGCATTGACTATCTAGTTCCCATCAGGTCGACGTGCGAAGATGATTTTGAGACTTTACGGGAGTTGCACAATTCTGCCCTTGATACTGTCCTAGATACAGATGACCCCATCGATTTCCTCCCAACACCGAGTCAATCTGCCTCTGCCAGTCAGTCAAGCTCGTCGACCCAGTCTCGCTCAGTTTTCGAGAGTTGGCGGAAACCCCAGTTCAACATGGCTTCAGCTGAGAGCCTATTACGCAACTTTAGCTCCATGCTCGAGTACATTCCTTTCATAGTGCTGCCCGCTGATTCAACCGTAACCCAAGTGGCTGCCACGAAACCCTTCATTCTACTGGCCATCTTAACCGTGTCTTCAAGGTCAAGGCCAGTTCAGAAGCACTCGCTGTATGACGAGGAATTTCTAAGAGTCTTGGGGCTCAAGTATGTATCTGGAGGAGAGAGAAGTCTTCAGCTACTACAAGGTCTCCTGATATACTGTTCATGGTACGTCGATTTTCCAGACNNNATGCTATGCATCGTCGACTCACGCGTCGCTCTCAGGTATCCTTTTCACCTAAAACCCAAAAGCTCACGGCTGGTTCAATGCATGCGAATGGCTGCGGACATTGTCCATGACCTATCCTTGGATGAAGATTTCCTCTCATCTGACCCATGGGGACGGGGAGTGACGAGCGAAGAGCTGGACATGATCCGGGCATACCTCGCCTACGTGTACCTCGTCTCTACGNNNGCCAAGTCTGGATTTCTCCTTATGCCATACATGATGCTAACGTTGCCCAGATACGTCGCTGTGTGGAAGGGAGATAAATGTGTACATACCCGCCTCCCGCCTTGGGCAGGGACAGCCATCGACATTTTGGAGCAGAATGCCCAGGTTGAAGGCGATCGCACACTTGCGGCTCTGGTCCGCCTATCAAGATTGAGCTCCGATGCGGGGGACGCCATAAACGACAGAGACGGCCAGACTGTACGAAACAGCCAGTTGACCCTACTAGGGCTCGAACAACAGTATCAACAAATAAGAAACAACATATTAGCTACATCCCCCAATCTCCTCGGTACGTCAAACNNNCTCAGTATGAAGACGNNNTGGGTGCTTACTATAAAAGCCAAAGAACCTGTTCGGTTACAAATGATGTTTCTCGACATATACCTCGACACGGGGAGCTTACTCGCCCTCCCCGTTGCCAAAACCTCGCTATCCGCCAAACTCACACGCTTCCCACCACCGATATCCAAAATCTACAGCGGCACGAGGAAGATACGGGCCTGTTTGGACTACGTAGGCGGGCTAAGCGACAAGGCGATACTATCCTTTACTGTCAATGACTGGACACGGCTCATTACAATCTTCACACTGGCATTTCGGCTGTCGTTTCCTCTCAAGGAATGCCCTGACTTTGACTGGGAGTGGGCCAATTCGGAAATCCAGCTGGATCAATTTTTATCCAAGATTGCGCGCGAAGGAGATAACACGGTTGCTTCAAACGGCGTTCTTTCGGCCAATCGTGCTGTACTCGGTGTACTAAAAGCCAAGTACAATCGTCGGCTAAGCTCGCTTAGCGAACAGCCATCACGCGAAGTTAGCAAGACATTTGGATGCCCAATGATGAGTGGTGGCACATTAATAGCTGAGGCGAATTGGAACTCGGGCCTTACCCAGGCGTCAGCACAGTCGACGATCGTTGATATGCCTGAGGTGCTTCCAGGGTTTCACGATGACTGGGCAACGCTGGCCGCGGAATGGCACAATATCGAGGAGATGACTTGGGAATCGTTCGACGACCAATTTACAAACAGCATGGGTACAACCGAGAGCAGCTGGTCACTGTAAAGGAGGTTTTGACTCTGGTGCAAAGTTGTTCGACACCTAATAATGGTTATATATTATGTTGTAATATTATGTAGATACAAAGAACAAGTATGCTCTATCATTTGTTCAGTGCAGCAGAGAAATCGTTCTTTTCACAATACTCCCTAAACGATGTCATTCTGACTCCGTANNNGATAAAATAAGTCAGCTCCAA
>JARWZN010000007.1:628709-699883 GCA_030015385.1 Trichoderma sp. BMH-0061
CATCGATTTGTAAGCNNNAAGGATNNNAGAAGCGCAGGAGTTAAGAAAATAGAAGCCGAGTGTTGTGCTATGTGTTACCTTCTTTGGCGTGATTGGTAGCCCCCACTCCGTTCCAACTTGGAAATAAACTGGAGCTTGAACCTGAGAGAACTTGTCTTTGAGAGCCGGGAGACTCTGTGCGTATGTAGCAGCACGAGCCTTTGAGTCCATGTGGTACAGCTTTGTGTACTTTCCGCCGCTGGACTTTGTTGCATCAGCCATGGAGCTGAAAACGTATCTCTCCAGAGTTGAAGCCGCCGAAGCTGCAGCATCAGCAAGGTTTTTGCCATGCTGCAGCTCAACCTCATAACAGTACTCAACAAGTTCCTGGTTAGGCTTCTTTAACTCCTGGCTACGAGGGTTTCCCCAGATGTTCCAGAAATCAGTAACACCGAAGATGACATTGGCACCCTGAAAAGCTCGCTCAAGAGACTTGACATCATCGAATTCTCCCTGAACGATTTCAACACCTTTTGCTTTCCATGCCTTGGCAGCGTCGGACTCGGGATTGCGAGTCACACCGCGGATGGTGTATGCTGGGTCTTGAAGAAAGGTATCAGCGACGGAGCTGCCNNNGAGAGTCGGAGTTGTTAATAACCATAAAAGCGTTGCAGATGACAAATTCACCGCCGGAAAGGTTACCTGAACGCCAGTTATGCCGGTGACAACAATGAGTTTCGCCATTTTTCGAACAACAGATACCTATACTCGAATAGGCTGTAGGTGTCGAATGCGGAGGTATAGGCCAAGGTTTATGTTACACGTAATAAATGGACTTGCGCGCTGGAGACTAATGGGTTGCATGCGACATTGCGGAATTAGATGTTGGGAAGGGGTTGATATATGTGTTCCCATTTTGCTTGCTATTCATTGAATAGTAATTAAAAAAATCTGCTCGAACCTGGTAAATGGAATCTTCCTAAAATGAAACACTGTTGCTGCCAAAGTCTCAACTACAATTGTATGTAAACCAAGTTAAGAGATTTGTAAGATTTGGCGCCAACTCGGTAGAACTTGCCATACCTTAGGTACTTTGTGAAGCAGCGTATGACAGGGAAGACCAATGTCCAAAATAGGCATAAGGTGGTTCTCTCGACCTCTCTTATCCTGTTTCGGAATTAGACTTGCAATATGTCCGCCGCGCCAGTTATTGCATTTAGTCGATGATTGGACGGTACACGCCATGATACTTCAAGGTTATGAATGAGGTTATCGCAGAGCATTTGGATTAATGATTCAATGAGACGAGTTCTGTAGCATCTCGGAGTTGCGTAGCGAGATGCTTCGAGAACATTTGTAATGCAATAGTTGTGGATGAAGAAGAGAAGTAACAAATGTTACCTATATAAACTATGCCGTTGAACGCACAATATAGCTTGCAGTCCATCAAGCAAAACAATCTGTCTCAATATAAAAAAACTATCCTTTCAAGCCTACCGTCATAAATCATTCAAAATGACCGTCGACAGTCTTTCTCTCGCAGGCAAAGTCGCCATCATTACCGGTTCCGGCAGAGAAAACGGCATTGGTGCTGGCATCGCCCTTACTCTTGCCAAAGCCGGAGCTCGCGTTGTCATCAACTATGTATCCAACTCCACGGCTTCGCGCGCAGAAGTTGTCCGTGAGAAAATCGATGCTGTTGCTGGCAAGAACAGCACCATCGTGGTGCAGGCCGACGTCTCTACCGCAGAAGGCTGCAAGAAGATTGTTGGAGAAACATTGTCCCGATTTGGCGTCAACCATATCGACATTATTGGTATGACAACTCGGTTTACACTAGACAACAGANNNAAAGAAAACAAGAAGACAACTAACATANNNATAGTGAACAACGCAACATACGTCACCATGGGCCCTGTTCTTCAAAGCAAGCCAGAAGACATTCAGACCGCATTCGCAGTTTCAGTCGTTGGCCCCATCCTCCTGCTCCAAGAAGCTTATCCTCATATGCCCAAATTCTCTCGTGTCATCAACATCGGCAGTGTGTCTTCCAAGATGGGATTCAACCCCCTGCCCATCTATGCAGCCGCCAAGGCTGCCATGGATCAGTTGACCTTTAGCTTGGCCCGCGAGGTAAATATTGATTCATTCTCCCTGCTGTCACTAAACAAGAAGGCTAATTTTTTTTTTTTTTTTATTGGTCGAGACGGCAAGCACATTACGATTAACACTCTCGCGCCTGGCCCTGTTGAGACGGACAACTTACCGCCGACTCCTGAGTCTGCACCTCTGAGAGACTTTCTTGTTGATTTGACTCGCAGCGAGGGTAGGGTGGGAACAGTGGAGGATGTAGCTGACGCGGTCCTGTTGTTGTCTAGTGAAAAGAGTCGCTGGATTACAGGACAGTTCATTTCTGTTAGCGGTGGCATCAACGGAGGCTAAATCTTGCATGTTCAGTATGTAGGAAAAGACATGTATTTCGAATCATATGCAGTATAGCTACCAATCAAAACACAATATTCGATGTTAGCTATATTCAAATTCTTCACCAAGTAATGAGTCAGCTAGATAAATGAGAAACTCACTCAACTACAGTAATAGCTTCTTCAAATACTAACCTCACATAGAGGGAATGCTATGGATAATGTGAAGAAGATGACAAATAGCAATGTCTTAACTTAGGAGAAAAATGGGAATGGCAAGTGATGAAAATATGTAAACTCTCAGATGTTTGGGTTCCATATACATAAACGTTTCTCATGTTCTAATGCTTCGATGTGGATGAAGCAAGTGGATCTCAACGTTATCAATACCGCACTGAAATACAAACAACCTCACAATTCAGATAAGCCACTAGAATCTGCTGTACATAAGTACCAAACCTGTTTATTAAAACAACTAATTATCGGCGATATCTATATACATGTCACATGTGCAGAAAGAAAAACAGACTGCAACTGGATAATTTGTTTCTATTGTGCCAACTACCAGGTAGCAAGAGATATACAAAAGCGAACAAGAGTGACGCGCATCACTTAATCACAAAATCATATCACACCTGAGAAGAATATGAAAAGTTTTGACATTAATTAATAATACTCATTATCTATGTAGGTATGTGTATATTTGTATAGCTATATACAAATGCATGTATCATTACGACATGGCTCTTTTTTGTCTTTTTTTGATTCTTTACTCAAGGCTCCCTTCTCTACCCCCATTTACAGAGGGACGGCAAGGTTCCTCTCAAGGTAGCCGCGCCACTGGGGCAGGGTTCGCTTGTACGGAGTGTTGCTGTTCTTCTGCAGGTCCTCGATAGCACTGGCATACTTGACCAGCTTGTCCTCACCAAAGGCGGTCTGCAGGATAGCCAAGCCAAAAGGCATGCCGGAGTCGGAGTGGATGCCAGCGGGGATGGTGATGGCTGGGTAACCGGCCTGAGCGGGGATCTGGATGCTCTGGGCAACATCGGGAGGGACCAGGAGACCGTCCAGCTTCTTGCCCTTGTAGGTGAGAGCGTCGTTGATACCGTTACGGGTGGAAGACTGGCAGAACTCGAGGGCCTCCCAGTAGGTCTTGTCCTTGATGCCCTTGGTCTCGAGAGAAGCGAGGAAACCGTCCTGGCCGGACCAGAAAGCGGGAGTGCCGTTGGGCATGGGGTAACCACCCTCGGTTCCGGTGTACTTGTTGTTGTACTCGACAATGTCCTCGAGGGAGCGGATCTTGGTGTTGTTGAGCTCGGCAAGGTAAGACTTGATGTTGTTGTAGAAATCAACCTTGATGTAGGTGTACTCGGATTCGTTGGGGAAACCACGGGTGGTGCCGTAGTCCCAGTTCCAGCCGTCGGGGCTGACGAGGGTCTGGTAGTTGGTGATCTCGGTGTTGTTAATGATGGTGGCGCCGGCAGACTTGATGAGGGTCAGGATGCTGGTCAGGATCTTCTGCTGCTCGGGATCGGCGTAGACCCAGAAGCTGTTCCAGGGGATACCGAAAGTGGCACCCTTGAGGGCAGTACGGTTGGACAGGAATTGAGCATATCCGCCCTTGGGGGTCAGGCCCTTCTGAGCCAGGGTGTAGTTGTCTCTGGTGTCAATGCCGTAAATAGCATCGAGAGCGTAGGTAGCATCGCGAACAGTGCGGCCAAAGGTACCGACGGAATCCTGGTGCTCGGACTCGGGAATGACACCGTTGCGGGATGTCAGACCAACGGTGGGCTTGATGCCGACAATGGCGTTACGCTGGGCAGGGTTGATGACTGTTGAGAGTGTCAGNNNGCACACAAAACACAATGAAAGAAGCTTATTTCTTGTAGCGCCACTNNNCTTACCACTGCCGTCGGTCTCAGTGCCCAGAGCAAAGGCAATGACGTTGGCTCCAACACCGACACCGCTGCCGGAACTGCTGCCACCGGGGTTGACAGTCAGGTTGTAGGCGCTTCGGCACTGGCCACCGCGGCCAGAGTAACCCTCGGAGTAGTTGTTGCTTCGCATGTCGGCCCACTCAGACAGCGCAGCCTTGCCGAAGAGAACGGCACCGGCATCACGCAGCTTCTTGACGACAAAGGCATCGCGGGGCACGATGTTGCCGAGGAGAGCCCAACTGCCAGAGCAGGTCTCCAGGTTGTCCTTGGAGGCGATGTTGTCCTTGACGATGAAGGGAATGCCGTGCAGAGGGCCTCGGACCTTGCCAGCCTTGCGCTCAGCATCGCGCTGGGAGGCAATGGCGAAGAGGTCGGGGTTGATCTGGATGATGGCACTGGAAGATGATCATGTTAGTTAGGAATGATTTTGATAATATGAAGCTTGACACTTGAAAGACACGTGAGTCCAGGTAAAAGGGCGTATGGGATCTTCGTCTTGATGTCGCACCACTTTGCGCCACCAAAGCGAAGCGAAGTTAAAGCCAAGCCATAGCCCAGCCCCCGGGAAAATTATGATCGACGCGAGTCAAGATCGATCCGATTGCGATCATCCAAAGAAATAGATGAATGAACGAATGGAAGCAAACAAACAAAGAGAGACAAATTAATTGAGATTCTTACTTGAGATACTGCTGGGTCTGGAGCTGGCGCGTCAGGTAGCAGCTGACCAGCTGGACCGACGACAGATTGCCGTGGGTCATTGCGGCCTGCATCTGGTCGATGGTGGCCTCGTGCAGCTTGAAGCCGAAGCAGTCGGCCATGGGGAACAAATTGTCCGAGCCGGCATTCTTCTGCAGAGGGATCAGGTTGGGCGTCATGGGGAACACCTGCGACACGTCGAGCGCGGCCGCACCCGCAACGAGGGCGGACAGGGTGAGTTGGTACTTCATGGCGGGCGACGGGGATTGTCAAGATGCCAAAGAAGAAGAGGGGAAGAAGATGATATCAAGAAGAAGTAATTCAAGATATCAAAGAGGAAGAGAGAAGGGAGGAGGTGAGGAGGGAGAGGTGAGAGGAATGGAAGAGGTTTCGGAGACGGCGAGCGACTGCCCAGGGTATTAAAAGAAAACAAACCCAAGACGACTAGGCACAAGCAGGCAATCAATTGCGGACTCCATCACTATAATACTAGTATAGAACAGAGCAGACCGCTCGCTCACCTCGAGATTGATTAATCGGATAGACGGCTGCGGCTAACCTGAGCTTCACGCCTAGCAAGATGCAAGATGGAGCTCCCCGAACGAACGACACCGCTCCAAGATGAGAAATTGCCTGCAATCAGATGGCGAAAAAGTGACCTGGACGTCGCCAAACCTTCGCCTCACCTCGCCTTCAGCGCGCCCTCCAGCGGCTGCAGCGCCGCCGCCGCGCATCCTTAGCGACCTCCTACAGGGATCCCTTCCCTGCTGGCCACGCACCAGATGGGGCGCCTCAGCCCGCTAGCTGTTGCGGTAGCGGCACCGCAACCTGACCGAGGAGTGGCCCCAGAATGTCATTCGCCGGCCATCCAATCAACGCATTGCGGCCTGCTCTGTTCGCTCCCGCTGGGGGCATTGAGGACATGAATTAATCAGGAAATCCGTTCTAACCACGGATGGCATCACCCAAGGGGCCGCCTGTCTAGAGAGAAAGCAGGAAGAAGAAATGAGGGAGGCTGTCCTAATACGGTGCGTGACGAGGCGCTAGAGGATCTAAGTCTCTTGACGGCAGGCAAACTAAATACGACATTCATATGCTGGTTGACCCGGATAAACCCCCCATGTTAAGTGAGCCCAATATACTGGTAACTCGTAGATTTTGAAAAGAACCATGACGAGGAGGGCGAGCAGAGCGAAATGACCCGATCCAATCGGAGGTATATCGTAGTACACAGGCCCGAAATACCACCTAACCAAGCGAGAGAAGCGCCAGAACAAGGGCAAAGACTCAGATGGTACAGCCATGGCATGACGAACTACAATCCCTGTGCCCCCAGTTCCCCATTCTTCAGGCAAAGGAAAAAATAAGAAAAATTAATAAGTGAGAAAAAGATCCCAGCCTGCTCAGCCTACAGCACGGAGGTGGGCTCCAATAAAGCTCCGGCCCAGCCGGCGAAATTGCAACGCAACGCAGCGCAATGCAATGCGGCATACCTGATCTGACCTGACCTGTACGAACGATTCAGCTCAGTTTGCAGCTGTCGGAGCAAAAGCTTGGGTCACCGAGGGCCGGCATCGATGACATCTTGACTCTTGACGGGTGGGCCTCTGCATCAATAGTCGATGCAATATGCAAGGGAAAAGGAACGAACCCCTCAGTATGCAGGGCTCTGCTGGAGACGGAGACGCAAGAAGAAGAAGAAGAAAGAGAAAGAAAAGAGAAAGGCGACAGGCGAAATCCCACGGCATCAGCTCCCGAGCACGGCCTGTGGTTGGCCGTTCCACCCCGTCAGACTCACCAAAACAACTCACTGATCCATATCTGCTGCGTCCTGCTTGTGCGTATCCAGACTAGTTTGCGTCTGTTAGTTCTTTCGACCTCTTCAGTTGTCGGCACGGAATGCTCGTGGAATCTTCTCTTCTCCACGTCCCCCTTTGTCCCCCCTCCAGCTTCTGCATGCAGCTGCAGGGCCTCGTGCATTTGCATTCTCGACTGACTCGGCCCACGTGGAGACTTGGACTCTTTTCGTTAGTCATTATCGTCAGATGAAAATCGAGGACCCTTTTGTCCCTTTAGTTCGCCGAAACTTCGTATAATTGCTGGCCGCACGTCACTTCACAAAAGCACCTTCAGCCTTCAAGGCGGGGAACTGCACCATCTGTTGTTGAAACTTCGTTTTCCATTTCATTTCATTTCTGCCATCAGTTCGTCTTTTTATCCAAATTTGAGAAATCTATGAATAAAAAACACAAGAACAGAGAACCAGCCCAATTTGGGGGTATCAACACTGGCTGGCTTGGTTTGCGCGCCAAAAAAAAGAGCTAACAGGCAGAGGCTCCAACCCACACCGAGCCGAACAAGCTCATCATAATCAGTGCTTTTTTCGCACTCTCATTCATGATTGCAGGGCAATTGATATATGAAACATTAGAAGTGTATGAGCCGTGACACAAAAAAAATTCGGAACAAAAATCGCAAATCGTAACTCGGAAAAAAGAAATAGATGTACAGCGCGACCAAAGGGCAGATGAGAGAAAGGGAAAGTGTAAATCAGAAATCGCTAATTCCTCCCAATTTTTATTATTTCTTTTTCTTCTTTCACCGGCTATCCAGGCTCGCAGTCGTATTCGTATTGAGCCGAGCTTCTTTCAGTTCAAAGTCCATCTGTACGTAGATGCCGTCTTGATCGTTGGCACGCCTGCTGCCGGTGGTTGCCACGGCCTCGGGGCCGTATTTGCCGCCCTCGGTTCCATCCTCCTGGCTTCCCAGTATGCTGTGCTGGCTGCCTGACTGGTGCCTCAGCGAGCTAAGAGCAGTCCCTCGAGACCGAAAAGTGTTGGTCTTGCGGCCATAATGCGATGCACCGCTTGTCTGGCTATCGTCCTTCTTGAAGAATACCTTGTCAAAAAGCGGCTTGGCTCCTGGCACAGACAGAGCAATCAGCGTGGCTCCAATCTCGGACGCTTCCACGCCAAGCATGGGATCGTATGACCAAGACTCGTCACTCTCCCACTGGCCGAGGATGACGAGGACAAGTCGAGTAATCGAAATGGCAATGACCCTGTAAACCAANNNGTCAGTAAACGCTACACAACCACCAAAGCTGGCAGCCTTGGTTCGACGACTCGCCGATAGAATGGGTGACACNNNCGCAACACCGGGCAGTAGTATTCCGGCCAATTGGATCTTTCGCTTCCGAGACATCTCCAACGTTCGCAACATGGCAATTGGAATGCCAAACAAGAGCAGGTCGCAGAGAAGCGAGACAGAAGAGTTGACACTGTAAACCACACCCCACTGCAAGCAAGTATACCGGGGAGCAACGGGCTCCCAACCGTACGGCCAGTAGCCCGTGACCGGCTTACAATGGAAGATGAGCAAGAAGATCTGAGGCAGAAACCCGGCAACCAGAATGCCAAACACAATCTTGATTGCGAGCTGGAAGTTGTTGTGCTGTCCACAGACTCTCTGGTAGAACGCGAGACCTGATACACGACATAAGAGCAGGGCTGTCGTGTAGATGATGTGCGCGACGAAATCTAACACCTGCGTCCGGAGGACCGTGGGGACGTCCATGATGTATTCGATGAAGGCAAAGTGTCTCCCAGACCCCAAGTTGATCAGTTCAATGCTTAATCCAACAAAGCATATCAACAGAGCCTAGCAGGGCACAAATGAAGCAAGTCAGCAAGAGGAGCAATGCGAATGAGAAGAAACCGTGTTGGTGGCGTACTAATGACAAGGTAGCCAGTGCATCATCAATGCCAACGCGCCGCACGATGCATGATCGTGATATCAATCGCGTGCAAACGACCACAAAGGTCAGCGCTGTGACGAAAACGATGCCGATAATCGACGGCCCATCGCGAGATTCGCTCAGGTATTCAGCAGTAATACCATCCGGGACCGTGCCGTTGGCGATTGCCTGCGTAATACGGGGGTCGACCATCGTCCCAAATATGAGCAGAGACGACTACTTCTGCTGTTGGTCGATAGTGAGGACGGGGGCTGTGCTGTTGGACGTAGGAAACGTCGCCCGGGCCTCCCGTATGGCTTGTGCGTGATACAACAGGCACAGCTCCTACATATAAACAGTCATCCACAACGGAGCGGCACTGCCGAAAAAGAAAAGAAACTGTTGATATTTAAGAGATCGATCCAGCGGGTGGCGAGGGCCTTGCATGTACAAGTACTGTACGAGTATGTGAGCACTCAATCTATGGCTTGTGCCGGGAGGCTCCGTCCGTCCTTGCTGCCCACAAAATTCTCTGCGTCAAAGCATCTGCGCCGCCGCTAGAGCCGGGATCATGCTGGGAAAAGAAGCTCGGCCAAGGAAGGGCTTGGTTCCAGAAGACCGATGGGGGGTGGTGTGGCTGCGACATGGGACGGCCATAGACATCGCTCACATCGGCCCAAACCCGGCGGACGAGCTCAGCTTGCTACTCGCACATGAGAAACTCTGGTGCCCACCACAATGAAATCTCCCATTTGCTCACTCGGTCTGGCCAAGCACTGTGGTGTGTGTGCCTTTACTCGTTCCGGCACATCTGAACCTTAGTTCTGTAAAACCGCCAGCAGTGGGGGAGTTGTTGCAGACAGTGTGTCCAACACGCACAAGGGGGTACCAGAATTACCAAACCCGGCTGGCTGGGACACGCCACGAAGAGAGCCGATAGGCTAACGAGGGCCCCTCTCAAATCTCAAAACGAATCAAAGTCAACCAGCGGCGCCACTTAATCACAGGCGTTGCTTCGGACGCTTCAGCAGGCCCGTGTCGACCACTTTTGTGGGCAGCTCCGTTGAAGATTTCTCAAGTTTTTTAATGCGGAGAATCGGTTTGTCATGTCGAAGAACTTTGACCTTGAGGGCCAACCTAAGCGAGCCCTCGACAGTAACAAGAACAGTGCCTATCCATAGCTCGCGGCTCGCCTCGCGGCCAATCAATATTTGGACGCGAGGCATGCAGCGCGGAAGGTCCCGAAACAGCCGCGTGTGCCCGGTGGGATAATATCAGTGCCAATACGAAGCATACTGTACTGTACTCGTACGTTCGTGTCAAGCACGAGGTTGCTAGCAAGCGTTCCAGCCCATCTTGTCCCCGTCACGTCAAACAAGGATTGATGATTGAGGGGCTGCCAGGGACTGCATGTTTTTGCTTGACAAGCACGTAGCCCAATATGGCATTGTGGATGGCTGATTGACGCGGAAAGGAGGCCGGTTTAGAACTTGACGCGGGTTGTCGAGCCGTCGATAGCGCCGTCACTTTTGCTTCGTGGGCCCTGAGCATCATCAACGGCGGCTCGATTAGCTTGAGCCTTTTTTTCGTGACACGTCGTCTTGTGTTCTGCGCTTGAATCACTCGCTTCTCGCTTGAATCTGATGCCTCAATTCATGCTTGATCAATGCGGCAGAATGCTTGATGCCCTTGGTCGGCCTGGATGCTGTCAAATATCATCATGCCACCTGCACGATGAAGGGCCACCCTTGTTACGCAGCGATAGGTCACAAAACCACTGATGAGAGAGAAAACTACCGTTCATGCAGCCGTTAGCCTGGGACCCATCGGATTTCAGAAAGGTCCAGCCCAGCGCACGCCACACCTCGTCCTTTGCACCTGAACGAGTACTTGCCACGGGTACTGCGAGCTGCTTGATTGCCTCCCCTTTCGCACCTAGCAAAATCCGCGGCCGCGTCTATGATCCGACCAGGGGAAGTGCAGAAGCTTCAAGCGCTATGATTCCAAGGCAGAGAGGCATGCATGGAGCAGGCCCTGGTTATTGGAAAATGATGACAGCTTCATAAGTGGCGAGCTCAACCCCCTGGCAAAGCTGAATCGTTGACAGAAGCACTATTGATTTGATCCCCTGAGGCCGCTTACTGTACTGTATCGACAGCCAGCGTTGTTTGCCGATGGCACAGCCATGAACTCTAGGTGGCATCAGAATCTCCAGATGGTGGGTGACAGCCTGCCCCTGGACTATTCTCCGGCCGGACTGGCAGAGTAGCAGTGCTACTGCAAATGCAACCCCATCGCCCAAGTGCCGTTTCCAAGAACTGCAGGTCCAGGGCCAAGACCAAGGCCAAGCACGCACGAACCAACCGTCGAGTCGTGAGTACGCCCGTAGCTTGCGTTCAGCGCAATACGAGCACATAAACACTCGTCAGGCCTCTCGGTATCCCATTTCCCTGCCGATGGCCATCGAATCCTCCAAACTACCTAGCTGAACACGAGTCAGTTTTGCACTCAATTTGTGCAGGGCCGGGCCACTGACAGACGGACCGTCCATCGGCATGATCAGCCCGTAAACGCGAAAATCAGGATGCCTAGAGTAGCCCCGATCCTGCCTAGTAGCGCCTCTTGCGACTCGCGCGTCCACTTTGCACTTGGCGGTGGGTTTTGGGGCCATTTTGCATTTGGCGTGGCGGCGACGCTTGAGAAGAGTTGGGAAAGTTTGCGAATCTTCGTCTCTCGCTTGTACTGAGCCATAGAACCACCGTCGCTACCAGAACCACTTAGTCATCCGTCGAAGCAGAACACTGGCGGAAAGCGCAACCGAACGATGGTACTCTGTAGATTGGCAGGAACGATTCCGTCGCTGACGCTTTTAGGCCGATGCAAAGCACTCAGGTGGTCCTAGCTAGATTCGGCCTAGACGCTTCTTTCGGTGGTACCTGGGCGTTGTACATCCCCGTCTCAGCCATCATCTAACTCTGGTGCAGCATCGCCCACGAACCAAACTTAGAGATTTCGATGCCTCTCTCCCCATACTCCGTACTTCGTACAGTAACACCATCTCCCCATCCATCTCATATCCCCTCCAAGCTTCATGCAGCCACGTTTCATTGCATTGCAACGTCCAGCCCCGGCAACCGAAGCGAAGGCCCAGAACTGGAACTAGAACTGGCGATAAGAGCTTGATGCCACTGTGGACATGCTCGTATGAATCAGCAACTGAACCAGATCCTTCGTGCCAAATGCCCAGGACCGGTGTTTCTGGCGCTCGGATCAGCTTCATGCCAGAGCAACGGTCGCTCGCTGACCCTTGTCTGCTGTGCTGCCAAATCAACAGTTGGCCGGGGCCCTTGACTTATACGCTTCTTACGAGCACCACGTGCAAGTTCGTGGAGAAATCACAGTCCTGCATATGAAACCCATTCTCTCCACACATTCATCTCGACAGCTGATCAAGACCCAGAATCCCATCCATGATTCAAAAGACGAGCATTATCTCTCTATCTTCCCCTTACCACTTGCATGAATTCTACAGTACGATGCCCTTCTGAATAACACTGTGGCGATGTTACAGTCAGCCAAACACTAGGTGCCTTGGAATGTCAAATTAGCCGAAAATCGAACGTCGTGTCTAGCATCGCCATCCGCCTCTCTCCGTCTGACAAGCTAGCCCACGCCCTTGTGCAAAAAGGATATTGAACTGCGTAGCCAGGCACTAACTGGCCATCCGGCGTCTTCTTAGCACTTCTCCTAGGTCAAGAAGGGGTAACTTCACGCCAGCAGAGCCACACACTGATACGTGTATCCAAAACACCAAAATCAGTCCGTTCAATATTCAATGTTGTTTATCGATTGCGTGCCAAGTTCATCAGCCGCCCCGAAGCTGTACCTACCGGCATCAATTCCGTAAAATATGCACTATCCATCAACTAGTACAATATTTCTGACCAACTAAGTATCAGCCGCTTTCATCTCCACCACCTCGGAGACGCTCTCCGATGCCCAAGCATTCCTTTCAATCCTTCGGATAATCCATCCCGATCACTGAATATGATTCCAACGTCGCTTCTCGGCGCTGGGGTCAAATCTCCGACAGAAGCGACTGTTGGCGACAAGGTGGCTGGCGTTTACCATATCCAGTAACTTTACAAGGAAGCAAACTTGCAGGCCAACACCCATAACAGGCATGCCAAGAGAAACTGCATCAATATGCTAAGCCAAAAGTTTCCCTGGTGCAACGCTCTTCCGCGTGGCTTGCCTCACCAAATATCTGCGACAAATTATTGTCATGCTCCTTCGGTAGTTGCTAAGCATTTAGCCGCAGGAACAGCTGCAGATTGTGCGTGAACCCCCTTTTTTGGACATGCAGCTCGTAGTTAAAAGTCCGACGCATGTTGGGCGCACATATTATTTGTCCAATTTGGTTGCTAAACGCTTACTCTGTAGAAAGGTCTCCATGGACGTCCCTCTGCAGATATCAACCACATCCATCCTAGGTAGCACCCTGCCATGCGAAATCCGCCGGAAGCTGCCATGCCGCGGCCCTCGCTGTCCGGCATTTGTTTTTGGCATTTAATTTGCATTTCTCTTTGTGACAAAGCTTATTCTGAAACCCCAGCTTTTATGATAATAATCCCAATATCCCACCCACCTCTAAATCCTGAGGGACAGACATCCATCCGGATCCCACGATGCCGAGTAGGGTAGCAACCTATCTCTTCATACTTCTCAATATCTCTCGGGGAATCTCTTCTCTTCACATTAGCAGCTCCGTGGAAGGTTGCATTATCTATTCCGCATAAGGCCTAACTATTGTTAATTTCACATGCTGTTACGCTAGATTGAAAACGAGTAGTTCATCAATAGCTGCTTGGCGGAAGCAGCAGAGCCGATACGAGCATCGTGGTAGATACGATAAATGCGGAGCACTAACGACTCGAATTATTCTAAAAAAGACTATGAAAAATCTACTTGAGAGAAAATGGAACCGACGCTCCCCGGATTAGTACTACCGTGTAACCGAGATGCAGCGTCTGTACGAAAGAAAATTCAAAGATGCCAACTTCGGCTACTAAACACACAACGATGAACAAGGAAATAGCCAATGGGAATTAAGAATACGGCTACCCGAACCAATTATGGTGCCCCTTTCACATTCACTGGTTTGATGCCTTCTTCCACGGAAGTCGGAAGTGGAGGTTGTTCCATTTCTTGACCCGGAAGAGATAGTATAGGGTAATGGCCGTGAAGATGTTGAAGACAATATACGCCCAAACGATGCCGTAGTTGCGCCATCTGTCGCTCCAGAAGATCTCTGACCCGGCAAGATATTGGTCCGCATTGCTAAGCTGGCAATATGCACAATTAGTTGTGGACGAAGGATTCTGCAGTTGTCCCGGTGCCTGCTGGAGGAACGGTGCCAGGTACTCGCCGCAAGTCTGGCCGGAGGGTGGATTGAAGATGGACAGCTCGCTCTGGGAACAAATAATTTGTCGTCCGTGAAGCTCCGTTGCAACTATACCCGCAACCCAGTACGTAAAGACTGAGACACGCCACATAAATAGCCAGAACCCCGGAAGGGCACTAGGTACCTGCAAAACTCCGTTGAAGAGCGTGCTCATCAAGACCAGGAAGGTTACAATGGCGGAAGCCGTCTGCGCATCCGGCATAGCCACAATAATCATGTGAGCGAACGAGCTTGCGAAGATGAAGAGCTGCATGATGTACAAGAGGACTAGAATCTGCCGGATGGAACTCTGGATGCCGACAACGGGGTAGTAGAAGCAGGCGAAGACCAGGATGCCCATGATGATCTGATACGGTATCTCGACGAATACGTTTGCAAGAATGAAAGCCTTCCACGAGTAAGCTTTGCTTGGGCGCTCTCGGACCTCATACAACGATCTCTGGGTGACGAAGAGTGGTTGAATCTGAATTACATCGTTAGCNNNTACTTGAACTCGCATACCAGACAGGAGCCATCTTACCTGTTGCACAATGGTAGAAAATATGGTCGTAACCATGAAGACGGAGAAAATCACATTCTGCATTCCTGCCAATGAAGAATTGGCGTTGAAAAACGAGAATCCAATGAACAGTCCTGCAGCAATACCGAGCAAAAACTTGGCGAAAATGTAGCTGGGTAAACGCCAATACTGTTGAAAGATTCGGTATGTGACTTCCCAAAGCTGAGTTGCGAAAGGCGTGGCAAACTCGGATTGAGAGGACGCATCCTCTACATGCGAGCCCTCGGCCAGTTTCTCCTCATGGAGGCGATCAAGTTCTGTTTGGACTGCCTCGAACTCAGAACTAGACTTCCATACCGAGGGCCAATCTTCACCCTTGTCATTGACTCCGTTGTTTACAATTTCGAGCATGTACTCGGCTGGGTTCTCCTCATCGCCGCATTTGCGAGCTCCGTGTTCCTCAAAGTAGTTCAAAAGCGTATGGGAGTTGTCGCCAATGTTACCAAAGTACACCGTCTTTCCACCTTTGGCCAGGAAAAGCAAGCGATCAAAGGTCTGGAAGAGGATGGCGCTGGGCTGATGGACGGTACAGAGAATTGCTTGGCCCGAATCGGCAAGTTTGCGAAGGAACGAGCAAATAGCCCATGAACTCTGAGAGTCGAGACCACTGGTAGGTTCGTCGAGGAAGAGCAGTAACTTCGGCTTGGCTGCGAGTTCTACTCCGATAGTGAGGAGCTTTCGCTGTTCAACATTTAGACCTTCACCCGGAACACCGACAACGGCATTGGCAAACTCCTCCATGTTAAGCATCTTGATGACTTCTTCGACAAACGCGTATTTCTCGGCCTTGGGGACAGATTTAGGCTGGCGCAGCATGGCACTGAACCGCAAGCTCTCGCGGACTGTAGCAGTCTCCAGATGCAGATCTATCTTTCGNNNGTATGCGATGACNNNGTAAAAAGTGCTTTCTTCTCTTTTAGACTTACCCTGTTGCTGGACATAGCCCGTTTTCCTCTGGAAGCTAAGATCCCGTGGCCTGCCATTGACAAGCATATCGCCGGTAATAACACCCATGGTAGTTCGCTGAGCGAGCACATCGAGGAGGGTCGTCTTTCCTGCACCACTAACACCCATGAGTGCGGTCAATGTGCCTGGCTTAACCCAACCCGAGACATGGTCCAGAAGTCTGCGGTCCTCACTCTTAATCTTGATGTCATAGACAACATTTCTCCATGTGAAAAGGTCCGTCTGAGGCTCCAGGCCGTTAATATTGGCGTTAGTATTGACCACATGGAGACCTTTCTCATCAACCCCATCGTCGGTTCTAGTAGGACCGCTTTCACCCTTCATAATGTGTGCAGGGACGTGGCCTCTCCGGAAAACAAGAGCCTCGGCAGTACTTGAGGTTGACGAGTTCAATTCCGTAGCAATAAAATACACTGCCATGAAGAAGAAGAGGAAGCCCATCAGAATACCAAAGTTACGCCATACATGAGAATAATAATACTCATAGTTGGTCGCAATGAAAGCGTCGCCACTGACGGTAGTGCTACCCGCAACAGCGCCCGCAACGGGGCAGATGAAAGAATCGCCGACAGTCGGGTTATACGGCGGCACAAAAGCGCTACCGCAAGGGAAGTCCTGGCCATGGAATTCGTTTGCGACTAGGATTTCGAAGGCGTAGTAAATGGGATTAATCCATCTAATCCAGCTGAACCAAGGATGCATTGTTGGTACTGTAATGGTAAATCCCGTATAGATGACAAGCGCGAGGACTAAAATTCCAGCAAGTGACATGGCCTGCGAAACCGTCCTGGTAATCGCAGCCATCGTTCTGAAAATAGCACTCATGACGAATATGGAGACATAACCAATGAGATAATAGATGAAGAACTGCGATGGCGTTCTCCTCAAGCCAGACATGAAGTAGAGGATGATGTTGAAGACCGAGGCAGTGATAAACTTGATGGGGATATCGGCAGCGATACCCGCAGCTGCTTCAGTAGCCGGATGGTAAAATGCGTACGAGGCATGTTTCTCAACAATTGGTCGCTGTGCATATAAACTATTGATTTCCGATATCGCGGTCAATGCATTGAGCAAGATAGCTACAAACAAAACTGAACCTTTGGCGTAGAACCCGTCTGTATTATTAGGAGTGTCGAAGAATATAGAACCGATGATGAGAGCCATGACGATTTGGACCACGATAGATGCCATTGTTGCGTAGATATCATTCCATATGCGCTGATAAGCTCGTTTGGTGTTGAATTTGACTTGCATTGGGATGCTGATGATGTACGGCGACTTGGGTCGCATTCTCTTAGCCTGTCTCAAGTTCTTCTGTTGGCGGAAATGCGCAAGACTCTCGCCTTGGCGCTCGCCGCCAAATTGCTTTTCGTACCGATCGAGATCTTTCTGCAGAGCGCGAAACTCGGGAGATTCTAGCCAAAGCCGCTCAAAGTCTTCTGGAGTTCGAGGTACTTTCATCTCCATTCCCTGACGAGCTTGACGCTCCACCGGGTTGGTAACAGAGGTCAAGAAATCGCCGGTGGTTTGGCGCGGGGGCAGNTACCAGCCCTGTCTCTCGAAATAGGCCTTTGCTTTGCTCGCTGGTCCAAAGTAGATTTGACGGCCGTCGTATAATACTGTCGCTTTGTCGAAAAGATCGTAGATGGCTTGACTGGCCTGGTAAATCGCAACGGCGTTGGCAAGATTGCCCAGGTCGGCAGCATTTCGAAGTGCTTTGACGAATTTGAACGCTGTTGCTGAGTCGAGACCTCGAGTGCTGCAATCGAGNNNGATAACCGATCGCTGAATAGACAAATAATTTTGGACAAACCTGTTATCCCAAGCGGAAAACGGCGAGCCGGCTAAAACCATTTCCGCGATACTGACGCGCTTTCGTTCACCTCCAGATACGCCACGAATGAAATCATCGCCGACTTTGGTATTGTAGGTGTGCGAGAGGCCAAATGCCGCCATAACTACCTTGGCGATATAGCGACAGTATTCGGCGCGAGGCATGTTGTGGGCTCGATGGGATGGCGTTCGGACTGAGGCGGCGAATTCAAGGGTCTGCCCAACAGTAAGGTGAGGAAAGTGTCTGTCGACNNNGATTGAATTAGCAACCAGNNNTAAGTAGATCAGATGGTGGAAAATAGCTTTGATGATGGAAAATAGACTTACCTCTTGATTGTAAATCGCTTCACCTCTGAATTCCTTCTTCATCTGCTTTTGCGGAATGCCGTTGTAGCTTATGGCCGACTTCTCTCCAATGTTCAGACCGTGTAACTCTCCACAAATCGATTTCAGGAGCGTGCTGCAACCAGAACCTGGGCGGCCCAGTACAACTAAGAGCTCGCCGCTCTTAACGAGTCCATTAAAGTTGTGAAGAATATGTTTTGGCTCCTTTTTGCCAAAGCTGAAGAACTCTCCAAGCCTCAATGGCGCGGTGAGAACCGAGCCTACAGTATTCTGAAGCTGAATTGCACTACCAGAACCAAAAACGTCAAGGTTTCGAAATGAGACGCCTATTTGACGGTCTGCGAGGCCCTTTTCGTTAAGTTCGCGGATGAATCGAAGCAACCATTTCGAGAGATCAAATTCGTGACGGTCAGGGTCGAGAGTGGCATCATACTCGTCAACAGTGCCAAGACCCGTTGATTGACGGCGAGCAGGTGCTGCAACCTGAGATTGTCGCCGAGAAAGCGCTGTAGCAATTCGTTTGAGCTCGGTCTTGTCCTCCTGCTCCATCGATTCTTCGTCGTATGTGTTGGAGCGGCTCAGAGCCGAGGGAAAAGTGCTGGCGTCATTGTCTGAATCTCTCGAGTGTGTTTCGCGTGGGTCTCTCTCTATTGGTGATTTACTCCCTTCATCATCTTCCATGACGGTAGAGAACGGGCGGTGCGTCGAGATGTCGAAACCGTCCTCGACAACTTCATTTCCAACTTCATTTCCATCTTCGTGATGAGCCATTGTCGCTTGAAGAATGGCTAATCATGAACCGTGGAGCTATCAAGGGAAAACGCCAAAAGTAACGAGACGAGAGTTTGTATAAGTAGTCATAGTCGGTCGATGACATACCATCTATACCTTAAACCGGTGCCATCTTGGCGTAGTCCGGACCCGGGTTCGCGGAGTCGCAGGCCATGCCTAGGGCCGGCAGCTAGCTAAAACCTTGTACGGAGACGAGAGCTTGGCTGTCTCAAGGCGGTGCATTCATACCGTGCGCATTGGGAAACAGATGGAAAACCCATTGCCAATGGTAATGCACATTAAACAAACGATTGACAGCAGATTGTCATTGATTGTCGGGTTGGCGGGTTTTACAGAGCCCGCCATGGCAAGCCCGCCGAATTCCCGGGAAGGACGGAGCTTCACCAGTGTTTATTCCGTCATGGCCTCCGTGGGACCGGAGCAGGGGTGACATGGCACTCCGTTTGCCTCATCCGCAGCTTTGGAAAGCTGATCTGAGCGTACGGAGTTCTGCACGCCGTCCATGCGGAAAAAATCTACGACCATCGTCATTGTGGATTTTACAGGATGGCGGAGTCTCAAAGCCAATGCTTGGCTAGTGTCTCTCGATGACAGACGCGTGCATTGACGGCGGGCTTCACATGATTCTCGGGCAATCAGTTCAACTACAGTAAGCCTCAGCTGAATTTCTCAATTTTTCTCCTCGTAAGATACACTGGGGAGAATCTCTAGCTAGGCGATTTCCAGAGATGCAACCCGTGTGGCTTCCGGATAGTGATGGACGGCGCTGACTCTGTTCAATGTTCAGCTCCCAGCCCAGACCCTTGGATTGGTCCCTTGAGATTGAGTTTGGGCCTCATCGCGCTGTCGATGCTTCCGGCGTGGTGGACCCCTGTTAGCCGCCGGTCTCCATTCCAACTCTGTAATTGTGTTTGTACGAGTGCCTTGACGAGATCCCTTTGCCGCGCGGGCCATCTTGGAATGAACTGATCCAGATCCCAGCTCGTGCTTGGCATTGCACATGCAAACGGTTTCAGCGGTCGGCATCTCGGCCGAACAATGGAGTAGATTGTCCAAGTACCGAAGGCGCATCTGATCTCTGGGCCGCGGTACTACTCGCCTGCCGTGCCTCAGTACATGTACCATTGTGGCGAAAATGGCGTCTCGGTATGGCGTTTCTGTTTACGAGCGCACAATGAGCCAGTACGTATTTCCTTGTGAGAATAGTTGCAAAGCCACGAACTGGTGGGGTTTGGAAGCCATTCGCATGCTCGCACTGCAATCAATACAACGATCTTTTAATGAACCCACGAGCAGTTCGGTACGACTACATTGACGTTTACAGCCATCTACAAGCTGACAACTCTTCACAACACACATGACGACAACCTAGATACTCTCGATTCAACCGGCATTTGCATTTGAATCTCAGCAACACAAACCAGATCCGTGTGGCGCCTCTAATGCTAGCGGACTCGCCGGTTTAGCCCTACCAGGCCAGGCGGGGGCTGAATTGCGGCGAAGCATCGGGTCCGGGATCTTGACCCCTCCTAAGTTTGAATCGCCCGAGACCCCGATCCTGCACAATGACGATATCCGCAGCTCTGTGGTGGGAATTCGTACAACACAAGTTGCGACGACACTCTGTTTATCGAGTGTAAATCAGAAAATGTCGCTCTCTAGTCCCAAGTCCGCACCCGAATCCCGGCCATGCTCGTCGTGCCATCATCCGCCAAGTCGCGGCAAAGCGACTGCGGCCCTTTCGAGCCTTGACAGTCTGGTTAAAGGCGCCGAATCTGGCTGTCTTTCTTGCTCAGTCTTCAGTGATGGTATCAAGAGTGTCATTGGTGATGATGTATTCCTGGATACCCAGTCTCAGGACGCTGTCGGGCGGCTCCGCATGGACATGGGCATGGGAGTTTCGGGCCAGAGTCTCAACTTAAACCTCTTCAGACTCAAGCTGGAAATATCTGTGTTTGCTCCACCAGGACCTAGTGAGATTNNNTTCCCTGTAAAGGGCNNNTGCAATTATATAGGGGTCAGGGGCTGCTGCGTGTATAGAGTGCACCTAGGCTTCNNNCAATGCTCTNNNCAAATTGCATGGCATGCTACATATCAGTGCNNNCACACCTTATTCCGCCAGAANACCCCTGAATTTGAATGCTTATTTCCAACTATTCCGATCGGCGTTTTAAACCTCCCCAGCAGGACAGACTCTGAAGCTAGCCTCGAATGGGTGTTAGAGAAGCTCAGACACTGTGACAACAGCCACGAGTGCCACCAGAAGAACTCTGATTCAACAGGGGCACGACCACAGCGAATTCTCGATATTGGCTTTACGGATAACGATAACGTCCGACTGAGAGCATTTGACACTAATGATGTCGAAATACCCAAATATGTTTGCTTAAGCCACTGCTGGGGTGCATCAAAACCTTCGAGTACCACGACAGCCAATCTTAGTTCACACGAAAGAGGCATCTCCTGGAGTGCACTGCCTCCCTTGTTTCAAGATACGATAAAATACGTGCGGAGATTAGGCATCTCTCTGTTGTGGATTGACAGCCTTTGCATTATCCAAGATGATAAAGAAGACTGGAGGAAGGAGGCCGCTAAGATGGCTTCAGTCTACCAAAATGCATACCTCGTAATCTCCGCATCCAAGTCTTTTGGTTCAGGAGACAGCTTGTTTGGTGAGGTCGATGAACAACTGAAACCCAGCATCATTCCTGTTCCATCACTAGGTCAAGGATCCGCTGTGTGCTTTCGCAAATCATTGACTCACTTGCCTGGATATATGGATCAAAAGTTTGATAAGCTGTCTCCGCTTCCAACCTTCAGCCGCGGATGGATATTCCAGGAGCGCCTATTATCTTCTAGAATACTTCATTTTGGACCACAAGAGCTCTCATGGGAATGCTTACAAGAATCTGCCTGTCAGTGCACAGGACATTATGCTTCCTCAGCCACCGTTGACCCTGTTGATATGATACATACAATGGATGCACTCCGAATGTTAAACCCGAAAGCTGTTTTCAATCAAGATAATTGGCGGAAAATATATGGAACTCAGCAAGTCAAGGCCTGGCATATGATAGTCGAAGACTATACAAGACTTCATCTAACGTTTGAAAGCGATCTTTTCCCAGCGATATCTGGTATTGCTAAAAGATTCCAATCTTCGTCAGGATCCGAGTATGTTGCCGGAATGTGGACAAAGTCTTTGATTGACGACCTTGCGTGGCATAAAGGACTCCCCGCTGGTAGCTACACAACGCAAATCGAACGGCAACAACGTCCTAAGGCATGGCGAGCTCCGACGTGGTCATGGGGAGCAGTCCGGGGTCACGTTGAGTTCCCCTATATAGGAAAGGGTACGACCGCTTTATGCGAAGTTGAGGAGGTGAAGTGCTCTACTTACCAGTCGGATCCAACGGGCGAGCTTCAGGATGGCCATCTACTACTACGTGGCTATCTCATACCAACATCGATTCAGTATAAACAGGCAATAACGTCAATTGAAAGGAAGCCTTTTAACTTATTTGAACTGGACATTATGCAAGGACAGGTGGGCAATGTATGGGCAGACTACGACTCGTCAATACCAGGAGATGCCTACGTTGCCCCTGGCACAATTGTAAAATGCTTCATAATTTCTACTAGGCTTGACTCAGGATCATTGATGCTTCTTATACTGAAGGAAGCCGGGTACGATGAAACGAGATGTTGCGCGGTATGGCAACGATTGGGACTGGTACAACTGTTCAGACCGCCCAATGTCCCTGCAAAAGCGAAGGATTACTGGTTCGACGTGTTCAAAGGGCGATTAAGTGACGAAACATTAGTGAAGATCATTTAGCATATCTCTATAGGATATGTTCGTCACATGTTGGTTGACTGGGGGAGTCAGAAATGAATGACCTGGTGGAAGAGTCCATCTTCTATTTGATGAAATGGAGCTCATTCTATAGCATTCATGACTCTGCCTACCAATTTTCGACTAAAGAATGTCCCGCATCTCACAGAATGCTAGCTAAATGAGATACTTCAGCCTCAATATGTTAGTTAATATTGAACCAATTAATCTAGACAGAGCGGCTGACTGGGATAGAATTGTCCAGTTCTATGCAGATTTGTATGTTTGACATCCTACACAAAGCCTATCTCAAATGAGTAGAGCTTTTGCATGGACGACTATATTTCACAATTTCATCGATGCCCAGATGACCAAAAGAATTGTGTACGAAAATGGCAGCGACCAATGGCGAACGCTTTGTAATAAAGGAGTGCACAGCATTTGAAGAGATACTTTTACTGTCTTTACAAGCATTGAAAACAAGGCGCACTAGCGAATAATAATGGCAGCAATTTAGTTAAAGAGACGAAATCACTGATAAGTCAGCTTCAATGCGAGGGCAAAGGGTTCACAAAGTGTCAGTCTTAGACCACTTCCTCACAGCCGAAATTGTCATCCCTCGCAGGTGAGTGTCAAGCTTGAAAAGGCCAATGTTTTACGCAACAAGCCACGAATAAAAAGAGATGCACTCGGTATGTAGTATTGTCGATCCATATTGTAAGATGGTGGTAATCGCTCTCGATTGAATCCATTTTATAGAACTACAGGTTAAGTAGGCTAAGAACTCTCAACTCTACATAGCGTTCAAAACATTCGACTGCAATAGAGCAAACTCAGTTAAGCTTGAACAGGATGTTTTGCGCTAGCAACTCAGTGGAAAGCTGGCCAACCTATGAGAATATCTATTGTTGTTACAAATAATGGTTAACATAGCTAATATGTTAAGCGACACATACTATAATTTAACGAGGACATCGAATGAGGAAAAGTATCAGCATTCACTATCGGTTAATGGATTACAAGTCTAGTAGATGAGAATAGACACCCTGAATTAAGTTATGACTATAAAAATACCTACATACTGCTACTCTGTGAGCTATAAGAAGGAATCTGGAAATTTGCAAGTTCCAAAACTTGAAGTTGTATTCCCAATATTTCTTCACAGGGCTAATAACACTTTGAGACAATTATACCGTACCGCTTTTATGTCATCTTATGCAAACATTTGAACATACCGATACATGATTTCAACCTTGACGGCTACACATGGAACGGCTACGCAAGGAACGGCTAGGAATGGAACGGCTAAGTAGGGAACGGCTACGATTGGCGAAACATTCTGCATACGGAAACGCGGCAAATCTTCACGGATTTGCTACAGGACTGCTTACACTTATGCTTACTCGCAAGGGGACTATACTTCTTCAAAAAGCTCAGCGATAACCATGTAGAATTATAGATACTCCTTTATTTTGACCCTTGTAAAATAATCAATAGTCATGATATCCCGGGGCATGGACCCTGGGGTAGCGGACCGTACCTAGCTTTTCTCCACATATTCAGCGATTGTAAAATGAGGTTCTTTGCTTCATATGGCCTGTAATATCCATCCACTGAGTTGCTAGAGTTGTTGGCTAACGTTGTTTTTTGCGAGAAACAGTAATGCGTATATGGTTCATTCGCTAATAAGCCAGCAGAGTATATCAACTGCAACAGTCTTTATTATTATTCTTTTCATGTAAATTTTATTAATTTTATTCATCAATCAATAATGACAGTCAAGAATAGTGATGCTATGCATAGCGGGCAAATACAACTATCCGTTACCAAAACGCTTAGGCAACTACCGTTATTTGGAATGTTATACCTACTTAGTTGAGCTAGTTGTTTATTAATTCCGCCGGTATAACGCCTAGGAGAGATATTCGGGAAGGGCCCCATGTGCTAGAAATATCACGGGGAGGGCCGTGGTTCTTGTCAGAAATTAGTCCCTGTCTGTCGCATGCGCCATAGGCTTCTTTTGGAGCTCACGGAGCATCATCTGGCCGACCGCCCCCAAACGCTGCAAGGTGGAAGTGTAATATGATTTGCAACTGCGTAAATTAGGTTACAATGTGCGAGTAGTTACATACATTTTGGTGAGATGTAAGAATGTTCAATATCGATTCTTCTCCACGATCATCCTTGTTTAACGTTTTTCGGGAACGGTCCGAATCACACCTTGGTGGGACTGCATCTTGTTGTGCTTGAAGATCTATTATTAGCCTATTGAATGCCGTAGGACTAGACATAATTTGGTCTGATATTTCAATCAGGTGAATCTCGAATGGCTGGGGTGATTTTCAATGTCCAAAGCTCCATTGGTCGAAATAGCCCGATGAGACAACCTTGTTCCAATAAAAGGCAACAACACCGAGCTGCAATTTGAGGCTTATGGCAGCTCCACAGCATAACAGTAGCCGTCGGTGTCTCGGACACTGGAGATAGGTGGTAAGGACAAAGCATGTAAGACAACACATTCAAAAAGTCCCATAGTCAGCTTAATTAATACAATAGATAAATTGTATGCAAGACAGTTGTTCTGTTACAACACGGAAAGCGGCATAAATTTGCCTCTGGTGCCAATTTCCAAATGGAAAAACGTATAACCGCCGATGGATACAACCACGGTACTGTATGACCGCATGACACTATTTTGAGCCTGTGTAAACCCCGAGGGCGGAGTTTCATGTCCATGGAAGAATAAAAGTTCCATCGCAAAGTGTTGCCGAGCGGAGGGTTTTGGTGTTACCCCATGTTTGTTGGTTACATAACGTGGGACAGGAAATCGCCTATACAAGATAGTGTGGCCCACCGTCTCATGTAGGAGAAAAAATCTCCGTAGGTTATACTACGTACAAGTCGTCATAATGGACCAATGAGAGGACAAACAAAGGAGAATTGGGTTGCATCAGTACGGAGAATTATTCCTTTTCTGTGTAATGCACGTGCGTAGAACGTTAGGCTGCAAAAACAGTGTGTGATTCCACCTCGCTGGGCGTTGATCCAGTGGAGAAATACCACCAAGTGACAAATTAACCAGTGAAGAGCCGAGTTTTGTCTTTCAGGCCGGCAATGGGTGAGGCTTACAATGTGCCGGGGACGTTACATGTCGTATGGAGCAGTGGTGAAAGCCGAGGCTACTTCCTATATGGGACAAAAGTGGTAGCAAATGCTGTCTGAGGATTACAGCAACAATCAACAAGATGGAAGAAGCATAGAAGTAATTGATGAAGAATTTGAATTTAAATCATGTATCTTAGTGGCAGTTATGCCCTATTTGTCTTATATATACATTATTGAGAAAGCGTTAAGAACATTATTTAGTAAGGACCAGAGTGTCCAGTGACATCATAACGGTCGAGGTCCATGACCTTGGACCAAGCAGCAATGAAGTCGGTAACGAACTTGCTCTGTCCATCGGAAGAGCCGTAGACCTCAGAGATGGCACGGAGCTCGGGGTGGGAGCCAAAGATGAGATCAGCACGAGAAGCAGTCCACTGAACCTTGCCGGCAGAGTTGGTGCTCTGGAAGAGCTCCTCGTTGGTGCCGTTGACAACGGACCAGGTGGCGTATGAGCCCAACAGGTTGACGAAGAAGTCGTTGGTGAGAGTGCCAGGGCGGGAGGTGAGGATACCAGTGGAAGAGCCGTCAAAGTTGGCAGAGAGGGCACGGAAACCACCAATGAGGACAGTCAGCTCAGGAGGGCTCAGGGTCAGGAGAGCGGCCTTGTCAACCAGAAGCTCCTCAGTGAGAGATGAAGCAGTGCCGTGGCCAAAGTTACGGAAACCATCAGCCTGGGGTTGGACTATAGCACAAAAATGGTCAGCATCCAANNNTGCAGGCAACGTTATGATTACCGTAAGAGGATAGACNNNCGGAAAGCGNAAAGTGGAGACATCGGTCTGATCTTGGGTGGCATCAACACGACCAGGGGTGAAAGGCACGGTGACAGTGACCCCGGCAGCCTTGGCAGCCTTCTCAATGGCAGCACCACCACCGAGAACGATGAGATCAGCCAGAGAAACCTTCTTGCCGCTGGACTGGAACTTGGTCTGGACTCCCTTGAGCTGGGTGAAATCGTANNNGCAAATTGCTTGTTCAGCATCGATGGAAATAGCATCTTCACTTACAGCCTTGATGACAGCAGCCAGACGAGTGGGGTTGTTGGCGGCGAAATTGACCTGGGGCTGGAGAGCAATGCGAGCTCCGTTGGCACCACCACGCTTGTCAGAGATACGGAAGGTGGAGGCAGATCCCCAAGCAGTGGTGACAAGGTTGGAGATGTTGAGGCCGGGAGCAGCGAGAATCTGAGACTTCAGGGATGAGATATCAGAGGCGGCCAGAGTGGTGTAAGCGGGAGCGGGAAGAGGATCCTGCCAGATGAGAGGAGCCTGCTTGGGGATCTCAGGGCCAAGGTAGCGGGAGATGGGACCCATGTCACGGTGGAGAAGCTTGTCTATATCGAACTCAGTTAGGCCTCCTGTCATTTCCCCAGATATGTCACCAGGGAGGGTAGGCACNNNCACCAGNGCAAGACCGAACTTCTCGGTGAAGTAGTCAAAGTCGTTGAGGAAGGTCTTGGAGATGTTGTTGTAGACGGGGTCATCACGGAGACCAAGATCACTGGTAAGCATCGTAGGGCGACGGAACTTGCCAGGGATGAAGGGGTCGGGGTAGGAGGCGTTGGCGTCGAGAGCCTCCCACTGAGGAGCACCATCGGGGGACTTGGTGAGGGTGAAGTTGTTGTTGAGCAGGGAGAAGAGGAACTCTGCAGAATCATTAGCGTGTGTTCTAGTTGTCGANNNCCAGAAGGGATGCAAAAAATACTCACCGTTGGCCCACTTGGTGGGAGTACGAGACCAGATGACTTCCAGACCAGAGGTGTAGGCATCATCAGCGTTACCAGTGCCAAAGCTGTTCTTCCAGCCAAGACCCTGGAGCTCAATGCCAGCGGCGTTGGGCTCGGGACCGATGTTGGATCCAGCAACGGCACCGTGGGTCTTGCCGAAGGCGTGACCACCAGCAATCAGAGCAACGGTCTCTTCATCATCCATACCCATGCGGCCGAAGGTCTCACGGATATCAAGGGCAGAGGCCTTGGTGTCAGGGGTACCGTTGGGTCCGCGGGGGTCAACGTAGATGAGACCCATGCTGACGGCTCCAAGCGGGCTCTCGAGTTCATCCGCACGAGTAGTGAAGTCAGTGCTTCCATTGTAACGGACCACGTTGTTGAGAGCCTCAGGGAACATCTCCTGCTCGCCACCCCAGTAGATGCCCTCGTCGGACTGCCAGGTATCCACACGACCAAAGCCGAAGCCATACGTGGGGAAGCCCATGTTCTCCATGGCAGTGTTACCGGCGAAGACAAACAAATCAGCCCAGGAGAGGGCAGCACCGTACTTTTGCTTAATGGGCCCTGTATCTGGNNNATACCATTCNNNATTCGANNNTTGCGTGCAGTTTCTGGCTTTAGCGTTGGGGATTAACTTACAAAGCAGGCGGCGAGCCTTGTCAAGGTTGGCATTGTCAGGCCAGCTGTTGAGGGANGCAAAACGCTGCTGGCCCTGACCGGCACCTCCACGACCATCAACGGCGCGGTAGGTACCAGCGTTGTGCCAAGCAAGACGGATAAAGAAGGGACCATAGTTGCCAAAGTCGGCAGGCCACCAGTCCTGAGAGGTGGTCTGGACGGCGGTGATGTCCTTCTTCAGCTGGGTGACTGTTCCGTATATCAGCATGAATACTAANNNGCAAGGNNNAGCATTGAAAGGAGCAATAAACTCACCATCGATCTTGGAGAAGGCGCTAGCATAGTCGAAGTCGGAGCCGAAGGGGTTGGACTTCTCAGAGAACTGGCGAAGAACAGCCAAGTTCAACTCGCAAGGCCACCACTGCCTGCTTCGAGTGCCGCCTCCAGCAACAGTGCTCTTGCGGGGGCAGGTTCCGAAATCAGGGCCATCGGGGCTGAATCTCGTCTCCAAGATGGACTCGGGGTGTTGAAAGCCACTGCGGGCAACGTGGACGTTGCTGTTGCCGTTGATGTGAGGGCAGCCGGCGGCAGAGGCCAGCGGCAGAGCGCCGACAATGGCCAAGATGTTCTTGAGAGGCATTGTCTAGATGGAGGAGAAGCAGAGCAGCCAAGATTGTTGGTCTGGTTGAGTGAGTTGTGTTTAGTCGTGCCGATCATGTCCATATATATTTTTTCCTCTTCTCCTTGCTTGCCCACTTGTTCTGCTTTGCCATGGCCCTCGTCCGTCTCTGCCCTCGCCGTTGTCCTCGCCGAGGTATCCATACAAACGCATGACCAGGGCATGATTGCTGGCCCATTGGACTCATGCGGGCTTAAGGCGTCCGTGCCTGGCATCATGCAGCTCGATGTGACACCATCACCCACGACCCTGGGCTGTAAGATTACACGCCAGGCCACCCTGCGTGGTGCTAGAAGATTGACAAACTCGTGCAGAGATCCCCCTCGATCTCACCCGAATTCTCCTTCCTAAACCGTTCCTTTGGCACCGTCACAGCTACAAACTAACACGCCGTTTCCGTGGCTCTACGGAAAGCGGTTCTCCGTCACTCCGCCACCTCCGCTAAGTGCCGGAATCTGCCAGATTTTTCGGCCGTGGACGATGACTTTTCACAAAGACTAAGGGCGGAGATGTGTCCCTACGAGGCAAGTGGGCTCGGCTTTTCCTCCGCTACCCTGATTACAGGTATATGCTCTGCTTACCTTGCACCAAGACTATCTTGTCTACGGACTAGAGAGTTACACGGCTCCGTACATACTCGCACCTGTCCCATCTAGTTTTGGCTGTGCGAGGCCAAGCTGGCTGCCTTGCCGCCTCTTTTTTTCTGACCTACCCTGTCAACTGCTTCTGGTCCCAAGCCAGGATCAGGTATCCTCGCCCTGCATATTTGGCTCGATGTTACGGTGCCAGTCATCGCTCTTATATGCCAGCACGCGGAAAGTTTGCCCGCGCCGGCGGGTGAACCAAGCTGCCGCAGGCCCAATAAGAGCCCGCGGATTACATTCAATCACGCAGCACCGCGAATTTTCGTGGCATTGGGTTAGAGAGGGCCTCTTCTCAGCCGGCATTGAGACGCCTATTTTTAGCTTTGGTGTTGCTTAACCGAAAGAAAGCTAACCTGTGTATCACATCCTAGTTGCGCCAGAATGGAACGTGCACGATTCCCATTCGAGTATCAAGACCCAGTGAGGTGCCGAGGACAAGGGGGCTGGAAGGTATAACTTGACTAGCGGTATAGAAAAGGAACAATGGTATCTGTCGTGGTATCCGTTATGGTGTCATCTGTGCAAACCGTCGCCGAGTTATGCATCTTACATTCGCCTCATCCGAGTCAAACATGTTGTGTGTTCGTACGTTGATAGAAACTTCAACTTTGACATCAATTGACTCGGTTGATTCCATCTGATCATGTTTGCGGGCGTCGGAATTAAACATCAGCTCATAGTGGTGCTACCGGGCAACATGAATCGTGAAGACTGCCGGCCGGCTAGCTCGCCCGACTAGCCGACGAAATCGTGCCTTTTTGTTTGTTAGTACACTCACGGGAGTTACCACTGAGCCAAGAACTGGAACTCTGTGCATCAATGAAAATGAATGCCGAAGCCTCCGCAGAGCCATTGTGCCATGATCCGCACCCGTTATGTAAACAGACTCCACTGATTGGCCTTCGGGGGTTGGGGGAAGTGTTGGGACGATAATTGCGGATGATGCTAATTGACTAATGCCATGATTTATCTCCGACGTTTGCGGGTGCACTGAAGAGTTAGGGGAAAATGTACAAGGATCCAATTGGGAAAAGAAAAAGAGAAGACCCAGATATACTGCTGTAGTCTTACCGCACACAAAGAGAGCCAAGAGTAAGGCCAAGACCACACAAAGTGACGGCGAAAACAACGCAGGTAAAGATGAACAGTTTACGGAGACTTTATGTAGAAATCACCCATATAACACCGAGGTGACAACGAAGCACTATAGGGGCTGAATCCTATATGCAGCTCTGGCAGCTCTCGGCGGCGCTTAGATATGGTGATGTGATAGCATATGCGACACGTTATTGGCCACAGGAGGTGGGATCTACCGGCGTGGGTGCAAATAAGGTTGTCGATTCGATTGCGCTGGTGCACTTCGCTTCGTATGGACTGTGACATATAATAGCCATACAAAATGATCCTTGATGATGCATGCCTTAAATAGTTACACTCCACCACGCCTGACACCCAACGGCATGGCCAAGAACAAATACTGGCGGTTCCAAAGTAACCAAATTCTTCAAGCTTAAATTAATGTCACGTTAATGGCTCATAATACAACTAATCAATTGTAGTAGACAATCCACTTCTGTCGTTGTATCTATAGAAGAGACGAGGGTTAACCCATGGTTTCGTCTATACGCAACTGCATGCTCAATGCTTGATAACAAATATGCAATTTCTATTCGTCTCATCATTGATTCGTTAATCTAGTATACAAAAATAGTAAAAGAACAACGGAATTTGACCCCAGATATGCCAGTTCAACCCCAACAAATGTTCCTTGACCACAATAAAGAAAGCCAACATGCCGGTCCAAACGAAAAAGAAATGCGAATAAAGAAACACGAATATCCTCACAGAAAGCAGTGTGAAGCCCATATACTTGAGAAGCCCCTATATCTCCTCCTCGCACAGAACCTTGACCAGCTCCTCCAAATCGCGGTATTGAAGCCGCGGTTTGTTCCGCTCAAACCGGCCGCGATGCCTCATCATCCAATCAACATTAAAACCTGCCTTAATTTGGAGCCAAAAGAGGAAATGAAACACCGTGTTTTGTCTTGAGGCGTCCCAATTGCATTCTTCCAGGCCCCGCACCTCGACATACCGCTTGTTAAGGCCCTGGAACTCCAATGGCTTTGGCTTCTCTTGTTCGTCGGCATTGTCGTCTTCAGAATCCATGGACGTGACCCATGGCTTGTCTCTCCTCTGAATGTTACGGTCGATAATCCAAAATTGGCAGCCAGGTAGAATCTTCCCCTCTGCCATTGCCCAGAGAGTCCGGATGAAACACCCTCGGGGGTGNTTTTCCAAGTATGGCACGACACCACCAGATTCCCATGAATTCAGCCAATTTGAATCATATTCTATCGCCGTATTCGTGAGTTCTGTTACACCTAAATTCCCTGGCAGCCTATAAAAGGGTATTAGGTACCGTGGGCTCCAAGCCTGGTGCAGCTGTATGCAAAAGAGGTCTTGAGCTGGTAAGACCTTGAACTGACATTCTTCCGTATCCCGTGTGAACTGGCAAGAAACAAATTGGCTGGTCCTTATTGATCCCGAAGTTAGATTCATATGTTCACCAAGTCGTTTGTATCGTTTAGTTATGATGTCGCGAGATTCCCAGCACGTTGTCCAGAGAGCGACATCTCTGACATATGCCGATGGGTTACCCTCAAACCAATCTTCAGCGGAGCTCGGGCTGGCTTGGGATTTGGGTGCCGTAAGATCGAGCCCAAAGACATTCTCGATATCAAGAATAGAGTGACCGATAATTCGGCTATTTCTTCCTGGGCCTATCGAAGCTGCAAAGAAGTGGGCACCTCTCTGGAAATCTCGAACAGTGGCTTCTTGAATCTTGATTCTGAGTTCGGGAGGGAGTCGAATGAATGGAAAAGAGGTATCAAGATGACCCTCGGTACCATCTTTGGTCGAGATGGAAGTATCGTTAGACATTGTCAAATGTATTCTATAGGCATCATTAGTATAGAACAAGTTTATGACGGGAGAGAAACACTGGTGTTCAAATAATCGCATGAGAAGCACTCACTGGATATCGAGAATAGAATAGACAAGTATAGATTGCAAGCCTTGCGGTGCAGTACAGTGGGATTTAGGACCTTTCTAAAAAGATTATTAGTACTTTTTCATTGTTCTCATAGGTAGAATGCTTCATTCTAGTACGTACCTGTACTGAAATAGAGAGTAAAATGATATCCAATGACAACAATGGGTAAAGTAGATGTAAATAAACAGTGGGTAGCTGTTCAAAGATGGCTGGTTTGGGAGAAGTTGAAAGATGGGCATCTGAGATTTTCGAAGAACCGTACTCCCGTGGATTTATATACCTAATAGATATAATAGAAGCCTTATACTTTATAATAGAAGCCTTTTACTTTTAGATGATTGACTTCGAAACCAGGTAAACAACATATATGGCCAAGGCTTGGCTGATACTTTCGATGGTGTACCCTCTTTGAATGCTGAGGAAATTCCCGAACGGTTGCTTGAGAGACAAGCCACCAAATTGATAAACTCTACAATGGCACACAAACAAATCATACTTTGAGAACACTGTTCCCTTTACTAGAAGTACCACTATCTCGCACCGTTCGAAACATGTAGATGTAGATTTGACCTGTGGCTCCTTAAGATTATACATATTTCGGGGAAAACATCCGTGTATCGTGACAACTATACCTCTTGATGCCCTCGACAATTCCCCTCAAAATTGCTGAGTTTAAGTGTATGCTTCGATCACAAGGCCAACATGTATCTAGCAAAGAAAAGAAAATAATAATAATAATAAGGAACCGAATTATGAATTAGGTGGAAGGGAGAGGGAAACGAGATGTAGCAAAGCTTTTATCGGACCATTCATCTTAGCGAAAGGTTGTGATAAACACATGCGGTCCTAAGTTTTTGAGCCAACAGATACGCCAGCTTTGTCGAACCTATGCTTGGCTATATCGGGAAACATATCAAATTTGTTTTTTGGTATGGGTCTTTACTTGTAATCTTTCACCTCTGTAAACATCAAATACGGCTGCCAGCTTAGCGACTGTCTCTGGATACAGTGTATTCTGTCTCAAATTTGGACAATAGGAACACCAACAGCCGCGATTATAGCACCTAGCGCATCAAACGTGCATGATTGTACAAGAATCGTATGGAAATGCCGTAATCAAAACTACAGCAGCATCAATTGGATAACTGGGGGCGCTTTGGTAGACTCTTGAGGCTTATCAAGCAAGGCTTGAGATCACGCACCAACACCAATGCATCTCCTGCATGTGGTCAGCCAATTACATGCAATACTTGCGGCTTTGCGTGGGGAAGCAGCCTGTAATAACAATTCCTTGTTTTGACCGCTATTCACAAATCTATGGCGCGTGAAAAACAAATTTCGTGCTTGCCAAAAGCTTTCAGCATTAAAAACTTTGCAACTCACTCTATCCTGAATACAGGTATCTGATATTGATGTTCAGACCAACGTGAATACAGACGCTTCAGGCGCATGTCCATCTCAAGGTTGCGAATACTCCACGATGAAAAGCTTTTCACCACGACAATCATCCCATTGGGGCTCGGATGGCTGGGGGTCGACTCTCAGCACGTGTCATCAAGCTCATACAGAGTTACCGGGACATCCCAGACCAATCAACCGCGAGGAATTCAAGATTGCCATCATCTGCGCACTGCCACTAGAATACGATGCGATGTGTTTAGCGTTTGACGAGTTCTGGGACGAAGATGGAGATCCGTATGGAACGGCGCCCGGCGATGCTAACATGTATACAACTGGTCGAATCGGGGACCAGAATGTTGTATTGGCTCTCCTCCAGCGGATGGGCAAGACCAGTGCAGCATCTGCGGTGGCCTGTATGAAACTGAGTTATACAGGACTGCGGCAAGCGCTTCTCGTAGGGATATGTGGTGGTGTTCCCCGAACTCAGAACGGATTCGACATCATGTTGGGAGACGTGATTATAAGTAGGACAATTGTCCAGTACGATTTTGGCAAGAGATATCCTGACCGATTTATCCGAAAACAAACAACTACGGAGGCGCAGAGCAATGAGTTTCGGGGATTCACGGTCATGGCCGAGACAATGCGAGGCCGGAACAAGCTTCGTCAAGCAACCTCCAGGTTACTAAGCCGACTGCAAGAGAATGCCAGTAAGAGTGGTTGCGGAACAAAATATGTGTATCCTGGGTTGGCAAGAGATAAGCTTTTTGAGCCAAACTATCGACATAAACACCATGGGTCGCCTAGCTGCGTATGCAAGGAGTGCCATGACATGGCGTCTCCGGTTTGTGATGAAGCTCTTACTGCTTCTTGCAACGAGCTTGAATGTAGTAGCGAGTTTCTAGTACCGAGAGCTAGGTCGCTGCACAGCCAAGGACAACAGCAGGATCCGAGTACATCGAATACAGCGCAGATGCCGACAATACATACCGGTTCCATTGCTTCAGGTGACACAGTCATGAAGTCTGGAGTGGATCGGGATATAATCGCCCAGAAAGACGGAATCATTGCATTTGAAATGGAAGCAGCTGGAATTTGGGATGAAATTCCATGTCTCATTATCAAAAGTGTGAGCGACTATGCTGATATATCACGACCCGGCTCTTATGGTCGTGATAACGGGCCTATAGGGTAGCTGGATTTAGATAAATATTAGACTAACTAGTTAATTAAAAATAGATTATTAGATTATTATAATAATTTAACGATCTAAAGATAGATTATTAAACTTCTAAAATAATATATAATAGAATTATTACTATTTAATAATAATTTAGCCTAGCTAATTAAGTATATAAGTTTATTTTATATTATTTATTAAAATACTTAAATAGTTAGTTATTATTATAGTATTTATAATATAATTAAATTAAAATATAAATATTTACTTTTATTTATATTATTAGTTAATAATAAGATTACTTATTATTAACTTAATTATTTTACTAATATAAATTATAAAACTACTTTAAGGTTTATCCTTTAGGAAAACATTATTTATATTAATATATAAATATTAGTTTATTATATAATAATAACTTTTATTTAAATAATTACCTTAGATTTATAAGTAATAAAATATTAAAGATTTAGTAGTTTATAAATTTTAAAGTCTTAAATAATAATATTAATTATAAAAGTAAAGTTTAAAGTAGTTATAATAGTAATATTAAAATTTAAAATAATTTTAAAAATATTACTAAAGATATTATAATAGCTTTATAATTATTTACTAATTAAAATAAGGTTAATAACTACTTTATAATATTTAAAAAATAAATAATAGAATTATTTAAAATAGTTACTGCTTAAGTAGCTATTATTATAACTTTTTAAAGATAATAATTAATAAAAAATTTTATAGTAAACTTAGCCCTGATAGTATATTAACAGAAACTTAGAGAAATTATTAAACTACTATTATTAAATAAATTTAAAAAAAACTTTAAATAAATTTAAAAATTCTTTATAAATATAAAAAACTACTTTAGCTACTTTTTAACTACTATAGTTAATAATATTATAAAAGTTTAAACTATAGGAACTTATTTATTTAAAACTGCTAAAGATTAATTTAAACTATATTTTAAAGATTTTAAATAAACTTAGGAATTAAAAAAATAGTATATTAATAAATTATTTACTAATTATACTATTTTTAAAAAATAGTTTAAAAAACTATATAGAAAAACTAATAAAGTTAAAAAAGTAAAAAAAGTATTTCTATAAATTAAATAAACTAAATTATATATTAAATATATAACTACCTTTATATATTTAATTACTAAAATTAACTTAAATAATAAAGTATAATATATACTTTATTACTAAAAACTAAAGTTTAATATTAAAAATAAATTATATTAAAATAAATTACCTAATACTTTAAATAAACTTTTTAAAAAAACTACTTATATTAATAAATATTTATTTAAATAATATAAAAAATATAAATAAAAAAGAAATATATAAAAAGTAATTTTTAAGTATTTTTACTTTAGTAATAATATTAATTAAGAAAAGAAATAAAATATTATATTATATAATAATAAAAAACTAAGATTAATAAACTTTAGTATTATTAAGTTATAATATAAAAATATTAAATATTATAATTATAAAAAAAGAAATATATAAAGAAATATTATTAAGCTTTAAAGAAAAAAGATAATAAAAAATTTACCTTTATTTTAAAATTTAAGGAAAACTAAGTTATTAATATTATATAATCTTTAATAAACTATAATATATTATACTTTTTAATATATTATAATAATAAATATTAAATATATTTTAGTAATAAATAAAAATTAAAATAGTTTTTTAAAAGGTTTAATAATACTTAAACCTTAAATACCTTTAAGGAAATTACTTAAGAGGAAATAGTAGAAATTAAAAACTAATATATTATATTTATAAATAATTAATATTAAGAAAGTATAAGCTATACTTAGATATTAGTTTAGTAAGCCTTTAATAATATAGAATTTATAGTTATATAATTATATTTAAAAAATAATAGGATAATAAAATAAGAAAATTTACTTAATTTTAAAAATAAAGAAGAAGTTATTTATAAATAGGAATAATAAAAAGTTATATAATAGTATAATAAAGATTTTCTAAATATAGTATTACTAATATAATATAACCTTTATAAAGAAATAACTTAAGAAGAAATAAATAATTTTAAAAAATATATATATAATTAATATAAGTTAGTAGAACTTAAAAGTATTTACTACTTTTGTAAAATAATTATAGTAGATTAGGAATACTTTAAAGATTAATATAGACTTAAAGGTATTATTAAGAAAAATAAACGTTATAATAAAATAATTTAATAAAAGAAATTTAAAAAATATTAAAAGCTTTTAGAATAATAAAGTTAAATTAAATAAATTAATTTATATACTACCTTTAATAAAATTAAACTACTTAGAAATTAGTTTTAGTAGTATATTAAAATTAATATAAATAAATATTTAATAGTTAAAATATTAAAGTTAGCCTTTTATTATATTAATAATATTTTAATTATTAATTAATATAATAAAGCTAATATTATTAATTATAAACTTCTATTATATAAATAATATATTATATTTAAACTTTAAAAATAGTATAAAGACTATAGTATTATAAAATATAAATAAAATAAATTTATACTTTATAATAAAGATTATTATAAAAAATATTAATATTAATAATATACCTTTATATATATTATTTATAACTTAGAATAATAAAGATTTAACTTTATAAAATATAATATTAATAATAAATTATAAGGAATTAATTAAAATAAACTTTAGAAGTATTATAAGTTTACTACTAGAGATATTCTTTAGCTTAAATATACTTAATATAAATATTATAATATTTAAGATTATAAACTAAGATAGATTACCTTAGACTTAGATAATATAATTATTAACTTTTATAGTAATAATTATTATAATAATATAGATAATATAATTTATTATAATTTAAATATTATATTAAGATAAAAACTATGAAAATTTAAGTATTTAGTATTCTAAAAGAATACTTAATTATAGTTTATATAAACTTAGGAGCTATAATAAGCTATATTATACTTTAATTTATTAACTACCTAAAGTTAACTAACTATAAAAAGGAAAAACTATATATACTTACTAATATTAAATAATAACTTTATAATAGACTAGTCTATATTAAATAATATAAGGTAGTTCTTAAGGTAATAAACTAGTTATAGTTTATATTAATAAAGGCAGTAGAATATAAATTAAGTAATTTTATTATATAGCTAGTAAGTTAAATATAAAGATTAATCTTATTACTATATTAATAATTAATTATTTTAATTATTTAATAAGTATTTTAGCTAAATCTTATATATTTAGTTATATTTTTATAAGTAACCTAAGTTAACTATTACTAAAGGTTAGTTTTATATAAAAGTAACTTAATATTTAGGTTAGTATTTTAATAATATTTAATTTAATTAAATATTAGTCTATAGTTTTTCTAAAAATATATACTTTCTTAAGGTAATATAAAATATTAGATTATAATATAATATCCCCTTTTATTAATCTTATCCTTAAGGCTAGTTATAATAGCTATATATTAGTATAATTATATTTTTATTTTATATATAACCTATATTATTTTTATTATAAGGTATATTATAACCTACTTTTTTTATTATTTTATTATATTATTATATTAATAAAATACTAGTAAAGTATTATTCTTATATTTAAGTATATATTACTTTTTATTTTATTAAAGAAAAGTATAAGTAAGTAAATAATAATTAAAAGAGTTTATTTAATTAAATATTAATTATAAGGATTATTAAAATATTTTATTTTTATTATATTACTATAGGGAAAAAAATAAATATAAATTTAATAGTAAATTTATTTATTATTAATAATATATTTTAAAAAAGAAAAGTTATAATAAAAGTATTATAGTAACTTTTTATAAATACTTTTCCTTTAGTAATCTTAAATTATAGCTTATTTTTCTAATAGCTTATTTATAAAAGGATTATAAAAAGTTAACTACTTAAGAAAAAAAGCTAAGGTAGTAGTAATTAAAGTATTAGCTAGGCTATAGTATATTTATAAATTAAAATAAAAAACTAAAAAGTAAGGTAATATAATATTTAATTATAGTATTAAAGTATTAAATACTTAGGATAAGATTACTACTTAAAAGGCTATTTTTAAATAGTTTTTATTTAAGATATTTATTTATTAAATATATTAAATAATATTAATTAATTTTCCTTAAGTATAGATTTAAGGTTTTTAAGTTTAAATCCTCTAAGGTTAGTAAAAGGTATTTTTTTATTACTTTTTTAATTAATTTTACTTTTATTTAATATTCTTAGTTTATTTATTTTATTTTAAATTTTATTTTTATAAGAAAATTATTTAAGGTTATTTTTAAATAATTAAAGTTACTAATAAGTTCCTATATATTTTCGCTTTTATTATAGTTTTTTTATTTTATAAAATATTTATATTATTTTTATTATTTATTAAAGTTAAGCTTAATAGTAATAATTATTTTAACTTTATATTTTTCTTTAACTACTTTTATAATAATTTTATTATAAATAATTTCTTTAGTATTTTTATTTACTAATACTTTCTTTAGTAGTAATATATAAAAAATAAAGTATAATTTAATAATCTTAGGTAACTTAAGTTTATAATTTACTTTCTTAATTTTTTTAAAATTTTATAAGGCTTAAGCTTATAATAATTAAATTTATTACTTAGCTTATTTATTTTAATATTAAGGAGTTTTTACCTTATATATAATAAAGTAAATAAATTATATTTCTTTTTTAAAAGTTTAGTTTTTTAATTTTTCTTTAATTTATATTTTTACTTATATATTTATAAATAAATTTAAATTATTTTTATAGTTTTTTATAAAGCTTTTTTATATTTTTTATATATATTTTTACTTTCTTAGTATATAGTTTTTATTTTAAAGGTTAGTATATTTATAAAGTAAAGTTATAGTTTATATAAAAAAATATTACTTTTATTAATTTTAACTTAATATTATTATAATATAGCTAGGCTATTAGTAGGTTTATAACTTAGTTATCTTAAGCTAAGTTAATATAGCTTTTTAAATATATTTTAATAATTTAGTTTAATTACTTTATTTATTTATTAATCTATAGGTAATAGGTAGTACTAAGTTTATAATTAGTCCTAAGGTAAGTTATTAATATTTATTAAAAGTATAATATATAAGTAAATCTTTAATTAAAGATTATTTTTTTAATACTTTATATTTACTTTTTATATATTTTATATAAATATAAGCTTAGTTTTTAACTAAGTTAGTTTTTTTATTAAAGATAAAATAGGTTTTTTTAAAAAGTTTATTAATAATAATAAAAATATTATTATATTTAAATTCTATAATTAAATCTTTAAATAGTAGTAAATATATAATATAATTAAATATAATTAATTTTTATAATAGTTTTAATATAAATAATAGTTATAACTTATTATAAAATAGGTATTAGTTATTTTTTATTTTCCTATATATAATATAATATAAAATTACTTTCTTTACCTATTACTTAATTTTTTTAAATTTATAATATTATTAAACTTATTATATAGTTTTAGTAATTCCTTTATAATTATATAGTTTATATTTATAAATATAAGTAATTACTTTTTTATATAATTCTTTAAGTACTTATATTTTATTATTAAGTATAAAATATTTTAATTCTATTATAATACCTTTAGGAAATTATTTTTATTTTTAAAGTTTAATATATTTTATAATTTTTATTAAAAGTAAATTATTTTCTTTAACTTTAAAAATAAAATTAATTTATTATTACTCTAGGGCTTTTTATTTATTAAATTATAAAACTTATATAATAAAATTTAGTATTTTTTAAAAATAATTAAGCCTTTGGCTAAAAGTATTAGTATAGCTATTCTTAAATTTTTTATAATAGATTATTTTATAATTAAATATAACTAAGAACTTAAAAGTATTTAATTTATTTTTTAAATAATTATTAAATTATTATAAAAAATATAATATTTTTATAATTAATATAGACCTTAATTTTATATATATTTCTAAGGTAATAGTATTTTTAGTATTTAAATATAGTAATAATAGCTATAAATTCCTTATTATAAATAAAGTATTATAATATTAGTTTATATAGTTTCTTAAAGAAAAATATAATAAATCTTAGTTTACTATTTTAGTCTAGTTAATTAATTTATTTATTAATAGTAAAATCTAAGGTATTTATTTTAATTATAATTAGTTTATTAAAATTAAATATAATAAATATAGGTTTAAAAGTAATAGTATCCTTAAGCTATTTAAAGGTAGTATTAATATTAAGGCTTTATAAGAATTTTTAATTTTTTTAATAAAATTTATTAATAGTATAATAATTTTAATAAAGTTTTTTATAAACTATTAGTAGTAATTAGTAAATCCTAGGAAGCTTTATACTTCCTTAATATTATTTAAAGGTTTTTAATTTTTAATTACTTTAATTTTTTTAAGGTTTATTTAAATTTCTTTAAGTATAATAATATATTTAAGGAATTCTACTTTTTATATATAAAATTAATATTTCTTAAAGTTAACTAATAAATTAATATTTTAAAGGGTTTATAATACTTAATAAATATATTTTTAATATTTTTTAAAAGTTCTTAAGAAAATAAAAATATTATTAATATATATAATAATAAAGTTATTTAAATATACTTTTAATATATAATTAATTTATTTTTAAAATAATATAAGGGTATTAGTAAGTTTTTATAATATAACTAAATATTTATAAAAATTATATTATATTTAAAAAGTAGTTTTTTATTTATCTCCTGCTTTTATATAAGTAAGTTTATAAGCTTTAGTTAAGTTAAATATAATAAAGTAATTTATTTTAGTAAAATATTCTTTAATTTTATTAATTAATAGTAATAAGATTTTATTTTTAATAGTAATATTATTAAGTTAATAATAGTTAATAATTAATTAAAGTTTTTTATTTTTTTTTAATATAAAAATAATAAAGTATTTAGTAAATAAGTTAAAAATATAAATATATTTTTTCTAAAGTTATTTTTTAATTTATTTTTTAAGTATTTTAAACTTAAATTTACTAAGGTTATAGATCTTATAGAACTTAGGGGTAGTTTTTTTTTTAGTATAATTTTATAATTTTATTTTAAATATAATAGTAGCTTTATTTTTAAGGTTTTTTAATATAATTTTTTATATTTATAATATTACTATAGGACTTTTACTATATATTATTCCTTAAGGTTAAGGTTAGCTTTTTTTTTAGCTTTTAAAAAAACTTAGTTAAGATTTTAAAGTTTTATTTATATTAAAGTAATTATTTTATAAATTTTTTATTATTTTATTTTATTTTATTTATTTTAATATTATTATAATATTTCTTAAGGGGTTTTAAATTTAACCTTTATATTTTTAAGTTTTTTATTTTTTAGTTTAAGAAACTTTAGGTTTTTTAATAATATATTACCTTTTTACTACTTTTTTTAAAATAATTATAATTTAAGATTTAGTATTTTTAATAAACTAAAGTTATTTACTTAACTTATTTAGCCTATTTCCTAATTAACCTAAGGGTTACTTTTCTTTAGCTATATATATTTTAATAAAGCTTTAAATCCTAGGATATTTAATATATTAAAACTAATTTTTTTATTTTACCTTAGATTTTAATATTAAGGAAAAATATCTTAGTATTAATAATTCTTTTATTATATTTAAATTTTTAATTATTTATAGTAAATATATTATAACTTTTATTACTTTTATTTTTATATAATAGTTATAGCTTAAATATAAGTATAAGTAAAATATAATTACTTTAGGCTTTATTATTAAAAAATATTATAAATCTATACCTTTTAATAATTACTTTTATTAAAAATTTTAATAATTATATTAATTATATAATAGTATTAATAAATTCCTTAGGAAGGTTATTTTTTCCTTTAGGATTATTATTTTTTAAAGTTTTTTTATTTTCTTTAATATAAATTAAGTAGTAGGTATTTTTAAGGTTAATTACTATAAACTACTTTAATTATATTTTTTTAAAATTAATATTATTAAAATATAATAATATTTATATTATTTAAGGATTTTTATTATATATTTTATATTAGTAGTATTTACTAATAAATATAATTATAAAGTTATATTTATAGTAATACTTAATATTAATTTAATTTTTATTTTTTTTATAAGTTTAGAAGTTTTATTTAGCTTTTTATAATTATTTATAAACTTATATATTATAAAAGTAAATTTAATAATAATAACTATAGTTTTTTCTTATATTATATTAATTAAAGTTTAAGGAGTTATATTTTTAAAAATACTATTCTTAGACCTTAGTAATTATATAAGTCCTATAATAATATTTAATATATAATTCTAGGTTTTTATAATTATATTTTTTAGTAAAGTAAGTATTATATTATACTTTTTTTTAATTTATAAATTATTATTATATTTTAAAGTTATTTTTCTTAAGGATTTTAACTATAGGTTAAAATACCTTAAGGATATTAATTTAGTTAAGGTCTATAAGTAATATTATATAAATTTATATATATTACTATACCTTAAGTATATTTTATAATAAAGGTATAATATTAATTATAATAGTATTAATAATCTTTAGTAAAAGTATAATATTATATATAAGTATTATATCTTTAAGGTTATTAATCTTCTTTAAAGTTAGCTTTTTTACTAAGGTTTATATTAGTTTATTAAGTTTAAGTTTCTTTATAACTTAAGCTATATCTAAGTTAAAGATTCTATTATTACTATATTTTTAATTTAGTAGTTACTTAAACCTATAAATAATATTAATAATTTATTTAAGTTATTTTTAAAGTTTATTAATTTTTTTAAATTAATAGTTTTAAGCTATATAACTTTTTTTATTATAATTATAATAAAGGAATTTCTTCTTTTTAATAATAGTATTAAGGTTTATTTATTTAAGGTTTATTCTATAAGTATAAGTAACTTTATTATTATATTTTCTACCTTAGTTTATATAATATTTAAAGTTATTTTTTAAATAATACTTTTAAAAACTATTTATTTTAAGTTTATATAAAAGGTTATTAACTTTAATATATTATTTTATAAAGGAGTTAAAGTTATATTTTTTATAATTAATATAATATACTTTTTCCTTAAGTTTTTTTTTAAAACTATTATAGAATTATTTAATAAAAGCTAATTCTCCTTAATTAACTTTAGTAAATAGGTTTTAAAAGTATATAGTATAATTTATATATTTCCCCTTTTAGTAAATAGTTATAAAGTAATTTTTAATTATTTTAATTTTACTAATATTACTAAATACCTTCTTAAGTTTACTTTTAAATATATTAAAGCTTTTAAAAATCTTTTAAGTTTAATTAAATATAGTATTAATATTTTTTTTAAAATACTTATTTTAAATAAGTTAAAACTATTTAAAAGTAGTCTTTTTTAATTATAAAGTAATAAATAATACCTTTTTTTTTAAGGTATTAAAAGTATTTTTAAAGTCTTTAAAGTATACCTTAAGCTAAGTTTAAAAAAATAAAGTTCTTTTATATTTTTATTAAATATAAGGGGTAATTAATACTTAATTAAAATATTAATATTTTTAGTAGTAGGTTTAATTTTTATATTAGCCCTAGCTTTATTAATATTATTAACTAGTTATTTATTAAGTATATATATATTTTAAAAAAATATAATTATTTTAGTATTTATTATATTTATAAAGTTAAAGGTATTTTTTATAATAATATTTCCTTTAAAGTTAATTATAAAAGCTTTTAGGTTAATAACTATAATTATAAAGGTTAGTTAAAGAGCTATAGTACTTTCTATTACTTAAATAATATATAATATTAATTTAAATAAAAGTTATTAATATATAATAAATTAGTTTATATTAAATAGTATAAAGTAGTTCTTAAGGTAATAAATTAATTATAGTTTATATTAATAAAGGTAGTAAAATATAAATTAAGTAATTTTATTATATAACTAATAAATTAAATATAAAAATTAATTTTATTATTATATTAATAATTAATTATTTTAATTATTTAATAAGTATTTTAGCTAAATTTTATATATTTAGTTATATTTTTATAAATAACCTAAGTTAACTATTACTAAAGGTTAGTTTTATATAAAAGTAACTTAATATTTAGGTTAGTATTTTAATAATATTTAATTTAATTAAATATTAGTCTATAGTTTTTCTAAGGGTATATACTTTCCTAAGGTAATATAAGACATTAGATTATAATAAACTTTTTATTTATAATAATAGAATTATTAATTACAAAATTAATTATTTTAAAATCTAATTTAGTAAAATTTTAAATTATTTAAAGTTTAATATTATTAATATTTTAAAATATAATATACTTTTAAAATATAATTAGTTAAAGTTATATAACCTTAATATTAATTAAAAAGAAGGTTATATAATATAGTAACCTTATACTTAATTAATTAATCTTTTAGTAAAACTATAATTAAATTAAAAAAATTAATAAAATATAATAATATTTTTAATAATAAAATCAAAGACTTTTATATTAAATAAAGAAAAAATATAAAAATATATAAAAATAGAAATAATTATAAAATAAGTACTTACTATAGAACTATAAAAGTTCTTAAAAATAGTTAAATATATTAAAAAACCTAAGAAAAAATAACTTAGATTTTTTAATTTAATTATATAAAAGGTTAAGGATTTATATTACTAAGACTAAGATACCTTAGAATATTTAAAAAATATATTAATAAACCTTTAGTATATAAAAGTTTTTAATAAAGAATTTAATATTAAACTACTAGAATATAATTAATAGGATTATAAAATTAAACTTATAAATAATAAAGTCTTAATATTTAATAAAATCTATAATTTAAGTATTACTAAGTTTAAAATACTTAATAAATAAATTAAGGACTAGCTAAAGAAGGGTTATATTAAACTTTTTAAATCCTTAGTAAAATATTTAATTATATTTATATTTAAAAAAAATAGTAAACTTTAACTTATTATAAACTATTAATAATTAAATATAATAATTAAGAAAAATATTATATTACTACTTTTAATTTTAGAAATTAAAGATTAACTTATAGAAGCTAAGATTTTTATATTATTAAACCTTAAAGAAGTATATAACCTTATTTAAATTAAAAAAAGTAATAAATAGAAAACTACCTTTTATATTAAGTATAGACTTTATAAATATTAGGTAATATTTTTTAAATTTATAAATACCTTAGTATTTTTTTAGAAAATAATTAACTATATATTATAAAATTATATAAATTATTTTATTATTATATACTTTAATAATATTTTTATTTATTTTAAAAACTTAGAAAAATATAAGGAATATATTAAAAAAGTATTATAAATACTTTAAAATAACTAACTCCTAATAGAATTTAAAAAATATAACTTTTATATATAAAAGGTTATATTTTTAAAATATATTATTACTTTAGGAAAAGTTTAAATAAACCTTAAAAAACTTAAAGTAATTAATAACTAAAAACCCCTAAAGAATATTAAGTAAATATAAAGCTTTTTAGAATTTATTAATTACTATTAATACTTTATTAAGGACTTTTTAAAAATTATTATACTATTTATAAACTTAACTAAAAAAATATTAGATTTAAATTAATATAAAATACTTTAATTACTTTTAAATACCTTAAATAAGCCTTTATTATAGCCTTAGTATTTATAATATTTAACTTAAATAAACTTATTATAATTAAAATTAATATTTTAGATTATATAATTAGTAAAGTACTTTAATAATTAGATAATATATTTAAAAAGAAACTTAAGCTTATTATTTATTTTTTTAAAAAATTAAATAAATTAAAATTTAAATATTTTATTTATAATAAAAAGTTTATAATTATATATTAAATACTTAGTAAGTAATATTAAAGATATTATTATAAAAGAAGTTAATTTTTAGTAATTATTTTTATAAATTATTAAAATATTACTTACTTTATAATAATATAAGAATTATTTTATAAATAAGTTAAGTATTATAAATAACTTTTTAAGTTTAAATTTATTATTAAATATTATAATAGTTTAGATAATAAATATACTAATATACTTAGTAAATACTTAAACTACTTTTAAAAAATCTTAAAAGTTAAGGTTTAAGTATTAAAAAAGAACTAATATAAAGATTTTATAATTAAATTAATTAATATAATATATTAAATTAAAATAAATAATTTAATTATTAATAATATAAAGGAATATATTAAAAACTAGGAAAATAAATAATATTTAGAAGGTATTTTTATAAATGCTAAATACTTAATATTAAATAGACTTATTTAAGTACTAAAGGACTTATAAAATAAAGTAGTAAAATTAGTTTATATATATAAACTTAATAAATACTATAAAATTAGGAAAACTATATAATAAATTAAATAATACTTTATATTTAAAGGTATTAAAATATAAATATAAAAAGTTATATTAAAATATATAATATATAAATAAGCTAAAAGCTTTAAATATAAGTTATATAAATAATTATAATTACTATTTATACTATAGTAACTATAGGAATTAATTTTATTTAACTTAATTATTAAATTACTTTTTTTAAAGGAATTAGTTATAAAGGTACTTTATAATAGTATTTTTATAATAGTTAATAAACTTATAAAAATAACTTACTTTATACTATTTAAAGAAGTTAGTAATATAAAAGAATTAACTTATATAATAATAAGATATATTATAAATAATTATAGACTATTAAAAAATATAATCTTTAATAAAAAAAATATATTTATATTTAAGTTCTAAAAGGTATTTATAGCTAAATTAAGAATAAATTATAAGGCTAATATAGTTTATTATTTATAAATAGATAGATAAATAGAAAAAATTAACTAAATAATTAAAATTTATTTATACTATTATATTAACTTTAAATAAAATAATTAAGTAAAACTCCTTTTTATTATATAATTTATATATAATAGTATAGAATTAAAATTAACTAGGAAATTATTATTTTTTTAAACTATAGATTTAAACCTAAGGTTTACTAACTACTAAAGTAAGGGGAAGATATTAAAAAAGCTATAATTAAAGTAAAAAATATAATTAAATTATTTAATAAACTATAATAATAACTTAAATTTATTTAATAAAAGATAATTAAATATATAGATAAATATAAGATTAAAAAATTAACTTTATAGGAAGGGGATATAATTTAATTATATTAATATATATAAGAAAATAAATAAGTAAATATTAAAATAAATAAACTAAGTAATAAACTTAATTTTAAAAAACTTAAACTTTATAAAATTTTAAAAAAATTAAAAATATAAATTATAAATTTAAACTTCTAAAATAATAAGAAAAAATAAGAAAAATATATATATTTAATTTTTTATATTTTTTTATTAAAAAAAGTATAAATTAATAAAAAAACTAAAAGATTTATTTAGGATGAAATTATTATTAAAGAAAAGGAAGAAAAATATAAGGTAAAAGATATTAATATAATAAAAATAGGAGAAGATAGTAAATAATACTATAGGGTATAATAAAAAAAGGGGAAGAAAAAGAAAAATATAGGAACTTATTAAGTATTTTAAAAACTTAATAGTATTAGTAAGAAAACTTTATTAAAGCCTAAGGATTATACTAACTTAAGATTTATTACTAATATCTTTAAATAATTCTTTAATATTAAAAAAGTAAGAATAACTTTAAAAAACCTTCTATTAATTATATTATAGTAGTCTAAAGGGTAGCCTTTACCTTCTTTTACTTAACTTTATTTAACTTATTTAAATTAGTAATACTTTATGTAATAATATAATATATTTTTTTATATTAATATTTCTTTTTTATAAAAATATTTAACTTTTATATTAGTAATATAATATTTTTCTTTAGCTGTTTTAAGTTTATTTTTTAAATAGAAATAATAAGTAGTAATATATTTTAACTACTTAGAAGATAAATTATAAATATTATAGTAAGATTTATTTAAATAAATATATTTAGTATAATATAATAAATTAAAAGGAAATAAAAGATATTTTTTATAATTATATAATATATAATAAGAATAATACTTATTTATAGTAAGGGTATTTTTAATAATAAAATAAAAAAAACTTTTATATTTTTTATTTTAAGATAAAGATTTTTAAATACTTTATTTATTATTTTTAAGTAAGTTAGTATATATAAGAAATAAGTAAAAAGTAAGTAGTTATAAAATATACTATAGGGTAGAAATAAATTACTTATATTTAAATAAGTAAGGTCTTAAGGATAAAATTAATAAAAAAGGGATATTATATTATAACTTAGCTTTTATAGTTATAATAATAGACTTATAAAATAACTAGATTTAGATAAATATTAGACTAACTAGTTAATTAAAAATAAATTATTAAATTATTATAATAATTTAATAATTTAAGGATAAATTATTAAACTTCTAAAATAATATATAATAAAATTATTACTACTTAGTAATAATTTAGCTTAATTAACTAAGTATATAAGTTTACTTTATATTATTTATTAAAATACTTAAATAACTAATTATTATTATAGCGTTTATAATATAATTAAATTAAAATATAGATATTTACTTTTATTTATATTACTAGCTAGTAATAAAATTACCTATTATTAACTTAATTACTCCGCTAATATAAATTATAAAACTACTCTAAGGTTTATCCCTTAGGAAGATATTGTCTATACTAATATATAGATACTGGTTCGTTATATAATAGCCATAAATATAGCGAATGGCAAAATTTTGCAGCGGCCGCAGCGGCAGCTACCACAAGTGTTCTTCTCATGGCCTACTCAGAGAAACGAAGAGCTCGGCTTGGTTAGTTTTCTCAGTGTCAATTCATTTATTCACGGTCATATCGTCCCGGAATTTAGCTAATGGACAACTGTAAGCAGAAAATGACACGTTGACTGACTTCCTTCATGCTCTCCGTCCGGGTGATCGAGAGAGCATTAAATTTCATTCACTTCGCATTCGGACAGCAGCCACAGCTGATGAAACAAGTTCCACTTACTCCAGTGTTAGTTATTGATGCCAGAGGGTGCTATCTCCCATTCCATTTGGAGACCATTTCGTCAAAGGAGGTTCGGAATTCTATTCACTTATTTGTATGTTGAACATCTAGCTGAGATTTGACTAGTCATTCCGTTTCATTTTAAAGAATCGATTCATGGATATCGGAACTCGGAAAATTGACAAGGGAGATTGGTTCCTAGAGGACCAGAAGAACAAAGTTCAAATAGACTTGTCTCAGCCTTGGCTCTCAGTTATCAAGGTGTGTTGAAGGCCAATAAGAGCATCAGTTCAATTAACCAAAGTATGCGGGCAGCCATTTTCAGTGCTACAGATGCGCATGGTGTTTGCTAGACGAAGTGATTGCCTCAAGGAATGCCCATCATGCGGCTCCAAGGGCTTCAGACCAGTACCACACGAAATTCAGTGGTATGTCTCCTCAATTTCATCAGCTAAATGCTTTAGCCATACGTGACACACGCCAATTCAACCACTTTCACATCAATAGAAGCATATGTCTGATCAGTTAACAGTCATGTCTGCGGCTTAAATTGCCGTCGAATAGAAATGGTTCAAAATATCGAAGACGCAATGTTTACATACTTCTTGACTTCAATAACTACCAAAAGACACAGTAATATAATTGAGGAGGCTCACATACTACCTCTATCGTTGCAGTCTCGAAAGCTTAAAGACCCAATAGCTTTCGATGATGAAATTAGCAGATACAGGCACATTCAGCTGGTGGATGTAAACTTCCGCAGCTTGCTCAGTGTGAGAGACTTCCCATACCTGGATTCACGGCATCTACGACTCAAATTGAGAATACACATCATATGAATCTCCTCACTGACATATCATTTGACAATTAGTTTCTTACAGAGCAAGAGGGCATGAACCTACTCCTGTCTGTTGATTCCATCGCAACTCGCCCCAGTCAAGAATGGTTCAATATCGTTAAACCAAGCTGGATAACAAGTCCACAAACTTTCAAAGATATAAATTATCTGATACAAAAATACGGTCTTCTGGAAATAATGATGGATAATAGAATTATGGACAGACCTGAAATAGCTACAAGAGCAACCCTGTCGGACCAACCCCCTCTCCAGCAATACGAGATATAATTGAAATAGAGCGTTTCCGAGAGATGTATAATGCAGCTCAACTTCAGTTACGCCAAGCTGTAACTCAACTAACCAATCTTTTGCCTAATACACAAGAAGAGGCTGGTTTGACAGAGAGAATCTACGATTTGTGTGAATGGATGTTGTTTTTTGAAAAGCTATGGACGGAAGCGTTCTACCACGGGTTGAGAAAGGAGACAAGGGTGTTGTATTTGCAATATTTGCAAACAGAGAGGGAATATTTGCAAACAGAGAGGGAATATTTGCAAACAGAGAGGGAATATTTGCAAACAGAGAGGGAATATTTGCAAACAGAGAGGGAATATTTGCAAACAGAGAGGGAATATTTGCAAACAGAGAGGGAATATTTGCAAACAGAGAGGGAATATTTGCAAACAGAGAGGGAATATTTGCAAACAGAGAGGGAACTGACAAATGTTCAACAGACATATATTGCGATTATACTACGCTTATATGGAATAGCTGTCTTATTATTCTTGTGTATAAACATATTGATGTTGCGGTTGCTGTTCGTTTTTAATTGCAAGCCGCTTGCAGACTAGTGTTGCTAGAAAAACGTAATGCGACGCAAGCAATTCGAAACTTCAATGGCTGCCCTCCAATGATTAACTGTCAATTCTAGACATTAGATACCGTGTTTGTGATCTACTATGATATATCAATCCCTCGGCCCTCTTGTATACAGACTCGTTGACTGTGATGGTAATGCGCTTAATGACATCAGAAAGCTTGTCTAAATAATTTCAACGGCTTGACACAACGACTGATCCCATGCCTCCCCATACATGATTCCATGGACATAGCACGGCCCTACCAATTGGTTTGTGCCCTGCCCTGCCCTAGTCCGGACGACAAAAGGAAACTTGCCACCCTCATATAAGCTGATCTGATCCCCCACACTACACTGGCTGGGAACAACAGCCAGATAACCCTTCTTGGTCCTCGCCAAGCGGCGATACAATGTGGTTTCGGTCCCTGTTGCGTACACTCTATCGTCGGCGGTACTCATGGCTGAGCCTATGCCCGCGGCTGCGACAAGTGACTTGTAAAACCCACCATTCATACCCAGGTATTTGAAGCCAGACATGAGTCGAGGCCCGCGAAGAGCCTTTTGCCATTTCCTGAACCTCTCTACCGCTAACTCGGGGCTTTCGACGTTGCCGGTACACATTGTTATGGCGAACACCATCTCCTGGGTTTCGCCAGTCGGGTAAGTTGCGTATTTTTTGGACATTGCAAGCTGTTCCCACCTGACCAGTGTGTCGAAGTAGGTGCCGAGGCCCAACAAAATTGCTTTCCAGAAGTTCTTGAAATCTGCCACTGATGAGGTCATGCTGGCAAGATCTACATGGTCCATCTGGGGAACGGTAAGGATATCCTCAAGCTCCACGATCTGATCAAAGTCATATCCCGATAGACAAAGCGTTGCGCCGTCGTCTTTGAGAACCGGAATCCACTGTTGAGACTTCGAAGCGCTGACGGGTGGTGCTTGCGGCGCATAGTCTTTCATCTCTTCCGAGTTCAGGTCAAGGATGACAGGAGCAGGAGATGGCAAATAACTCCAGTCTGGGACCCAGGAAGGCAGGTTCAGAGGCGACGATTCTGCGTGATCGAGAACAAGGGCATCCAAATTCTTCATCTGGGACATAACTGCCATGGCAGCCTTCGTGTAGCATTCTTCCACAGACAAGGTATAGTCGGGCGTTATGCCATAATCCTCGGCTGCGCCACCTTTGACAAGGCCAAGGATAGAGTATACCTTATCTCGCGGATCCGTCGCAGCGAGCGGCAGCACCTTTTGAAGAAGCCAAAGCAGACTTACACCCTGCTGTGTCAGATCCGCATTCAACATCTTGGCTTTAACCAACATCATCAAGATCAGGCCGCTTCTGAAAATCCGATCTGGCCTTCCTTCAAGTCCCTTTGCCCCCATGATGATGGAGATTGTGAACCCCAGGTAGAACTCGAGCCAGCCAATGGACTTGTTGCCGCACTGCACCGATGCTTCTTGGGCCAGACAGGCTTCTTGGATCACCCAGCAGCGGCTAAACCAAGGGCGCGATAGCAGTCGGAAAAAAGCTGTGATCTCTTCAGAAGTAGCATCAGACTCATCATCTTCTTCTGTGCCGTCGGTCGCGTCCACTTGCTTGTCAGTTGCTGCTAGAGACTCTGCGGTCGTGCCAGATATAGCGGTATCGTCGTTGGCTTCACCGATGCCTGTCGTACTTTCGGCCAGTTCACGGCGCCTTTGGGCTGCTGCAAGCCTCTTCTTAATCAACTCCTTCTTATTGGGACCATAAATGTCTTCGTTCCCGAGCGTGAGTTCGTCAAACTCGAGAAGATCTAGTCTCTTCTCAACCATGCGCTCGCATAGTGGGAAAACCAAGTCACTATCTTCCTCCGCACTTCCTAGCCAGACCACGACATGTCGAGCCTTTCGATATATGTCTTTCATGATGCTGACTTGATGGTTTCGTTCAGGAATGTTGTTCTGATTGATGCAGATTGCATCTATCCACAAAGTTCGCTCGTCTTCAGTCTGGCGTAGATGGCGAAGCGCAGACTCCAAGTTCTTAGTGACGGGGAAGGGCACTCCATCACAAAAGATGAGCAGCTTGTCCGTTGCGTCTCCCCAGCAGTATGACAGCGCTTCAAATGACGGCTCATCACTGAGCTTGGAAACGGACAAGCTGATGTGGATAGGCTCAGAGGGATCCTGACTAGGCGTCAAAGTCAAAAGTCGGATACGATGATCGTCGCCTTGACTATCTACTGCCTCATACGTGATGCCGAACGCTGGATGAGACATGGTATCGTTGTTGATTGAGAGTTGCGGGGAAGACGTTGGTGCCTGGCGAACGCAGGGAGATGGTGCGCATTAGCAGCTTTTATCGTGAATCCTTCGAACATGGTGGCACGGCCATTGACATGCATTTCCCTATAATAGCCAGCCTCACTTCATTCGCCGATAGCAAGTGATAATACAAGCAGTTTTGTCTAGAAACATCCGATATTACAGCCTACCATGACTATGTTCCTACATCTTATTTTTTTTTCTTGAGAAAAAGAAAAAGAACGTGCGACTCCTGGAGCGTGCATGTATCTACCCGAAGCTCAATAGGCGAATCTCCATGTTAGAGAGATTGAGAACAGAAAGGTTTTACGCCTCATTTAACGACCACATGGCAGTTTCTCCCTCTCAGGTCGCTGAACGTATAAATCTCCGTCGAGATATAAGCCGAATTTGATAATCTGACCAGGTTCCTCCACTTCATAGGACGGATGAGTGGGATATACTTGCCTAAGTTTTGAAGTAACACAAAGCCGTGCACAAGTCAAAGCTACTGCTGAATACAAACGAGTATGACCCCCATTGAGCTACAGAAGAGAGACAGAAATGACTCACGGTGATGAAGAGACTATAGCAAGTGCTATTAGAACCCAGGGCAACATGCGGGACAGCTGATGTCTTTGAGAGAGTTTCTGTGTCTTTGGAATCTTTGCAACACCATTGCGTTTCTTTCAGCTTTTATATACTTAAAGCTACGACAAATTCAAGAAAAATATAGAATCAGAGAGTGCAGATTACGGAAATGTTGCTGGCATCACCCTTGAATCATGGAACTGCGGCCCGCATCCGGCCTTCAACCCGCTCATGTGAGGGCACGCATTGAAGGGGCATATGTTCTAGTTCAGCCAGCCATTGTATTGCTCAGCCAGCCACTCAATGTTCCCCAGAGGGACTTTAACAGCCGCAGCTTAACTCACGCTGAGACAATGACCTAAGTGTAACCATTCAGCTTCAAGATATATGCCGTCGTTACATTTGATCGCCAAAGCATCTCCTATTGCAGGCTATGTGGGCCAATCAGCGTTCGCTTTCGGCCGCTCCGACAGGTAGGGATATAGGACATTAGCTGAGACAAAATACCTCGAGTTGCGTATGTGACATTTTTGACGTCAAATGGACTTACAGCAGTAAGTGATGTCTTGCTTTTCCGTCCTTAGTAAGAGTTTCAATTCTGCCGTAATAGCGAACCTCTGCAGATATAAATGTATATATATACCAGACCAAACATCCTTCATCCAGTAACAGAGAGTAACAACTTCCACATTATTAAAACGTTTTCTCAAAGCATCTCAATCTCATAGAAATCATGCGCTTCAACAACCTCTTCACTTCCATTGGAGTAATGGCTTTACTGCCAGCCTTTGCTCTGGTGATGGCCGATGACTGCAAGATAACGCCATCAACTGAGCACTTTGACATCCCACTCGACTTTTGTTATTTCCACGACTTTGGCATAGTCGATGTCCGAGTCGAGATACCAGGTGCCAATCTCAGACCCAAAGACAAGGCCGATCACCTGGAGCTTCCTGCTCACGTCAAGGCAAATGCTAGCCCCATTCATCTGGATGAGACGTATGGAGTCAACATTTATTTCAAAAATGACTGGACGGATGCCCATCGTTGGGAGGTCAATATTCCTGTTATTGCGTCACTCTTCGTTGACCTACAGACGCGAATTGATCGTTCAAATTGCAAGCTTGGGTTGAAACTTCACTTGACAGGCAAGGGTATCTTGGGGAGACTGGAGGAGAGTATNCCCCTAACGGAAATTGATAATGATGGAATCAAGTTTCTTGCACAAAGCATGGGGCTGTGTTCTTAAATAAGACTGTATTTTGGGATATTAAAGGGGTTCACTCCATCCTAGAGTGCCCAGTTGAAGGAGAGGGTTTTAAGAAGATGAACTAAGATTCATCTGGACTGTGTTGGGCTGGTATTCAACATACCACAAATCTTTGTTTTCTACATATTACTTGAAGTCAATAAACCCCCTCTTACCAACCTCATTTCTCTATAAAGGTATATGCAATCTTATTGTATTAGCCTGAGTCAAGGTAACCCTGTTTCACTCTTTATCCAGCTCAGTCGCATTTAGCACCATTTCTTAGGCTTCCAATTCGGGATAACAACACTTCCATCATTCTGAAGCATATTCAGGGTGCCTTGCTGCCTCCAAGCATGAATAAAGTATGCCGTGTTGTGCTCCTTCAGAAATGCGCAATTTGCGTCCACCGTCTTCCAGAACTTGGTATAATCAGCAACGCTCACTTCTGCAACGGCAAAACCGGTGATGTAGCCACCAGCATGCAAAACATTGTAGCCTGTAGCCCACATCATCTGTAAAAGCGAAATACAATTAGCGTTCCGCAATAACTTCGCCACAGCAATGCCCGTAATTACCTCTGAGATGATGAGTGGAAACTGGGGGAGATATTTCTTATACCACAAGACCTGATTGGCGGTATAAGTCCAAGCATCATCGACCTGAATGTTGTGATAGTAAGCCATAACATGGGCGTGGATAAAGTCCAACACTGGCTCAAGCGCCTTTCCTACAACGCCCAATCCAACACCCAATCCATCAGAACCAGGTGCACCGCTCATCAAATTTGGTCCATCCCAATCTTCACTAATTCCCGCTGGAATGCCATGCTTGTTCATCTCTTTGCGGAAGTTGGACATGCCCCTAGTCAAATTCGTCAGGCTGGCTGGCGCAGATGCATTACCGGTGCTACCAGCCGCACACATGTCGCAATCTCCAACTGGTTCATTGAGATATTCGGCGGCATATATGACGTATGGTGCAATTTTTGAATATTTGCTGTTTGATAGAGTTTCGAAGAGCGTCGTTTCCAGCACTTTTTCCCAAGAGAGCTGGCCCTGGTTAGCCGAAACTTGAAGAGACGCATAAAGCTCGATGCCATTGAAGAGACTTGCATCATTGCCACTGATTGGGAATGCCACTTGAACCACAACTCCCATGTTGTTCAAAATAGCAGCCTCCAGCACATTCTCCCACAGCTGCGTGGTGTAGCTTTCGGGAATGTACATGCGAATCATTGTAGCGCCAAACTGGCGCTTCATCTGCTGCATGTGAGAGCTAATACTTGCAACCTCAAAATCCTCATTGGTAAACTGAAAGGGGAATGAAAAGCCGAGGAATCCATAAAAATCAGATTGCGGACACCACCATTCTTCTCTCGAAACGTGGGGAGGCTGCAGATTTGCATTGAGTCTCGCCTGGCTGCCGAATGGAAAACAATTTGGATTAGGCGCTGAGCGCTCGGATACACGAGCAAGGCCGCTTACTCCAGATAGGAGCGCTGCGAGAGAGGCGAAGCTTAGTGAAACAGGCTTCATGGTGTTGTGCACTGGATATTGGAGTAGGTGGGGAGATCTTTTGCTAATAACATTCCACCATGAACTCCATTACGAGAGAGGATGAATTGGACTTTTATGTTCTCTGCGGATTTAGTATGAAAAGGGCAAATGCACGAGAGTGGAAACGGTGAGGCCATCGGCACGACGACGATACGTTACTTGGTATGTCTCCATTGGTCAATTAGTTATCCAATACCATTCAATCGCATGACAAGATCTCTAGATCCCCAGATTTTCGTATTGTAGAGGCCTTGGCTCTATTAATTTCTGTAGAATCCGGGGACCCCATATTTGGGCGTTCTTAATATTCGGCAACTCGGCATCCTCTTCGGGCCTACTCACTTTAGTTCACATATAACCCCTGCTTTGCTTTCGATTTCTCGACAATTTGTCTAAACATCCAAATTAGCGCTACTTGAGCATATGGAGGAGATGATGATCTTGCGTCCAGTCCGGAGCAGAGACCGTAAACGCATGAGCTCACCTTGTTTGCGGTTTCTAGCCAGTAGGCGCTTGCCGTCCACTTAATGCCATTACCGTAACTATTAAGTTTTTGCTCAATCTCGTAGATAGAGATATTGAAATAGGTAAATAAAATACCAGACTGTGTGTTGGAAGCGGTGAGAGAAGTCAACAGAAGAATCTTCTACTTACATAACCCAGCGCTACAACCGATGCCAATTCACTCCATGAGCCGCCGAAACAAAGACAGGAATATGAAATAATACACAATTCTAAGCTATAAGAAGAAAATAAATAAACAAAACGCTATGTTGGTATATATGAACAAAGATAGGTCTCATCTCCTGCTCCTTCAAAAGCTCCTTTAGTAATGCACCCCAAGTCTCACAGGCTGCACCTGGTCCACGACAGCAAGACCCAACGTTTTCCTCGTGTTCAAGCTTAACTCAGTGTTCTGAGCCTGAAGAGGGCCTATGTTAATATCCGGGTCACTACTGTCAACTCTGGTATATCCATTCTTGGGCACCACAGTCTCTCCCGAAACCTTGGGCTCTCCATCAACCAGCTCTCCATACTTGACCTTCCTGCTACCGAGAAGATCCAGAATCTGGTCCGCCGAACTATTTGAAGATCCGTGATTCAGCAGCGGCGCACCCATGGCCTTTGCAATCTCGAACGGATCCAGCGAAACCTCTCGGCCCAATTTATGCCAACCCCAGAGGAGGTAGGTGATGATCAAGAGCTGGAAGAACATGCATCCAACCGCAATGCCAAAGAAGTTCCAGTGTGCCCTATAAACTATTCCGACTCTCGACACGAGGGCATCCGTTGGCTTAATCGGGAGCGGCCCCGCGTTGGGCAAGTGTATCGCGGCAAGGGCGCTGCGGAACATGAGCTCGCGGACATTGTTGATCATGTCTTCCCTAGGATCCGACCATGACATGGTACAGTTGCCGTAGTCCTCAATCTCGGATGAAAGAAACGTGCTTGCTGCCTGTCCAAACGCAGTCACCAGATACGGTATAGCGCTCATGCCTCCGATCGCGAGCGTCGTGTTCGAGTTGTACTGCGCTTGCAAAACAGAGGCGATGCCTCCAAACATGGTCAAGAACCCTCCAGCCCCGACGCTGCCCGAACCCAGTTGTTGCCAGTCGGTAAATTTGGTGATGCTAATCGTTGTGTTCTGATCGATACTCCAAGGCTGCAGCGTGACACTTCCGTTTGTAATCGTAACTGTGTAATCGACAGCGGCGGCTCGTAGAGTGCAGTTATGTTGCGTCAACTTTCCTTTGCACGTAGGTTCGGGCTTATACAGGACGGAGAGGTTCATATGATTGAGGGCATTCACATCCTGCGATGGATTCCAATCGACACTCGTTCGAAACGTCGTGAGCTTGTCACCTCTGGCTGACGCAAAGGTGCTAAAGTCGTAGTCGAATGTGCTGTCTTTGCAGTCGACATCGAAGCCCGGCGCAGCGATATGGAACTCGCAAGTCATGTTGATACAGCTAGATGGCATCGTGATGATGCTATGGTTCGAATACTCCTTGAACACACCCGCAAATGCCGGCATCAGCAACGCGGTTTGGGTTCCACCACCTGCCCAGCCGCTAAAGTTGGACGGCAGAGTTGTGTTGAGTACGGGTATGTCGATTTGATCCCTGTACGGCCCAATCGTCTTGCTCGTGGTATCCGAAGCCTTTTGCAGCACAGCACCGACGGCGATGCTCACTATAAGAGCGACGAGGGATGAAATCGTAATCATGTTGAACAGGGTCGGTCGGAAGATGCCGACCAGCAGATTGCCTTTGACCTCGAGGTCATAATGAAGCTCCTTGATCTTCGTCCCCCGCAGAGCCTTGAGCCACCACGAGATGGCAAATCCTTCCGAGTTTGCTACCGACAGAAATAAGACAGCAATAGCGCCCATAAGAGAGAGTAAAACGGGAACGGTAAAGTATTTATTATGCGTCGGCCATTGGTTTGTTTCTTGATCTTCAGACAGGGCGAGAACGAGGGCCATCATGCCGCACGTCACCATGAATCCTATGACGGAGCCGACGGTCCTCCATGGGATTCTCTTCCACACGCCCGGCTGCCATTGAATTCCGTCGATCGACATTGTGGGATCCGTTCTCGAATATGTGTAGTATGTGTCAGACATGATGGAAGAGCGAGCCTCGCGGCATGTCAACCTATGTATACACGCAAGTGAAAGAGGCCTGTATCAGGGGTCGGGCTTTCAGCTTATACCTATCACTATTCAAAAAAGAAGGGAGAGAAAACAAAAACAGGCCCGCGAGAGAGGGAGATCCATTATTAGGACTCCAGCTGCCACATGGGAGTCTCCCAGTTTAGGCCTCAGAGCCTCAACAGGTCCTCTTGGCAGCATCGGAACCCAATTTGTGCATGGGGCCAAAGTCGAACTACATCTCCATACAGTCTAGCGGACGAACAATGTGCCAGTTTCTCTGACCATCAGCTTATATTCGCCTAGACGAGTTCTATTAATATGTTACCAGAAACCGACCGGGTTTTCCGCCTATCCGCTTTGCAAGCCTCTAACGGAGCAGATCATGTTGATTGTCCAATGATAAGCAGATTTCTTGTTAGCATATCCGTGCATTTCGGAACGACTAGCTGTCACAACCCCTGTCAAAGTAAGCATCCCACTGAGGCCGACTGCATATTCTCAGACAAGTTTTTCCTAGGTTTTGTAGGAATTGGTTGTCTATCGGAAATCCTCCTATCCGGCGCGGCAAGATAGTGCTGCATGTGGCGCGATTTCATATTGTCTCTCCTAGATTGCTACTCAGTTTGAGGCAAGAAAAGCAATTGAACCTCGAGTCGAAATAATGCCAATACATAATAGCGGTGACAACTAGATGATCAGCACATGTGTTCAAGTAATTACCCCGAGCAATCTATTAATACCTACTCAGTCAGCCTCGCGGTTACTAATAAACAAATGCAAAGATGGAGACAAAGGGGGTCATGAAGCAGCCAACCAAACCTCACTAGATTACCTGATTAGTGAATAGGTCAGGAGCACAACACGCCAACTAGGATATTTTCGAAGCTGACATTGGCTTGTATCCCGAAAACCTCTCAAATTCCACAGCAAACTTGTAGGCATAATTTCCGGAAATAGTAGGGTGTTTGCGAGTAAAAATTAGATTTGATGACTATCATGATCATCAGCGATGTTGATATTCAAGAAGCATCATCTTATGTCTACTTCAAGACAGCAAGCAAGGGTCTAATTTCCCACGTCGCGCAAACTACTCAAACTGGCACTTGATGCGGAGACACCGAATCCCTCCATTTTCAACGTCGTCTCACTAAACCCCCGTTGTCAGCTTAATCATTTCCTTCTAAGAATGTTGCTACTCGTACTGTAAAAAATCCATTTAAGCATAATCCTTGGGCGCGAGATCCCTGTTATAGCCGCGCTGTGCCGCGGGATGCGCTTGTCGTTCTCGTTCAACCTCGGTAGCAAGATACGAATCTATTTTATATAGATCGGCTTTTACCCTGGTTCATTCGCGGTGATAACATTTTCTTCCTTTTGTACGCAAGGGCGGCGGATAAGGTTCTCACCGAATGCAGTCTGTTGTTGTAACTGTTTGGACTACTGCAGTGTGTATGCCCTGAGACGCTTCGTTTTTAAAGCTGAAGGAAAAAGTAGAATTATGCTCTAGGGTCGGAGTTTAGACGGGGACAAATTAATAAACAGCTCTCATATCCTTGAATCGGTCCAATTTAAGCATATTGCGATTCTCTCCCCTCACAGGAACCGATCTAATAGTACCTATGTACATCTCGGTGCTCTACACGTATTCATGCAGGCGATAGATTGAGTTTACTTATAAGCCTTTATCTAACATTCATTTTGTGCATGGAACTAGGAATCACAGCTGGAGATCATTTATAGAAGCCGTAGACACTAGCCGATAACACACTCAACTTGCAGCTACTCTATCCATGCCCATGAGCCAATCGAATCGACGTTTTAATGACAATAATCATTATTAGAATTACACAGCAGGTCCGTCTTAATATACAGGTAGGTGTACACATATTGTTTCTGTGCAATTCCTACTTAGGTAGTCTACGCCTCAACATCCATGGTATCAACATCTGCCGAGCCATCATCCAAGTTCAAGTCTATCAATCTCGCGTATTGTGCCGTGAGGCGCTGTAGCTCGCGATATTTGCCTGTGTTACGNNNGCTCGAATTCCAAAAGGAAAGGATAGCCAGGATTGACATACCAAGAATAAGAACCACTCCCTTTAAGAGTTCTTTCCGATCCCATCCACAGAGCTGCTCATCCCGGCTATACCAGCCGCGGCCATCGGCCTTCTCCGAGTCTTTCTCTTCAAGTACACCACCCAGCAAGCTATTGAGAAGCTCTTCGACCTTGCCCCTGGCACCCTCGGCACCTAATCGCTTGGCGTACATGAACAGGTATAATCTGAACTCGTCGCTTGCCCCTAGCTGCAAGGCACCAGCGATGCGGTTCTCCAAATGGGCAATGCTGACACTGCTCTCCAGGCCTTCGGCCTCGGACTTTTGCATGACCATCTTAATGATTCGCTGCAGTGCGTAAGCCCTCCCNNNNAGAAGAAACTCGTTAGTTGTGTGTCGCTCGAGGAACGGAATGATGCCTGATGACACGGTGACAGCTTGGCTGCTTTTGTCCTTGTCATCCTTCGAGTTGGGTCCAACGGCGGTAGACTGTAGGGCTGAGATGGATGAATCGTTCGAGTTCCAGTATTGAGAACCCACCGCCCACCATGCCTCGCTCAGCCGCTGCCAGGTGTACATGTCTCGCGCGTAGAAGTAGCCGTCGCCGTTTGTCAAAGTGACGATGATATGGCCAGTAGAATTAAGATGGGCGGACGTGATACCCGGCCCAGGGGTAGCAGAATGCTGATTTAGTGATGCCGTCGCGATATCCAGTATGGGGCCAACGGACACAGGGGGATGAGGAGAAGACTGAGTTTTGAGATCCCAGACATGGACCAACCCAACGGCTGTGATGGTCATCAGCCAATAATCTCTGCATTCGAGAATGACAGGCTGTGACTCCAAGATGATGGGGTTCAGAAGGCGTCTGCCGGCACGAGTCCAAACGTGTAGCGAGCCATCTTCACAGGCCACAGCCCAGAAGTACTTGCTGGCAGTCACCAAGATGACAGCTCGTGGCAAAAATTCCTGCCAGATCAAGACCCCTCTCTGCGTAACAAGAACATGGGCTGGATCACGCGGGTTGACATCATTTTTAGCCTCGAGGATGATGTTCTCTGGAAGCTTGGATGCGTCTTCCAGTGAGGCAGCGTCGGGTTGTAGCACGCCTCGCTCAAGCGGCCGCAAGATATGTGATCGTATCTTGGGGACAGCCAGGCGGACTTGGGCATATGAAATGGACGGATTCAGCACCGCCGGCCGTAGAAATTCGGGAGTCGGAATAACGCCGTGCTCGACAGGAACAAGGGCAGCGTGCTCGACACCATCGGCTCCGTTGGTCACAACAGCCGTTGGGCCACCAGTCACCCGCTTAGCCGCAGGCTCCTCATCCTCGTCGAGATCAGTAGTGGCAGCACGACGCTTGTTTCCAAGTAGCATGGCGACAATCCCCCCTTTGGCNAACCCATCAAATGGTTTTGAAAGATCCAGTATCGTCTGTGGGGCCTCGTTTTGTGTGTTCTTCGTCGTCGTTGATCCGACAAGCTGGCTCTGTGGTAGAGATGACTGCCCTGTGCCAGACGACGAGACCAAGAGCGGAGCCACTCGCTTTCTCCCATCCTTTCCGACAGTAACCCGAGACTTTAATTCACGGACCCGTTCGGCCGTCTTGTCTGCAGCCTCTTCTGGCTTTTCACTGGCCTCTTTGTCTTTGTCTTTCTCCTTTTCCTTGTCCGAGTCTGCACCTCCATTAACAGTCGATTTTTCCGGGACCGACGCAGAGGATTCGGCCTTGCTTGCTGGAGTAGACTCCTTTGCGGATTCGGGCTGAAAATCGCCCATGAGAGCACCCATTCTAGACTGCACGGCCCTTGACTCTCCGGCCTTGGCATGCTCTTCCAGCATCAACCCATCCACATCTTCGGCAATGCCCATGCCCTTCCGCGAGCCACCGTATTTCTGCAATGCCTTGGCATTCTCCTCCTGCTGAGCCACCCACCCCAGCTCGCCCTCATCAAACTTGGCGACAACCACGCTGCCGTCCAAGCTAGATGCAAACAGAGTCTGGCCGTCTGGTGTCCACGCCAGATCAGAAATAGACTTGCCCGCAATGTCCTGCAAAATGACGACAGGGCGGGAAGTGTTGGTATTCCAGATACTCAATGTCTTGTCCTGACCAGCCGACGCAATAACGGTGACAAGCTGGCCACCGTGGCCATTGGCCGCGCCGTTCTGACCTGGTTTGACAGTATGGAAGAGTCGAGGCGAGAACATGCACACCTCGGTTGGCGCCTCGTGTCCGATCAGGTTGATCTCGCTATCCCACCTCGTGCGCTCGATGATGGCGACGGAGCTAACGGGGCCATTGACTGCATTGGCGGCAGCAATGTGGTTTCCATCCGGAGACCAAGAGCACCGTCGGAAGTATGTAGTCAGGGGTGAGCTCTTGAACGGGGAGCTGATGGTGGCGTCGAGGACAAAATTGTTGATCATGTCATGCTGGGTCGCATTCGGCGCGGGCGGGGTGAAGCGGAAGATTTTGATTGTTCGGTCGTCGCTGGCAGTGGCGAAGAATTTGTTGGCCGGGTCAAAAGTGATGCCCTTGACGTGGCTCTGGTGCGCGGGAATCGACTTGAGCTTCTCAAACGTGTGGCCGGACCAGACAACAACCTTGGAGTCGAGCCCGACAGACACGAGCAGCGAGGAATCGTAGGACCAGGCCAGGTCCTGCACATCGTTCTCGTGCCCAATCAGGCGCTTGTACGTCTTCCAGTTCTCGACGGGTGGCGGCTCGTTGGTGCCAAATGTCGGTGCTGGCGGCCCCTTGTCCAGATGATACACGCAGATGAGCTTGTCGTCGGCGCCGCTGGCCAGGTAGCGGCCATTGGGCGAGAAGCGCACGGAATGAATCGTGCCCAGATGGTGGCTCATGTGGCACAGCTGGCGCGGCTTCTTGTAGTCGCCATCGTTGGCGTGATAGACGGCATCCGTAGACCAGATGCGCACATGGCCGTCGCCGCCCGCCGTCGCGATTCGCTTGCCGTCGGGCGAGACGTGGCAGCTGTAGACCTCGAAATCCTTCTGCTCGCCGCTGTGGCTCAGCCACGAGGGCTTGATGATGCGCATGTCGGGGGAGGCGCGGGCATTCGGGAGGCGGTGATGATGTTGGTGTTTTGGCGATGGTGATGCTGGGGGCGATGATGTTTGGATATGGATGGTGTTTTGGCGATGCTTGGTTTCGTGCCAATGGGAGCTGTTAGTGGCAGATGCCTGGATACCTTTGGTGGGCTGGTGGCTAAGCGTGCCAGGTTAGTACTGGTACTGGCCTCTCTATCAGCGAAGCTTGTAGCGCAGGTACCTGTACCAGATCGGGACTTTATTAGTCGTCGAGGTATGAAGCGCGTAAAGCAGCTGACTGGACGCGCAGGCGCGTTTAATTTTGCCAGGAGGCTACAGGGTAGCACTTCAACCAAGTATTGCCAGCACAACTCAACCAATTCTGCGTCTTCCTTTCATCTCTATTCGTTTTTATTTTCTCTTTCCTTTCATTTCATTGTTTATCCTTGTACGCGAATCTATAAATGTAGTGATGGAACAGTTCATCTGGCTTCTGAGCTTTATAATGGTGTAATACCTTGACGCATCTAGATAAACCATCACATTTTACAGGCCCAACTCACATTTTACCATACCATGAACTTGTCATGTCATGTATTATATGCATTACCTGATGGATACAATTAAACTCCCCAAATGCTGATAACTAAAACTCCGAGGGCCTCAAATCGCACAATTAAAACAACACTCGCTCACAGCTCGATGGGGAACCGTTGCCTCATCCATTTGCCGTACTTGTATATCAGCACCGGAATGGGAATCAACAATATCGCAATAAACCCAAGCAAAGAGTTTCCCCAGCCCACACCCAAGCTCTTATACAGTTGAGGCCCTGCCAAGGGCAAGAAAGCAGCTATGGTATTTCGCAAGACGGCAAATCCAGCAAGGCCACTCGCTGCATATTCCGGGTATGCATCGACAATGTATGTCTGAATGGGCAATAAAACTCCTACGATCCCAATTCCAAACGGCGCAATACCAATGATGGGCACAATCCAGTGAACGGCCTTGTCAGCGCTCCATCCGTACCAGAAAAAGGTAGTGGGCAGAATGAGGGCGAACCAAATGCAATCGGGGAGACGCATTTCGGGCTCGTAAACGCCGTCGTTGGCGGCAGTCATACGAATAACTGTGCTGTCAGAGAGAAGAGCGAATGACAGCAGACCGATGCCATACCCGACAAGCAGCGTGAGATATACTAGGCCTGTGATACCCAGAGTCCAGCCATAGCTGCCCTCGAATGTGGTTGGGATGGTGTTGTAGAGGAGATAGAGGCATCCATACGCAAAAGCAATATACAGCGATAACCCAAAGATGTTTGGCGAACGAAAAAGCATCTTCAGTGGCCGAATCAGTCCAAGCGTCAAGATCTGTCTCTTGCTTAGGACGGGGGCATCCGGGTCGATGTAGCAACTCCGCAGCTCGGGCTGGCTGAGCTCCTTCTGAAGCCTCTTTGTCTTTCGTTCAATCAACACTCGATGATTTGTCTCACGGTTTAAGAAGATCATGGCTACCACCACGATAGCAGCGGGTATGAACGACAGCCAATTGACCCAACGCCAGCCGATAGTCTCAGACACAAAACCGCCAATGACGGGCGCGACGGTAGGGCCGACAACGGGACCCAGCATCCAGATAGTCATTGCTTTTCCACGTTCAGTTATAGGAAACATGTCGCCGATAATACCACCGCCAATGGTTTGACATCCTGAGCCGCCAACACCTGACATGAACCGGAAGAATATGAGTGTATTGAGTGTTGGAGCAAGCGCACAGCCCACGAGCCAGATGCAGAACCAGGCGCATGCGGCTATAAGTATCACATTTCGACCGTAAATCTCGGACAAGGGCGACAGAAACAGAGGTCCAATTGCATATCCCAGCAGAAATATGCTGACGGGCATCGATCCCAAGGTAACATCGTCCACACCATAATCTTTCTCCAAAGCCGCCAGCGAAGGTGCAAGGATGGACGAAGCAAAAGGCGTCATAAACGTAATGGCTGATAACAAGATTGTGATGAACCACTTGCGGCTACGAGAAAAGTTGAGTGGCATATCGGGATCGTGCTGACTGTCCCATCCGACAATGCCCTTTTCAAGGTCCGTGACAGGGATTACTACCGGCGGAGAATCTGTTTCCAGCTTCCTTTTGCGCGCTGATGATAACCTCCTGAACAGGCCAGATCGCGTTGAGCTGTTATCTGCTTCTTCGACATCGACATCATTCTAGTTGACGGGCGTCCTGTTAGTAAAGGGAGAGAAGTTGGAATGGCCTGCCATCTTTTCACTTGCCGCTTCATTTTCATTTGCCTTTTCGAAAACTTCACTTTCTAGAGTTTCCTTTTTGGATGAATCTTGCCATCGCTGTGGCTCTGAAGCGGTCAAAGAACCGGACGAGGAATCGCCGACCATGGCGCTTGGTGTTTAAATCTTGTCGGTCAATTCCCGACTGTTACTCGGCGAAATTTGCGACTATCTGGGTTACAATGCTTATTCCCGTTCAGAGACGATAAAGTAAGACGACTCAAATACCGGTCACAATTCCAGATTTTTCAGCGAAAAGGCAAAAGAGGGGAAGAAGAATTGTATTAATGTATTCTATCAGCCACCGTCTGGGATATATACTCTCTGTCCAACAAAGGAGAAGACCATCAGTAGTCGGCGAATAGGAAATAAACAGGCATTCCCGGTCAAAGTCCGAAAATCAGGACACTAAGGGGAGGGATCTTAATCTATGGAGCAGCCAACCAATGATTCGGTGTATTGATCTCCGATTGGGATCCGGATATGCACGTTGATTCCATCAGCGACTTCAATGTCCACTACTTCACCTATGCATCTCCTATGTAGATTATGAATGAATTCGAATATAATACCATTTAATATCTGATTAAAGAACGTTTTTGATCATCATGATGATATCTGCTTATAGATATTTCTTGTATGGATGTTGAAAATACGACTCGTCTGCATCAGGCCAGCTTAGAATACCTTGTCCACCAGTTATCCCAAACGAACGAGATCGGAGGGTGCATCCCTTCCCCCAGCACACTAATATTACCAACCAAGCATTTAAAATGGATTTGTAACGATCTGACAGATTATTTGGACAATCATTGCTGGAATAATTGACCTGGGTTGCAGCGAGAATCCCGCTCGTAGCCGTCCAAAGCCGTTGCTGAGCGAGCTGAAGTTGGAGACGTTGCCCTGTTTCTATGTCGCCATCAAGTAACATTCATTCCACTTATCAGAAGCCTGTAAATTCTCTTTCGTTTTTGTCGATCTCAGATTGTTCAAACCTTATTAATACAGGAAGAATTATGGCGGTGAAATGGCCGCAATACTGAGCTAATCTGCATCCTCTCTTCTAATGTACATGCATGTAGACCGAAATATCAAACGCCACAACTCCTTGCCATAAAAACAAATAACCCCATACATCCCATCTGAAGAAACAATTACACCTCTCCTCTTTCTATTACATCCTCTTTGGATTGATCCATACCAACAACTCCTCTACTCCCTTCCCGATCGAAACTCCACAGGCCACGAGCATCTGCCAAATCTTCGTAGGAAGCCAGCGAAGCAGCAAGAATACCAGAGCAAAGGCATAGAAAATTCCCTTTCCAAAGGAGCCCAGCACGTACCCCAGCACTTTAAGGCTCGTCTTTCCAAAAGTCGTGGCAAAGTAAGCAGCAGCTTTGGGAAAATCGATAAATATTGCCCGGAAAATGGCCCGGAAACCATTGGCAATATCATGCAGGGTGATGGCCCGAAAGAATCCCACCACAGCTTGAATCGTCGTATGAATCAATGAAGCTACTCGCTTCAGGATATTAAAGGCTGCGGTGCCAACCTTGCCAAGCCCTTCGCCAATCCAGGATATAATCGTCCATAAAGCTCCAGGAATGCGCTTTAGGATCTGCCATATCTTTTCCGGGATCTTTTGGATGGCTTTTCCCGCGTCTTTCATCCCCTTGCCGGCAAGTTTGGCCGCTTTCTTCATGCGGCTGGGAAACTTGGTAATTTGCCGCTTGCACCAAGGCCCTACCTTGTGTCTACGCTGCCAAATTTCCTTTGGCAGAGTCACAAAAATCGCCTTGGGCACAGTTGTAACGATATGCTTAGGAACTGTCCAGAGAAGAAACTTGGGAACAGTCCAGAAGAGAAACTTGAAGACCGATCCAATCTTCTCTAAGATCCGGCGAATACGCCGCATCTGTTTCTCGTGCGTCACCTTCCATCTCTTCCAAGCACCGCCGCGTCGAGTTGGGAGAAGATCAACCACTTCTCGATGGCCATTTTCAGCAGCTAATCGAAGAGCCATGGCACCATCTGGAGCGATGAGCGAGTCGTCGGCACCGAGCTCGCGCAAAATCTTGACAATGCCAAGCTTGCCTTCGGCGGCTGCAACTTGGAGAGGAGTTCGCTGAACTTTTGTCTGATGGCCCTCTTCATCATGAGAGTAGGAGCTATATCCATCTATTGTTGCTCCAAGTGAGACCAAAAGGCGTACCATGGCGGCGTCATTGTTACTGACGGCTTTTATGAGGGGTGTTTGGCCTCGATCATTTGGTGTATCTGGAGAAACAAATCCATTGGCAATGATGTTCGATACCACATCGACTTGTTTTTGGGCGATATAATGGAAGAAATTTGCAACAATCTCTTGATCGGTTGTGTCACTTCTCTCGGCTATGGTGTTGCTACTTTCAGCTGGTTGGTCGTTATTTTCGACTGATACGTCGCTATTCACGGCTAGCTTAATGTCGCTGGAGATGATGGGTTTGTCTGTAGTATCGGAGGCCATAATGTGAATCGTATAAGATTTATTTTGTGAACAGTGCGTTTTGGATTAATAAGTCGTGATAGAGGGTTTAATGCTATGGTTATAGATGACGTTGATGTTGGAAGTGGATATCATAAAATGAGCATGTGAAACTAGAATTTCTTGATAAATATATATGTGAATACTTTCCCAACAAAAACAACAACATGATGGGATCTATAAGTCAACAACGGCCTAAATGAGGCAGATCGTGAGGCAGCTTCGTGCTAGTTGCCTGCGCCTCCGCCTCACCTCGGCCCATGTTTTCAGCTCTCCAGCCGAATTTCATGTGCAACCGGGCGCCAACGTTTCCTCACTAAAAGGCGCAAAGAATATAATTTTATTTTGAATGATAGTAATTTCAATTCTGATAATGTTTTATTGTATTTATCGTATTTTATTGAAGGATATAGACATCATATTATCCCAAGTCCCTCTCATAGCATACTGCGCACCATGTAAGAACCATGAGAGACGATGAATCTCATTAAGCCTTGTAGGGGTAATTAGCCGCCGCCGCAATCTTATCTAGCAGCTGGTGAAGTTTCAAGGCATCGTCAAAGTTGGCGACTTCAGTTGGGGCCGCCACGTACTTCTCGCAGAGTCTAGATGTGTTTTGGCCCATGGCAGGGACGCTCTTAACATACGCCTGCTCCTGGGCATCAGCAAAGTCAATGTCTTGTGTCACTCCAACTGAGTTATCAACCAGACGCAGCTGCTTCTTGGCTATATCCATCTGGAAGTTGGGCCCGTCAATTGTAATCTCCAGCTCTCCCTTGGTGCCCGAGATGAGCCATCGTAAGCCTTTGCCATCAACTGTCTTGGTCACCTTGCGGAAAGAAAGGCTGGCAACGGCGCCGCTTTCCAGCTGGCCATTGATGAAAATGTGATCCGGGCTCGTCTTTTTACGAGCAGGGTCAGTGACTTCACCGGTTGTGAAATCAACGAGCTTCACAGTAGGATACTGGATATCCAAAACCGACTGCAAGCTGGCAAAGTCACCGACAATATACCTGAACGAATCCAGGACTATTTCGTTGTTAGCAAT
>JARWZN010000007.1:699889-728806 GCA_030015385.1 Trichoderma sp. BMH-0061
CCGTCTATCTTGTTTTGATTCACAAAAGTTAGCNNNCAATGANGCGAATGAAATAGTATACTCATTAGCGCCTCCTTTAAAGTTGAGGAAATAATCTGCCTTTGCGTTCCAAGTATCGGCTGGATAGTTATTGAAGCATCCCGTAGCTGTGGTACTCGTAATCTGACCGATAGCACCACTGTCAACCAGCTGTTTGGCCTTGGTAATTAGAGGATCTGCACGAAACTGCAACCCCGTCACGACCTTCAAGCCTTTGGCCAGTTGGGTCATTTCCTCTGCCTCTGCTGTAGTAGCGCCAAGAGGCCATTCGCAAAAGACTTGTTTCTTTGCTTTCAGGGCAGGCAAAGTAAGCAAATGGTGCCTAGAGACATGGACGGAGACGACGACAAGGTCAACATCCAGGTCGTTGGCGATGTCCTCTGGGCTGCCATAGGCTTTAGTAGTAGCAGGTAGCTTGTGGTATGCGATTGACTGTTTTGCCGCATCAACAGAAGAATTGCAAAGAGCAACTATTTCGTAGTTTGGGGAGTTGATGTAAGTCGGCAGATGGGCTGCGATGCCCCAAGCCCCATTTCCTAGCGATTTGCCATCTCCAACCGTAAGTCCAATCAGTCCGACGCGGATAGGTGCCATGATCAAACAACACAACGTATTATTTTAAAAATTGATGATAAATAGATATAACATTTGGCGTCGCAAGAGCTGTGATACTTGATATTATAGCTTCAAACACTCTATGTTGTCCGGTGGGCGATGATTATTTGTCAAAGCAAGACAAATTAATTATTTTATACTTGTGAGAACCAATATTAGTCAAGACGGCGTAGAGATATTCCATTATTTGGTTAGCAAACGTTAACGAGGGATCTGTTCACGTTATTGAGTCGGAACTTCCGAAGTCCGCGAATCTCCGCTAAATGGACATATGAGATGTGAAGCGGAGTTTGAGGCCAGCTAGCTTGTTGGTATATTCCTATGTTCACCAAAGAAAGAATGATTAGTATAATAATTCACGGATTACAACGTGATTGGTCGAAACTCATATTCACCGTTACAAAGCATTACATATTTCCGAGTGCATCGGAGAAATATCCCACTCGTCGCTTGAGTAGTCCATGTGGGATAGATATCAGAACACACCACTTGATTGTTAATATCGCAGCATCTTAGGCTTTCTAAGTTCTAAGTTCTAAGTTCTAACTTCTAAATGTGGTGAATAATAAAATGAGAGGAGGTTAAGTAAAGCGGGAGAAGGCCGTGTTCCCTATCCCTATGGCTTCTTGCTAGACCATGCAACTGTCCGAAAAGAAAATACTTTGCTCCCTCTGGCTAGAGCCTCTTAACAAAGAGTAGACATCCAGAGCTGATGCAGAGTTTGAAACGAGTTTGAAGCTATTTAAAAAGTAGTCATAGTGCTATATATCTCGAAGGAAGCATGATTAGTACACGACTTGATCTACGGAGTCTAGACCAGTTTCTCATGGTCATGAGCCTAGACCAGGTTATCGTTGGTGGGGAGAATAGGATGTAAAGTAACGAACATACTTGATTGGGCCACGGTGGCTCACGATGGTGATTCGTCAGGGCTCTCACGTAAGAGCCATCTTTCTTTAATTGGCTACAGGTACCTATGTATATGCAAGGAGTCGGTCCGTCCTCATTCCGTATTTCGTAGTACGAGGCCAATTGTTGCGGCCATAAATGGTCGGGTTGTAATGCCTTTGCCCAAGGCGGGTCACGGCTTTAAGACAACTGAAATATATCAGCCCATAACAATCTACCCGAAGGTTTTAAATACCCTTCAATTTTCAGTACTTTGTCATTTCCCCAGAAGGATCATTATGGGTGATTTAACCTACCTCGCTGCGTCCAACGCTGCAACTGAACCATCTGGAGTCAGCAAACAACGGAGCCTTTGCTCTGAATGCCGAGAGCTAAAATTTTCAGCCTCAGAATTCTTCTTACCAAAGGGCAAGGGGAACCAAGGCCCAATTCCACTGTATACACGCCCGTGGAATCTGATCAGAGATGCAACTGACTGCTCTCTTTGCCAACTCATCGTCTTTGCAGTTCGGGCAGCTTCAGAAGAGCGGTTGATCCAAGAGGCTCCTTGGCAGTGTCAGTTGACATCTTGCATACTACCATCAACACACAGCCCTGTGGTTGAGATGGATTTCGATAAATACACTCCCAAGGATGAGGTCATGGCAATAGTGTTTGTTGCACAATACAGCTGGACGTCTGTAAGTGACTTCCTGATACCTGTTCAGTCTGAAGACTATCCGGGGGCGTTTCCAGGACGGGTGATCCGACCAGGTCAAATTGATGTTAAACAAGTCCATCGATGGCTACAACAATGTAAAACAGAACACGCGGGAACATGCCAAGATCTCAATACACCAGATCCAAACAAGCGTGGGAGTATCCTGGTCATTGATGTTGACGCTCAATGCTTGAGATTACTACCAAACAACGACCGATATATTGCTCTCAGCTATGTGTGGGGAGGAGTTAAGCAAGTCGAGACGACAATGAGGAATTTGAAAGATTTTTGTGTTCCTGGCGCCTTTCGCCAGATTGCACATGATATTCCGAAAACAATCCGAGACGCTATGGAGTTTGTGAAGCAACTCGGGGAAAAGTTCCTTTGGGTTGATGCTCTCTGCATCATCCAAGACGACCCAAACACTAAACAGCGAATGATTGATCATATGAATGTTATTTACGCAAATGCATATGCTACACTATTCGCCGCCTCTGGAGACGACGCTAATGCCGGTCTACCGGGAGTTTCGCCCTCCTCTAGAAATTTGGATCAGCCCATGGCTACCGTAGCTGATGGGTTGACTTTCATTTATCCAACTTCGTTTAAAGTCATAAAGAAATCAGCTTGGGCAACACGAGGCTGGACGTAAGTTTGTCACTGTCCGATCATTCTCCGTTTCTACCCCCTATCTGCCTCTGGCAAATTGATGAGGAAATAATCGCACTTCTACATTGTGGTAACCATCTGCAGCTATCAAGAATATTTTTGCTCTCCTAGGCGTCTCATATTTACCGCCAGACAACTCATCTATCGATGTAATACGATTCAATGGCAAGAAGACCTGACCATGGAACATATGGATCCATCGTTCGCAAATGCTCAAATTAGACATGATAGAAAAGGTCTGAATTGGGAACCTCCCAATTACCCCTACAGATTGAATTTTCATGATTACACTACATATGTAACAACATATCTTGAACGGAATCTTACTCATGACAGTGATATCTTGAACGCTTTTGCTGGGGTTATTAACGTTGCTAGAGACTGTGGATTGATCACACTGCACGGTCTTTTAACGCAATCTTTTGGTCCTGACATGCTCTGGAAACATTCCAGATGGGCCTCTCGTCGCCCTGGATTTCCAAGCTGGTCTTGGGCGGGGTGGAAGGGGACCATCGTCATGCAGAACTATGGTCCTCTCTACAAAGGACCATGGCTGGAAGAAAAGTCTTGGATTCATTGGTATATCTATGACGAGAAGAAGGCAAACTTTGTCCTGTTCACTTCTGGGCACAGAGCGGCATTAGAAGAGATACTATCCAAAGGAGACAATAGCCTGGACACGTCGAGCAACGCAATGAGCGATAATCACCAAGGGCCAAGGGCTTCTGCTTCTTCTAACACTACGACATGGAACAGCACCGCCGCTCTCATCTTGTCTCAGCTGAGTCTGAATTCTGCTGAAAAAGCATTAACACCTCGTCTTCCTCCATCTATGACATCCTGTATCCCAAATTTGGATAGTTCTACGTTACTTTTTCGCACCCTGACTGCCTACCTGACGATATCCGCCCTAAAACCAAATGGTCAGAAGCCGTGCACTCCTCATACCGACCCTTCGCCGCTTCCATCAGCACCAACCCTCTATCTCTATACAACGAGTGGAGTTCATGTAGGAACTGCATGGGTTTCCTCTGAGGATACGTACAACGAAATCTTGAGAAACGATGAACAGCATAATGATCGCCCCTCTATTGAAGTGGTTGTGTTGCTCGGCTCGGGCCCTGGAGATTGGCGAACCAGAAACGAAACATTAACAGCGATTGACTACATGCAAGAGCTCGTGAGAGCAGGAATTGATATTAGAGATTTGGACCCTCAGATTGACATTAGGATGGAATACGAGTCGATGGTTGGTAATATTTACGATCGTATGATTAAGGAGCGAGCGAGTGTTACCACGGGAGATCCCAATACTCAATTTCCATCAGATTTCTGGGAGCTTCTTGCGACTCGGGCCAGTCTTGAGATTTCAGAGAGTGGCAAATTTCCAGGTCATACCGCGGCAGAATTACAACACGCCATTGACTCCTTGAAGGCGGGCAAACGTCTAGATGATCTCATGGCCTATACAGTACGCATCACAGATGCCTTGAAAGTGGGTGGTCGTGGAATGTTGAAGGACTTTTCTGTGGGCTTCTTGCAGATCCTACTCATTGGTAAACTTGGGGTTCCAGACAATAATGGCAGCGTTGGAGTAAAAGAAAGGATCGGCATTGGCGAGATACGTGAAGACAGGTTATCATTCATTGATGGGCTTGCTCTCCGGGATGTTCTTTTGAGATAGAAGCCAAGAAGGGTGGGATTTTTCAGCCTAGTCTGTTGCTTTATGTAGAGAGCGTTGTGGTCTTGGGGTTGCTTCCTACCATTACAGAAAAGAAGAATAGAGAAAATGATCGGAGTCTTTTTCAATTAAAACTAAAGAAGTAGATGATGGTCTTTCTTATGTTTTACTGATACATGTGCCTCGTATACTCATATGCTCGTATTCGAGTGTCGGGTACGGTTTTTGCAACGCTCAATCCATGTCTAGCCACGAAGGATTCTCTCAAAAGTCTGCTTTACAGTCTCAGCCGGAGCAGGATCCAATCTCTGGTTATCATATGGCCCATCTACAATAGCATTGCCACTGTTCAGCAAACCTCTTGCACTCCATTCAAGCTCCGCCTCTTCATCTTCAGCCTTTCGAGCCGCATCCATCTTTTCCAGAGCGCCTTCGACTGGCACGTAGACGGTCTCATATTCGCAGCCCTCAATCTCCGCGAGCGTATCGATAATGCGCTGGAAAGTTGTTCTTTCACCGACGACTCGAATCTCTCGCTTTTGCTGGCCCTCCACGAAGGGAAGCAGGGTTGAGGCGACAGTATAACGGACGGTACTGGTAATCCGATCAGGCTTGCATAANNNCAGATACCAAAAAGGAGGGTTCACGTACTCTTTCAGGCTGGTTACATCCATCGGCATATCCTTGGTGCCGTAGGCGACAACCTTTTTGGCAGTCCTATCCACGCCATGGAATGGCAGGATGGTCCACTCAGTAAAAGGTGCAGTAAGCATATACGTATACTTGAACTGAGGATGGAGCTTGGCCGTTGCCACACAGTGATATCTCGTCATCCGCTTGTCCTGGAAGTAACGAAAATCCTTCAACGCGTCCAGGGCTGTGTCGGAGCCAAACTCGGACGGATAAAAGTGAGTCACTCCACCGGCCACAGCTGCATCGATCATGGCCGGCTGTAGACGCATGATGGTGTTTCCGGCAAGGCTAATGGCAATGTCGTATCCGCGGTAGCAAGATGGATCGGCAAAGGAACCAACAACGACGTCAACACCACGGGCTTTTTCATTTTCAAACTTGTGAGCTGAGGAGGGAGAGGACAAGACGCCAATTTTGGAAAACTGGTCAGCCTTGCTGAGAAACCCTTCGACAAGCGGGCGGCCGACAGATCCAGAGGCACCGATGATGATGACGGATGGCTTTGACATTTTTAATAGATGGGTTGAACTGATATTTAGTTAATATTGAGTGAATGGTGATGAAGAGGGAAAAGCCAAATTTCTATTGCATTTTAAAAGGTTTATATACTTGAGTCTCTCCATATACCCCAGCAGACCTCGCAAAAACTATCGCTTCAAAGGGCAAAGAAACGATTGGGTTACATGGAGAGAGTCCACAATGATCAATGAGTTATCATATTACAAATGCTATCATTTGATTCACTTGCTCGCATAGCAAATACCACTCATGTCACTGACGATTGGCGCTGTACTCGTACACGAGTCCTGGCTGACATTAACCAACTCTTTAGCTCCTTTCGCCCACGTTGAAGGATCCAATTATACCCCCGTCCATGTTGCCAAAATCCCCGATTCGGCATTAGTGCCAATCTGGTTATGCTAGTTCCCAGATGGAGAGCAACTTTTTGCGCGCTCGCTTGGTGAGAGTGTGGGAGCCATCGTCAAGTTGTGGCGTAACTTTGCGATCAACAGCCAATGAACCTCCGCAGAATCACACGACTCTTCTCAGCGTCAACGATATCGAACCAAGACGAGGATTTACGTTTCAGTACTAAGAGATGGTACACATCTCCTGTCCTTGTTACCATTCTGGTTTGTCCGCGGAATTTGTATCTCCGCAACTTTGTATCAGGGGTTATTACTCGATGGCCTATAATGGACCTCATAAAGGAGGATATATGCAAGTAAAGTGATGATCGGAGATTCCGAGCTAATGGCTTAATACTGTGGAAGAATGGGTAGATATGAAGCGGTACGTTAGTTACACGACGATTACATATATTCTACTTCACAGCTTCGAGTGTCCATCATCTGTCCAACACATGGGAGTCAGGCCTAAGTTTCGTGAATGACTAGAACATGATGGTCTTGAAGATGAAGCAGCTAATATCAACATACAAAAACTTTTAGAAATGCATAACCAAATTCACAACACACACAAATATCTCTTGAAGACATCCTCTATAAGCCACCTCTTCAAGCTATCCGTTTACTCATCATCATCCCACTTCATTCTCCCCTCAACCTCACCATCATCTCCACCAACTCCCTCATCTCAACAGCCCTATACGTCCCCTCCAACAACTCCAAAACTCCCAAAGCCGTAATCTCAGGATCGAAGCTATCCCTAACAACAACCGCCTCCCGATCCGCTCCGCCCACCTCCACAAACAGCCTCACAATCTCCGCCCACCGCGCCGTACCCTGCGGATCAACATCATAGTACTCGATCCATCCCCTCCGGCGCGCATCCCGCAAATGCCGCAGAAGCGTGATCCACGGCGTCCGCGGCGCGTTGGTCCAAAAGTCGGTGTATCCGTGGTTCGGGCCCGGGTTGATGCGGCACTGGTTGCGGAGGAGAAAATCCACCAGGCGAGGATCAGACAGCGGGAAGATGGTCTTGTTGCGAGAGCAAGGGAATTCAGTGGCGTAAGCAAGTAGAGGTGTCGATTCTGCCGTCTGGAGTTCCTTCTGCTCATCCGAAATATCATCTTCTGCGGCGTTACGAGCGAGGACTTCTTCACAAACGTAGCTTGTGAGGCCGAATCTCGTGGCTAGACACAGGAACGGCTGCCACAGCGGTGCGGCAATCTTGAAAATTCGATATGGTCCTAACCCGTATCTCGCCCAGTGATCGTATGGATCCTCAGGCTTGCTCAGCCAGTACCAGGAAATCGTCCTGTCCACTTCATTCACCATTGCCCGCTGTAGATGCAGCGAGTCATTTCGCACGTATCTCGCATGCGTCATAGCGAGTGCAATGCCGGGCCACCATTCATCCAGCTGGCGATGATGTTCAATCTCCTCGAGGGCATTCTTCATCTGAAGCACATACGATCGTAACAGCCTCAAATGAGGATCAAAGTCAAGCGGCGTCTTCTCCACAAGACGGGCCATGACGCCAGGTTCCTCCATGAACCAGTCACGGACTGTGCGATGGATATAAGTGACTCGTCGTGCAGCTGCGTCAATAGCCTCGCTCATGTCGCCACCCTTGCCAGCGAACCGGAGACCACGACCACTGCCCTGTTCGCGACTAGCATGGACACCGAGAAGGCCGGAAAACCGACTCATGATAAGTTGAATGGTAGTTCCGCAGCGATCATAGGCCATTTCTGTAGAAGCCTGCTTCGCATCCTCCGATACAGCAGCTTCATCATCCTCGCTGCCCCTGAGGGCGAATGCAAGCTCCCACACGGTAAGTGCATTTGCAGAGTCGTTGTTAATGAAGTCAGCCGCAAACTCGCGTGCGTTCATCAGACCGAATACAACAGCCGCTTCAGCCATTTGATCCTCATCCTGGTTCTCAAAGAAGAACAAATGAAACAACTCATTGAGTTCCGTCGGCAAGCCCTGCAAAACTCCAGACAACCCCTCCAGTCCCGTACTCTGGTCAAACTTGCGAATCATTTCGTTGAGCGCTAGCCTCACCCAGAGAAACACTCCATCCGCCTTCTGCACCGCATTCTGAATCAGTTTCTCCCCAACAGAGGCCTCATGTTTCAGAAGACGCCGAATATGGACATTCTCCCGCAACCTGTCCTTTGTATAGCGGTACATATCGCCATAAGTGAGATCCTGCAGCCTCAGATTCGGCACCGCATACTCAAATGCATCCTGGAAAACCGCCCACGGCCGCGACGACAAGCAAATCTTGATCGACCTCCCTTTATCTCCCAAACACAGATTCTTGAAAAAGTCGATAATGGCAGTGTGATCGCCTTCAAACTCATCCAGCCCATCAATGAACAAGCAAACATTCATCTTCTGCACAGCTTCATCCATGACCCCCTGAAACGCCTCCAACAAATCCGCAACGGACCAATCTAAATGCAGCGCAACTCGCTCTTTTGTCGACAACTTTTTGAGTTTCTTCCATAGCTGTGGAAATGCCGCCGTAGTGAGTTCCGGATGCGCTGAAAGAATTTGATGGAGCAGAGAGCGAAGCAATCCAGTCTGCGAGCGCTGCTCACGAGAGCCGCTGGTCCAGAAGAAGAATCCGGCCGTCAAGACGGGCTTGTCGATAGCCCAAGCGTTTAAGCGCTCCATGGTAGCCTCGTGGTCAAAGAGAAATCGTATAAATGTCGATTTCCCCGATCCAGGCTTTCCAGTGATCCAATAAATAGGACCAAGTTCATCACCCCGAAGCCATGTCGAAAAGGGATGCTCTGCGCCCTTCTTTTCCGAATCCTGAGTATCAGTAGGCAACGATGGGAGAAACACCCATTCAAATGTTTTGCTATGAGCCTTTGTAACTTCCTGTTCTCGAAAGTACATGCTTTTGTAAGAGAGAACATCGAGGATGTAGTCGTGCGCAATGGAGTCTGGAGTTGGTCGGTGTCTAACGGGGACTTCAATGTAGACATTGTCGCCGGGCACAATGTTGATGCGCCTCATCTTTTGCTTTCCCTTGTCTGATTCTTCTTCGTCTTCTTTTGGTGGTGCATCTCTATCTTCTTCGGCCCCGTCTTTCTTTTGATCCAACGGAGTGAGATCGGGTAATGGTAGTCGGCGAGTTCTAGATATTGTATCAGCACAATTCAATAAATCGAATGTTATGTTGGTAGCAACACATGTATATGAGGAAATGGCAACTTACACAAAAGAAGAATCAACATCATCATGAAACTGCTGGCTCAGCTCCTGAAGTCGAGCACCAAGAGTCGCAATGTCACGAATGGACCAGACATCACCAAACTTGGTCTGCGATTCATGGCCTTGGGCATCGGCACTCTTATCAAAATGCAGCATCAAATCTTGTCCAATTTTGTAACACGCGCCAGGCAGAGTACTCAATGAATGAGGCGCATCAACACCAGCGGCAACATGATGGACGGACTTGAGCGCGCTCAGGGAGTCTCCAATCAGGGCAGCATGGGCACCCAGGCGTTGATCTGGCGAAGAGGCACTCTCATCCGGAATGGAATCATCACCATCAGCATCACCATGCAAAGCGAGCACATCATGGTAAAGCGCAATGGCACGCTGCAAGAAGCCACGTACAGCAGACGCCGAGTCCGGATCAAGCACAGGGATGGAGGACACTGCTGCCATTTTATAGCATGTAATGGTCGCAGCGTCTATGGAATTGTTCTATCTAAGTGTCTACGATGCTTTTTTATTCACTCGTTGGAAGTAAAGCAAGTTTACGGAAGTGAAGAAGAAAGGAGAAAGGGAGATGAAAGAGGAGCTGGGGGAACGGACTTGAGGGGAATTAGTAGGATTGCATCCCCGCTTCTAGCATAGGATTCGGGCTGTGTAAGTGCATTAGCTCCGGAGATGAGGTTGTTTTGATGCATAATATTGGACAACGAGGTATTATTGGCTGGATGGGGATGAAGCTGCTCCGCGGCGGGATGCAAGTAGCATGTGAGATGGCCTCATGTGTGTAAAGAAGGAGTGAGTGAGTGAGTGTTTACGAGAAGCCATTATCAGCCATTGATTGATACGGCATTGCATCACCTTGCATGTAAATCATTCAATTCTAATTATAATCCCCATCTTATCTTATCTTATTCCATCTTACACATCTTACCTAGCTACATACTGTCTATAATCCTCATCAACACCAATGGCTCCTCGCAAACCTCCCTCATCAAGCTTCACAACCGCCCTCCTCATCCTCAGCCTCACTCTCCCCACAACCGCCATCATTTCCTCTCCTCCCCTCATCATAAACACCTGGTCCGGCCCCTTCACAGCCGCAACAAACGCCGCATTCCTCGTCCTCTCATCAAACTCCTCTTCCACCGCCCTCGACGCCGTCCAAGCAGGCTGCCAAGCATGCCAAACCAACCAATGCGACAACACCGTCGGCTTCGGCGGCTCCCCCGATGAATCTTGCGAAACCACCCTCGACGCACTCATCATGGACGGCCAGACGCTCAATGCCGGCGCCGTAGCAAACCTACGGCGCGTCAAAGATGCTGTGGGCGTGGCGAGACATGTGCTTGATTATACGCAACACACTCTCCTCGCAGGTGATCAAGCAACGCAATTCGCCTTACAAAACGGCTTCGAGGAGGAAAGCCTGTCAACGGAAGATTCACTCCGAATATGTCACGAATGGCGCTCAAACAACTGCCAACCAAACTACCGCTCCAACGTCCTCCCCAANCCCCTCTCCTCCTGCGGCCCATACTCCCCCTTCAGCACCTCTCTCACACAGAACAACATCCCCAACTCCTCCAACAACGACGACCTTTCCCACGACACCCTCTCCCTCCTCGCCCTCTCNCCCTCCGGCTCCATGGCAGCATGCACCACCACAAACGGCGCATCCCACAAAATCCCCGGCCGCGTCGGCGACGGCCCCATCCCGGGCAGCGGCTCCTACGTCGACTCCACCGCCGGGGCCTGCGGCGCCACGGGCGACGGCGACCTGATGATGCGCCTGCTACCGTGCTACCAGGCCGTCGAGAGTCTCCGCCGCGGGCTGTCGGCCCAGGAAGCCGCGGATGACGCCGTGCGGAGGATCATCGCTCGGTATCCGGAGGCCAGGACGGGGATTGTCGTGTTGGATAATAGNGGGGAGCATGCTGCTGCGGCGAGTGGATGGGAGTTTACGTATTCTTATCGGGGGGCGGGGATGGACGAAGCTAAAGTGGTTGTTGTTAAAGCTTTGAACGATATATCAGAGAGGTTAGAGCTGTAATGTTGGCGTTGACATAGACATAGAATAGAAGTCATAAAGAACCTCAAGAGAAGAAAATGGTATATAAAAAAGTAGTCATTTGCATGACGAAATGCTTGCTATGCTAAACCAACCACCACAGATATGTATATACATGATGCGCGTATATGATGTATATGTGTAGATGCTCCCTCCCAAGGCTGCATATCCAAACTGGCCTTTCACTGTTGCCGGCCATATTTTTTTCTATAATAAGTGAAAATAAAAAGTTGAACGCCTCCCTAAAACCCAAAAGCCAAAAAACAAGAAACTGAAACTTTCCCCCTTGTAGTTCCATCAACTATTGTCCTTATATATGTCCTTATATCTGCAACTTCCATCTCTTGCGTACCCATAATAAAGGGGGAAGCCCTGTGCCGATTGAAAAGAAAAAGAAATGCATCTCGCTTGCTTCATCCTCAAATCATTCACTCATCCTGCATTGAATGCATCTTTGTCGTCGTCGTCTAGGTAGCAACAGTCTGTCTGTGCTCCTTGCTCTTAAACAAAGCCTTGAGCATATTCGTCTGCTTCTTAGTCCTCAGCGGCAACTCCTCGCTCTTGATACCAGTCTGGTCAATCTGCTTCTTCCTGCTAGCAATCGACTTTTTGATCAGAGCCATAGAGCCAACACTGCTAGTATCGTCGCTCTTCTTGCTGCTACCGCTGCTGCTGCTACTGCTCTTCTTATCCGAAGAATCCTTCTCATGCCTCGACTTGTGAGACTTGTGCGAAGAAGAAGAAGTCGACTGCGAAGACGAGTGCGTCTTGGACGAAGAAGATCTATGCGACTTAGATCCCTTTCGAGAGAAATAGTCCTCCGAACCGGCCTTGGAACTCCGCCTCACGCGCTCAGCCGCAGGCGTCATAAGCTCCTGATCAGCGCTCTCGTACCCAAGGTCCACGATGCCGCGCCTCCACGTATCAATGCTGCTAATGTCCACCTCGACCGACTCCAAAACAATGGCCTCGTCGATGCCGCTCTCCGGCAGTGCTGGCAGATTAGGTACCGGCGCTGCTGCTGCCTCGTAGGCCAAGGGCTTCTTAGCATAATTCTGGGTAGCTCTTTGGATAATCTTCCAGCCGCCAAACATGACGACCGTGACGCCGACAGCAATACCCGTACCAATGAGGAACTGCGGCGACGCGAGCAGCGCAAAGATGGCGGGCGAAGTGCCCTTGAGGATGGCCGCAAAGCCAGGCGACAGCTTGGTGATGATGCCCGAGAGCTCGGCCAGTGTCAAGGCAACAGCAGCAGCCGCATCGGGCCGCTCCTGGAGATGTGTGATGATGGCCGTGGCCGAATGCTGAGCGCAGCTCGCCTCATCCAAAAGATTCTCAATCTTGTGAATCAGCTGCTCGGCCTGCTCGCGCTCGTCCTCGACATGCACATCGCGCAAATCCACATGCGGCGGCGCAGTGTGCACATCCAAGTCCACTCTATCAGCCAAATCCGGGGGAATGTCGCCATACGCCAAGTGCAAATCGCTCCCCATGCTCATTCTCTTCATCGCCTCAGCTTCCGTGTCAGTCCGCGTACGAACCAGCGGCCTAGGCTGCACCGTCTGCAGTGCCATTTTTGGCGGATCGACGCGCGAGAAGCCGCTCTTGACCAGCATCGCGTCGCCATACGAGCCCTGATATGATGACGGAGGCTTTGACGGCGCAACGCTCGACACCTCGGACAGCTTCTCGAGGTTTCCCTCCGTCAGAGCCAGCTGATTGGGAACGGGAGGCAGCTGCTTCTTGGCGATGGAGCTCTTGAATGTCCGGTGCGAGCTGGCCACGCTTAACTCGTCATATTGCCTGTGAGGAATGCTGCGGCTCGTATCGAATGTCTGGGCGCGCTTGATAGGGACGGGAGGCGGCTTTGCTCGCTCTTGAGCTCGCTCCTGGCTGAGCTCGTCCCTCTTCTGTTGGTAAGAAGTCTGAGCCGTCTTCCATATCGAGAGCAGCTGCTTGCCNNNGAGCCGGCACATGTCAAGNNNGCATGCAGTGCAACCCCACGGTGCTACGGAAGCAACTGATTGGATGCTGAGAAATGGAGAGGGAGGGAGGTGTGTATGTGCTTGTGTGTGTGTGTGTGTGTGTGTGTAGGGAGAGGAGGGACCCAAACATACGGTGCTGATGAGCTTGCCGGAGTTGTTGACAATGGTAATGGTCGCATCCAGCGGTAAGCCGGAATTGCTCATCCTGGCTTCGTTTCTTTTTTCTTCCTTCTTCTTTGAGGTTGTAAGTGTTTCTTGTCTTTGAGCTCGAGCCCGCGACTTTGCGTAACAAACAAACAATCTCCAATGTCTCGTTTCAATGTCTGAGAGAAGAAGAAAAAGAAGGATCAAAGAAGCAGCGGTAGGGCTCTAGTTAATATTCCAGAGACGGAATGGAATGTCACGACCTGGCTCAAAACCCCCACTAAGCTATCAATGCTTCTCAATGTCGGTGAAGATCTCCCGGCTGGCCTTTTTTTCTAGGATCCCTGAACGGCCGCCCCGCCAGTCTAGTTGTTAGTCGGACGCGCGCGCAGCTCAGGAGAACGGCCGTGAAGGAGAAGGAGAACAAAAATTAGTTCAGCTTGTGACGGTGATGATGAAGAGATGGTGGTGGATGTCTCGTCTTTTGTCGTCTTGATTCTTCCTTGGCTTTCTTTTATTGTATCTTTTCCCCGTTTGCTGATTCCAAATATGGATTCTCGTTCGTCTTAAACACAAAGTGTAAGCGAGAACTATGTAAGAGTATTAAATGGGGTGGCTGGCGTTTAAAGAGCCAAAACCAAACGCCAGCAGCAACGACAACGAACAACGATCAACCACACAACGATGCCCAAGACGCCGCGACGGACCTATCGCGAGCAAACAGCATCGCCGTACATGGGACGGCTCAGACACCAGCGCCTCCGATTGCGCCTCTGGCCTGGGCTTCTGCTGTCCTGTCCCCACGCATCCCTCGCGCAGTGAATGATGACAAGGCAATGCAGTCCCGGCAAACATGACATGAGACCCGGAACCGCTGGCTGCTGGTTGCTGGTGTGATTGAGTCACACCCCACGATAGTGCGGCTTCACTTTATCCAACCAGCCAGCAAGCCTCTCCCTCCCTCTCTCTCCCTTGCCTCCTCTCTCCTCCCCCAACTCGCATAACTGTCCCGTGTTCCCCTTGTCTGTCTGCAGCACCGCAAACCCTGGGCGCCAAAAAAAGAGCAAAAAGGCCTAAAGCTGTTCGTCTCTCCTCTCCTGGCCGCACAAAGCAGCACTCCGTCTGCCGCCCGGAGGCTCCGCCCAGCGTCCCCCGATTTGCTCCCGCAGTCAGGCGCCTTTGCATTTGCATTTGCATGACGGGCCACCTTCACCCTTGGCATTGAACCCACTGGCATTGCATTGCATTGGCAGTACAGTAGTAAATCCTCTCTTCCCATTCCCTTTTATCCTTCATATCATATCATATTCATCATCCCTATCACGCCTCGCCTCGTACTGTACAAACCATACTAGTAGCAGCCCCCCAGACCAGACCAGACAGCGCACGCCTCTCCTCCCGCAAGCCACCCAGTAGCACCGCTCTTGGCCCGTCTTCTCGTTGGGCCGGGGGTGTGCTCGACTCGACTCAAAATGCCCCAGTTGGCGTGACAAGTGGTAGATGTGCTGTCCTATCACTTTTTATGGGGCTCTGCCAGCGTGTAAAGCTCCGTACGGACTGCATCAAATCACTACCTAGCCATACTAGCCCAGGTTTTGTTTCGTTTGCAAACCTCGTCTAGCGCCCGCGCCCCCTTCCTGCAGGCCATTGATGACGATGCCCCGTATTTGCCTTTTTTGCTTTTATTTTTTAAATCTTCTGTAGAAGTACTCCGTACGGAGTAGTATATCCGTAAACCCGGGACGACTGAATGGATTGCATTGCATCATTCGAGTCTGAACCGACAGGGTGGTGTTTCAGAAGATATGGAACGACGAAAGGGGAAATGCCGTGGAAAACATGAGGCAAAGTGCTTGTTCGCCGCTGAGTCAGCCAGCATCAAGCATCAAGCAGCCATTGTCCATCATGACTTGGACTATGAGATGGCCATTTACATTTACACAAGTCACATAACATATCCGTCTCTCTAGGGGCGCAAAAAGGTCAATTCGTTGGGGGTAATATCTCATACGACATGTATAACAGTAGTATTCTCTTTATACAAAGTCAACATAAACACATCCGTGCATGTGCCCATTTCCACCCATCTCCAGCGTTCTCACACTCTGAGTTGGTCTCAATATGCCCTCCCATCCGAGTATCGCTTTCCACGTTCTCGACGAAATAAAAGCCTTGTTGAAAAGAAGAAACATGTCCCGTGTGCCACCCCCATAACCACCCCATTTGTCGCTGAACAAAACACCCGAAAAAAAGAGCAAGATAGAAATGAAAAAAGAAAAAAAGGAAAAGAAAAAAAGAGGAAAACATAGAACCCAAACGCCTTGCCTCACAACCCCTTCTGAATCCGTAATGCTGACAATGGTTTTCTGACAGCGTATGTACTATAACAACAGAACGCCGAGGGCAGAGTCGTATCGCCCTTCAGATGCGGGTTTCCATATCCATACCAAATGCTTATTATATATGCATTCTCTGTTCCGTTCGCTTTTCATCTTCGGTAACGCTTTTCTTTTTTGGAGTAAAAGAGCACAAGAAAAGAAAGAGGGAAGGGAATTCCCTTCCAAACTTCAACTGGGAAGAAACACCTAGGCTTCTTCCTCAATCATGGCACGAACTTCTGGTTCATTCAACAGAATACGGCGCCCCAGTTCTTCGGGCGGATGTCCATCTCGGACAGCACCGAAATCGAGAATNNNCGAGTCAAAGTCAGTCATGTTTCTTGTTGGAAGAACGGGNNNATTCAACGGGGANNNTCTCACCTCCACATAAGTCAAGTTGTCCCTCTGAACAGCTGCAACGCATCGCCTTCCGTCAAACTTGACTTGCCAGACCCCAGACAGATCTGTCAGGAGATCTTGCACGCACTCTCCCGTTCTAACGTCCCACATCTTGACAGTCTTCTCACTGCCACTGATAACCTTTCGGCCGTCGTGCTGAAAGCAAGTAATGGCACCCGTGTGGGCCATCAGAGTGTTCTTGCACTTGCCAGTCTGGGGGTCCCAAATCCGGAGTGTCGAGTCCGCGGCAGCCGACACGAGGCGGTCGTCGCGGAGGTCCAGCAGGCCAACCAACAGGCTGTGGCCTTCCAGGGTGTAGAGACAAGCGCCTGTGGCGAGGTCCCAGATCTTGACCAGCGAGTCCATGGAGCCCGAGATGCATCGGTTGCGCTCGTGGTCGAGCACCACCGAGTAAACCTTTTGTGTGTGTCCATGGAGCACGTGCAGGGAGTCGCCGGTGCTAATCCGCCAAACTCGGACGGTGCTGTCGTAGGATCCGCTGACCAAGATGTCGCCGTGGGCCGAGATGGCGCGGACCGAGTGGGTGTGCCCGGTGAGGACACGGATGAAGTAGGGGCAATCGGACTCCTGGGCCGGGGGACCAGTCTGGATGTAGCGCCGCGATCCAACCTCGGGGAGACGCCAAACGCGCAGCTGGCTGTCTCTGGAACCCGTGATGATCAGCGGCTTCTCTGGCTGCATGATGGGAGTACCATCCGTGGCCATACCAGTCTCTGTCGGCATGAGAATCTGAAGGCAGCGAACCGTGCTGGTGTGTCCGTAAAACACCTGTTGGCAAAGACCGCGCTCAATATCCCAGACTCGCACCGACCTGTCTGTCGAGCCCGAGACCAGGATATTACCCTCATACTGAAGAGCCCACACGCCGCCCTCATGACCCTCGAGCTTCTTGCGGAGCTTGCCCGTCTTGGTGTCGTAGATGTGGATCAGAGTATCGTCGCTGCCAGTGATAATCTTGTCGTCATCAAACTGGAGGCAAGTGATGACATGTCGAGGGTGGGCGGCAAACGCTACGTGGCTGGGCTTGGTTGCGCCGTTGGTCCAGCTGTGGCGTATCATGTAGTGACGGCGATAGAGCGACTTGTACAGATGAAGCTGTCGCAAACTCGACAGGCCCAGTTGAGGGTCGGGCACGGCTTGCATCGCCGCGTGGGCCGCCGAAAGAGGGCCGGCCGACTTGTGCTGCTTGACCTCGCCCTGAGCCCTGTCGTCGCGGTTGGCAACCACTTCCTGAGTGCTGGCCCGCCGTTTCGAACGCTCCGACGTAGAGGCGTAGAGACCGCGCTTGCGCTTCGAGCTTCTCACCCTCGGCGTGACTTCTTGCTTCACGGCCTGGGTGAGCTCCTTTTCCGAAGAGGTCAACCGGTTCTGCATGCTCAAATCCTGCTCGTAGCCGTTGACGCCAACGGGATCCTGCCATCCCCACCCCTGAATGATGGCCTTGTTCAGCTCGCCCGGAGGCAGAGTGAAGCCATCCCTGTCAAACAGCTCTTTCCACCCAGTCTCGTTCCGATCAACAATATTACGCCATTGTTTTGATACCTGGGCACAGTGGCTGAGGTCGCGGAAGTCGAGATATGACAGAATGTGGTAGCTTAGTTCGAGGGGCAGCTGCTGCAAAAAGTCACACTTGAGGGCGGGATTCACTGCATCGGCAACGATACGGAGAGTGGGTCGAGGGCATCGACGGAGGAACTGGTACATCATGAAAGTCTTCATCTCCGTCTTCATCGAATCAAACGCCTCCAGTAGGGTCTGGGGGTCAACAATGACGGGTTGGTCGTATCGCCGCATCAGGCCTCGCTTGCCATGGGACGGGTGCTCATAGGACACCATGTCAGTATATCCGTCGGTACCTTGGGAATCAGCCATCCACGTGTCTGACTGATCAGTCTTGAAACTGGACTGTGCGTTCTCGTCGGGTTCGGCAGAGTGCAGCTGGGCAGCGGCCAAGGTGGGAGATAATCTCGGACTAGGAAGACTGGCATCCTGCGCGGCAATAACATCGATTGCGGGTCGATGCTGCGGGCGGACCGAAGGTTCAAGGGACTCGTCGGTATCATCGGCGAACGACTCCGGGTCGGCATCGGTAACTGGCGGCGTCGCTACGGTGCTGCTAAAAGTGTGGGCATCGCTGCCGGTGGGACTCGATGCCTCGTACGGAGGAGACTTTGACCGGCCACGAAGCAGGTCTTGAGAATTAAGTGAATAATCGAGGTGCAAAGGCCGTCGCTGTAACGAACGGCCCTGAAGTGAATCGGCCGTCTCGGTAATGTCGGGCGTGGCGAGAATGCCAATGGAGGCATTTCTTGCGGCTCTGTCGCCAGTGTCAAGACGCAAAGTGCTGCTGCTGCCGTCGCTGTTACTTCCGGTGGCGCTGCTTCCCTGTATGACGGAACGACGCAGTCTATTTGAAACGGCATGAAGGTTTGAGCGGGCAAGTCGTTGTGAAGACCTGGTGGCGGCAGCGGTAGGGGACTCTGCAGCGGCTATTCTATGACTCCGGCGAGAGTAGGGCTCGGATGGCGAGGCTGAAGGGATACGGCTCAAAGGCTCTGGTGTTTGTACTTCGCTGACTGTAGATTCCTGTTTGATTGGGACTAGGCTTTGGCTTCTCTTAACCTGTTGATGTATTAGCAGGGCAAAGGCGGAAAAAATCATCACGGCCCATTGAACCAAAAGCCCACTTACCAGTTGGCCATCGACATGGTCATCAGCATCCTCGATCTTCTTAGCATCGGCATCCTCCTCTTCAGCGCCAAAACTGTAGGAAAAGTCGACCAGCTCGGGAGGCGTCGGCTTCATGGCCAAGGGATACTCCTTGGAGTCGAGAGTGTCGAGTGGGGCGGGGTCGCGGATGAAGACTTGGGGAAACTTCCTCGTCAGGCGAGTCGTGGTGGTGACGGTCCTGGTCTCGACACACTCGCTGACATGCAGCTGGAAGCGGCGGCCGCTTGGGGGGTGNCTCTCGGCGATGTTGACCGAGACGGTCTGCGTGTGGGCGCTTCTCGGCCGCCGTGGCTCAAGGCCTTGGGATGGCGAGGGCGTCATTGTGTGGTGTCGGGAAAACCCCCGGCGGCTGGATCTGGGGCTTCCGACGATTGCTGTCCTGTTGCCGCTGGAGTCTCTGCTGCTGGAATCCCGTCGATGGTGATGTTCCAGCGGGAGAGATGAGCGGCTCTGGCTGGGCTGGTGGCAGAGGGATCGAGAGTTTGCCTGGTGCGAGTGCGAGTCTCTCGGGCGAAGGAGGGTTTTGCAGGACACGAGGCTGGTGCGCGTGCGCCAGGCGTGGCTTGCTGTTGCTGCACTTTCGCGTGAGGGGACGACGATGACAAACCAAGAACAAATCTGGAGAAAACAACACAACAAAGCAAACAAGACTGTGAAGCGTAAGTGCAGGAACACGCTCGAGTTTTCTTCTTCCTCTTCTTCTTTTTTGTTGTCTGGCGGATCAAAGGGCGAGAGACGGCGTGTCCGGCCGTGAGAATCCGGCTGTCTCCTTTTGTGGCGGATGATATTAGATAAGGCAGGCGGAGGTACCTGGAACAATGGTGGTAACAAAACAAGGCCGGCTGTGTTGAACCGCTAATTCGCTAGCGGCTGGCGCTGTACACGCTGTACAGTTGGCTGCTTAGCGGCCATAGATGGGGTCGTTGGGTACAATCGAGCGGCTCCCTAGAGGACTTTCACCGGTAATTGGACAGGACACGAATCGCCACTAAAGGCGCTCCGTACGGTAGCCACTACCAGTATGGGGAACGGCAGTGTGCCGCTGCACTTGTACTCCGTGCGCTGAGGAGCGCCTCCAGGTACATGAACCTGCTAGAGCGGCAGTACCCCGGACCGTCGACGGAATGGATTTGGATGACATACATGAAAAGCCACTCGAACCTCGGCCGCCGACAGGCAAAATTTTGATCAATTTCTAACAGGTACATGGACCGCTAGGCAGCTGTGCAGCATGAAAGTGTCTCTGGATGACAAAGCATCTTAGATACATCCCAGCCTGTCGATGTTTCTTTACGGCGGACAGCCGGACGTAACTTTTAGCTGCCGTGCGGGCTGGCTCTATCTTGGTGTACTGCAGCCCTGCGATTCCATCAATCGATACATGTAGTTTAGGTACATGATTGATCCGTGAGGCATGTATCTATTTAGTAGGTCAGGGTGGAAATATACGCCAGACCGATGCTCTGCATGTACCTGAGGTAGCGTCTGCATTGGACAGCGATAGCCCAGCCCGTATAAAACAGGGGAGTCTAGAACTGCACCAGATCACAATGGACATGGACCTTATGTCGAGGCACGATACACATCACATCTCCAGCTTCTCGCCATCGTAAGACAACAAGAGCCACTCCAGTGGACACTATCGCCTCTACCCCGTTTCTCTCAACTGTGTTTTTCCCGCTCTCTTCAATTTCAAGGGTCCTAGCCGAAGCATGGAGGTCAATAACGTTGCATCCCTCATCACATCAGCACATCCATCACCAACACGCCAGACCTAGCCAGCGGCAACATCTTGGGCTCCCTCTCCCCTTCTGGAGTAAAAGAGGCACAACTTTTCAATAATAATGCCCAAGTGGTCATTGACGTGTAATTGCAATCTATACTTGCATTTTGGCTTCCTCCTCTGCGTAATCAGGTGGCCTTTCCCCTCTTTCGACTTGCTGCGCGACATCTGCACGACCAGCGTTATCGAGGGGTCCCTCTGTGGAGGGTAGCAGCAGATGCATCAATAATGAATACCTGTACATACATACATGTGCCAGCTGCAGTGCTAATGCAAACCCCAAAGGAAGAAAAATCTGCTTGATACCTAATACTACATTGATCTACTGCTGAGCTATTTTAGCACACGGTGAGCAAGATATGCTGAGCGAGTGTACATATCTCTGAGCAAGCCACATCTACCGAGTTAAGGTACTAATAGCCCTGTTCGAAAAGGAACAGGGTATCGATGTTCCGCACATTGGTCACATATGCAGCTAGCAGAAAGAGAGAGCAGACACCGTAATGAGCACCAATGATGGCGTGCGTCCTTTTGATTTCTGACTGCAGCCCGGTTCGTCGCACTTCGGCGGCAAGATACATACTTTACTTGTGCTTCATCCTCGTTCCCGTGCTTGTCCTTGTCCTTGTCCCGGTGCACTTCCCACAAAACTGCGGCTTTTGATCCATTAACATCTCCTCTCTCTCTGTGGGAGACAAGTATCAAAAGACCCTGCTGTGAGGATTGGAAGCTGGATTGATGCTAATGCAGTACGGCATCCGGTGTATGTTGGCTGTACAAAGACGGAATACAAAGCGGAACACTTACTTACCTATCCAGACTAATACCAAGCACATGCAACATGTGCTACCATATCTCACTGCTCTCTTGCTACTAAGATGACCCTTGAAGAAAAAACAAACGTTATTTTCCAGTCAACCATACGATATCCCCCGTCGTCTCGTCATCAATCGTCTCACCCAACAAACCGACCCCCATCACCCGTGCAATAACCCCAATTCCATCCACCCGCCTACCAAAACCCCAGACCATCCAAACATCCCCCATTCAGCCGTCTCGTCTCCGCACAGCCATCACATTTTCGGCCGTTCTTTTCCTCACCTAAACTACTAAACGAACGCCACATCAGGCTGCCAACGCATAAACATGCGCCGCCCCCTAAAAAAACTTCAGTGCCAAAGCCTCGGCCGATATCCCAAAGCGGTCACTGGTTTTTGCTTACTGGGCGGAGTAGCAGTTACTTTTGCGCACGGAGAAATTTGGCGTGCATGAGTAAGATCGAATGGTAGCGGCGCCAAGTTTCGGGTACCTGATACGGGTCCCGAGACCTCTGTGCTGCCGGTCCGGAAGCCTTGAAGCAAGGTTGAAAAGAGCCGACAAATTGTTCAGTGTGAATGAGCTGTTGTGAAAAGAATGAGACTGATGAAATATGATGAAATAGCCAGATACTAAGCCCTGGGTATTTTCCAACGAGATATACCGATAGGCTACCACGTTGCACAGCCTGCACATAAAAGATGAGTATTATAATACTCGAGTCACCAGCGCAGAAAGCCTATCCGCACTACTCAGGTCCGGGAACTTTCACGAGTCAGGTGAAGGGTAATAGCTGCAGCAAGTTCTGTTTTTGCTTGCTAATATCTCCCCTGGATGTGCTTATTTTCCCCTTGCTTCTGGCGTTATGTTATTGTCAATGATGACGTAGAGTCAGATCTGACGCCTTGGGCGTCTTAGCACTGGGGCTGATGAACATGATATCTGATGCGTTACAAATATTTATTTTTGGACTGCCACTTCATCGATATAACCGATATTCCGAAGATATCGTTTCCTCTTCCATTATGTGCTGTAAAATGTCGACAAGGTGTTACTCATCCAGAGCCATCTTGCTTCAAGACACGCCCAAATACTCTAAACCAAAATACCATGCCTGAAATCCAACAAATGCTGGCCCCGTATAATTCCTTTCTAAATATATTGCCTGAAAAGCCCAAAAACTAATGCCATGCATGCTTCCGTAGAATTCACGTAACCGAGAATCTCGCTTATACATATAATAAATAAAGAGACTTCCGTTTCTCATGAGATGTAAACCGGCATTCGGCTGCCCAGAAGCTCGCTCTTAGGCAACTGGACGTCCTTCTTATTAAAGTTGTGCAGCATCAGCCAACAGACCATGCGGAAAACAAGAGTGCACCAGACATCATCGTGGGTAACGTCTAAGTCAGCGAGCGAGACACCGCTGAGGTTGTCCTCTGATTCCGCAGCGTTTCTCACCGTGATGGAAATCTCTCGCTGGCCTTCAAGGTGCAGAGCCATCTCCCTCGTCGAATGCTCTCCGCCCTTGACAATGGATTCACTGGTGGGACTTTTAGGCGGGAGAAGTGAAGTATTCGAGCGGATACTTGGAGGGGCTCCAACAAGGCTGTTTCTTCGATCAGTTGTGCGAAAGGCAGTCGACACTACATGGGGCCGAATAACATCGAAATACACGTCCATTAAAATGTCTTGTCGATCGTCGGGTCCGGCAGCGTCCATATCCTCAAACCGCTGAAGGGGCGGCCTTGGGCGGGATTTCTCTGAAGGGGCCGGTACTTCTGGGTGGAGAGAGAGGAANTCCGAATTTTGGTCTTCCTGTTGGTTAAGAAGCCTAATCACCTCCTGGATGTGGTGTCTCAGGACATCCTGAACAATTTCCCGCCGACGCATGTGCCTTTCCGCGCTAGAAGCTCCGTCCTGAGGCTTGTCTGAAGCCTCCTCAGCATCGTGGCTGGTCTGTCTTTCTAACTTTGTCCTCGCAGTGAGGACATCATCTGTGTCATCCAATGCTGCGTGGAGCGACCTCAAAAGAAGCCATCTATCAAGGCTCTTGTCGTCATCCAGATGCTCCCTTATTTGGTCAATATGTTGCCTGTAGCGTGCAATCACGATAGAGTGTTGCTTTATTCCCATGGGGTCGAATTGAGCCTTTACATAAAATGCATCAAGTATTTTGGGTAGAGAGACTGATGAATTATCCCAGCTGTCTGGCGTGGGATTAGGGAGGTATGTGAAACTGCTGTTTTCGATATGGAAAATCCGGCTCACCATGCCCAGAATCTCGAACGAGACTAGCCAGAGGTGNNNGTTTCGGAATGGCAGTAACAGGTATTGGTAACAATGGGGGAGAGAAGACATACTGGGGAAGAGGTGAGACATTCGAGTTCCACTATCCAAGCACATTCGAGTCGTAACGTTGTTGCAGCCAATCGAAGTCAAGGTTTCTGAAATCTCGCGCAAGTTACCCATCAATAGGGTACTGAGGTTTTGCTGCTGCTCGCCGGGGCCCTTCAACCGCCGTTTATCGTCCTTTTCACGATAAATGGTGGGCACATAACCAAAGCACAGCTCCTTGATCTCGTCAACGGGGATGACACGATTCCGCTTAAAGGTGCACTGGCCGTTGACCTGAAAAGAGAACATGAGTCCGGGATCACTGATTCTCTCGCCCAAGATCATGAAGCCATTGCCTTCTCCCCAGTAACGGTCACGCTTACGGTCGAATTCTTTCCAATACACACCGACCGCAGCCATCATTTCTATCAAGTGGCACATGGTGGTGGTGGCGTAGGGCTTGGTGATAGATGGAGGCATAGTATCCCAGCTCTTGCGTTTCCGCTGCACGGCAATAGTCAGAGTATGGTGATCCACCAACGTTGGGGGCTTTGATGGAATGCCGTGCAAGTTTGCGGGAGGCCCAAAATCCTTGTATTGCTTCTCCTGCCATTCTCGTGATTCCAACTCCATGCGCTGGGCGGCGAAGAGCAGCACATACCAGGCAGCCTTTTCATTGTCCGAAGTGTGAATCTTTTCCTTTGCGGATTTTTCCTTGTATTCCTTGCGCAGATCCAATGTCGAGGTTGAGTGTGTATCGTCCTGGGACTTCTGGGTACCGTCGAGATAGTAGATGGGGGCATCTGCCACTGGTCCGTTGGGATTCGTGGGCGGCGACACGAAAATGACGGGCACGTCGAATTGGACCTCGAATCGCAGCTCGTCCAATCGAAATTGTCTCGTCTTGGTCAAAGCCCAGCCGCCCATGACTTTTTCGTTGCATTGAGAATATCCTTGAGCAGACGCATAGTACTGCTGCAAGACTTGCATAAACGTGGCTAGCAGCGCCACGACAGACACCACCAAAGCCACGATGGCCGTGATGAAATCGGAATTGTCATTGCCGCCATTGTTGCTGCTGTTGCTAGCGGTGCTGTTCATCGTAGATCGAGGCTGACTCAACTCTAAGTTGAGATCGTGCTAGGGAGCAACAGCTGCTTCGCTCGATCGAGGGATTCGTTGGGGTTTTGCTGGATCGTGGAGAGCACATGTAGCATATGGCATCGGCAAGGCGTTTTTTCATCGGCCGCATCAATTAGGCCGCGGAGGCAAAGTCGACGTCGAGTTGTGGCACAGATTGATTGGCAGGACAGCCCATGATCTGCCTGTTGCCTCTGCCTCTTCTGCAGTCGGTTGCCCAAGGCTCGAGGCTCTGCCAGTGGTCGCCTTTCCTATCGATTTCCAGGAGTCGAGTCAGCCCAAGAGACGAGGCGCGCGGGACGGTGCGGCGCGACCAGGCTGGCGCCATTGGCCCAGCCCCCAAGCCACTTGTGCTTTTTGACTGTTCCATGGGCCAATTGGTTAGTGTAATGTAGTGAGATTGCACGTCCAAATGGTCAGAGGCGTTGGTTAGACCAGGGGTCCCCGCGACCCGCATCGTGGGCGAGTTGCGTATAGCAGCATATTAGTGGTATAGAGTAACAGTTGGCAGCATTTGTAGAGAGCTGAGGTGAAGTGAGGCGAGAGTGCCCTGAAACAGAGACAGAGGAGAAACAAGGCAGATTCCGCGATGAGACCGAGCAAGGCGGATGACGCTGTTTGGAATGATCCATTTGATGGATGTTTGATGCCAAGAAATCTGGAGGAGGGCTGTGGCGCTATCCTTCAACGTGGACAGCCCTCTAGCGCCCTACAATGGAGTGCTCTAGCGCCAAGGCCCCTATAAGCCTCCACTGTAACTTGATCCATTGGCGATCTGCCTACATGCCCGTATGAACCTTCCCGGACGTCTCAGATGATGCTTACCCTGAGGCATCAACTCTTTTTCAACATCACCGCATCAAGGCATCAAGGCAACAAGATGCAACACCAGCTGTGGAAGAAATCAGGCAGCCATACCGAATCATCGAGAAAACGAGAGTAAAGAAATACGCTTTGTTGGATCTATCCCCAACAATGCTCGTAGCCGCTTGGTCGCAATTATCATCTACGTACATGCACATAACCTGCTTCACTCAGCTCAACTCAACCAACAACAGCAAATAGCCACGTTTGGCCTCATCCCATTGCAAGCGCCCGCCAAGCCACTCGCCCACGTCTCAGCACATCGAATTCCTACCAGTCAAGATGCCGTTTCGGTCTTCCTCCGCTATCCCAGCGTCTCTGCATGTACTTGGACCAACAAAGTGTTTCATCTTGGCTTGATGGCGAGGCTTCCGTCCAGTGGGAGGCAGAGAAAGATCACCGAGACACAAACGCCACTGTCACGCCTCAGGTTCGCAGTTGGCCTCACCGCTTCTCTGTCATAACAATTTTGTATCACCCTTCACCAAACGGACGGTAACATGAATATATCGTATTCGAGCTGTCTTGTTTTCTCAACACTTGACCTGCTGGTACGACTGCCTGCGAGTGGGGAAACACAGGCAGAACCATGCAGTCTATCAACGCCAATCGCCGATTAGGCTATGCTTATGATCCTGGAACAGCTGGTTGATACCAATGTTGGTTTCCAAGAACTGCTTTGCCAAGATAGGCTTTCCAGTGAATCGATCATACCGTTTATTGGCCGGTCTTCAGCTGAATCTCGTGAATCTGGTGTAGATGCGTATTTGCACCCCATTTCAATTGCCGCCCACTGCGACATCTGCAACAGCTGGGATCAGACAACGACCTTTCCCTTGGTCGTCCAAATGGGATCTCAGTTCAGTTATCCCATTGCCACGACGCCATCATATATCAAGTACATTTCTATGTCTATGAGGAGGGTTCCATATCACGGCGGCGAGCGTTTGTGCTTTTTCTTGACCTCGGCCTCGCTCCTCGATCCGGTCCGCCCGCGTCGAATGTTAAAAAGGCGTTGGTTTTGCTCGACTTGAAGAAATCAACCAAAGGGTCCCATGGTGGAGAACAAAGACAGTATCGCCTAACGCTCGTTTGTCCGTTCGTATGTTAATCTTGGGGCGTTTGTTGCTGTGCATTCGCGCAGTTTGATAACCGAGTCGCCGGGCGGCAATTCGATGCAGGCATGCAGGGTCTCTCTACCCACATCGCGGCACAAACAGCTAGCTTCCGGGGAAGGGCTCTCGAACAAGGCGAGGCTATCAAAGGAACGCTTGGACAGGATACAACACCAACACTTACGACAAGACGCTGCAACGCAATGCTGCCAAGTTCTACTATGATACATCTCACACTTCAAAGGCCAAGGAAAAATGAAGGCCGCCCTCAGATCCCAGGATATCGGTGTTAACATCTGTGGAGCAGCCAACCTTCCCTTCCCGCTAGTTATTTGAACGCGACCAACAACAATCTCATCTAGCCAATAATTCATCTCTCCATGGCAAGGAACAGTGGAGCATGCAGTGTGATACAGACGTGCGGTCCCGCGGATTATCTCGAGCATGTGCTTGTCATATTAAGCAATATCGGAAACGGTGTTGGTCGCCCGATGCAGACAATAGCGAGCCCAAGAGAATGAGGTGGTGGAGGAGGTCGACCCTCGTCCCGGCAGATCTTGAAGACTTATAAATTTTCCCTGATCTTCAATAGCGGAAGAAGAATCTTAGCTTTCCTCTTTCATTCCCCCCATTCATTGCGACTCTTCGTTCCAAGAAAACTTCGATTCCCCCTTCTGCTCGTGCTTAACCTGAACAGTCGCAAATTCAGAATCAAGTCTAAGAATCATGGGCTCGCTAGCAAAGGCAACTACCGAGTCATCCGTTGACCGGTTGACGATACTGTCGAAAGCAATTGATGAGAAGACGCGAATCTTGGCCAATAAATTGCGAGCAAAAGGCCTTGGAGCTCCTTCTTTCCAAGCAGATGGCCTTTCAGATTTCCCTCTCAACGAAGTAGATGATGAAGCCATCAAGGTTAGGCAAGAGATTATAGCGCTGACCAAAGAGCTTCATGATCTTGTCTTGGGCCCTCGCGAATGGTTAAAGACCATGGCCTGGGACGTAAGTTGCGATTCTCAATGCTTTGACTCANNNATATGCCAGAAATGTCTGAACATGGAGTGGAAAACTTTATTAACTGTTTCTTTTGCCGTCAGCTATATTCCTTTGCATGCGATATGTGAGTTCAAGATTGCAGAGGCGGTGCCATTGTTGGGGTCAATCACGTATGAAGACCTCGCAGTTGAAGTACACCGTTTAAGTGGCACTACCATCATACCGTCAGATCTACGGCGTCTCCTGCGTCTTGCTATTACGAACAACACGTTTCACGAGCCAAAGATTGGTTCGGTTGCTCATAATCGGACATCTTTACTTTTGTTAGATGATGCGGCATTAGCTAACTGGGCCGCCTTTTTCACAATGGATATGATGGGTCCTGTGGCCAACACGGTTACAGCTATGAAGAAGTGGCCCGGATCCCAAGAGGCCAACGAGACGGTGCGTAGAAAGACAGCGAGCAAAGTGAACACATGCNNNCCCAATGGTACTACAGGAGTCAACATTACGTTTAACCATAATGACAGCTTTTTCGACCACTTACAGGCGGACGAGGCACTAGCGAGGCGGTATGCTACAATGCTGCAGTCTCATGGTAGTCGAGAAGGATACGACATATCGTATACCGTCTCAGGATATCCGTGGGCGAAACTAGGCTCTTCGACTGTTGTCGATGTAAGTATA
>JARWZN010000007.1:728812-775702 GCA_030015385.1 Trichoderma sp. BMH-0061
TCTCTTTTTAATTCTTCAAAAACTCACTTGCTTACCCACGAAACCATGGGTGGCAGCGAGGGAGTTGTGTCATTTGCCGTGGCGGAACAATTTCCCCAGCTGCGGTTCATCGTGCAAGATTTGGCGGGCATGCGCACACCCGAGGCCATAGACAAGATACCCAAGAATCTGACCGATCGGGTATCTCTCACCACGCACGACTTTTTCCAGCCTCAGACAGAAAGCGCAGATGCATACTTGTTTCGACACATCTTTCATGCGTTCTCAGACAAGTACGCCATTGACATTCTCCGCGCGCTGATTCCCGCTCTGCGACCAGGAGCTCGCGTCATCATTAACGACATTGTTTTGCCGGCTCCGGGTTTGCTCTCGCAGTTAGAGGAGAAGAGTATTCGGACGATGGATGTGTTGATGAAGACTGTTTGTAATTCCCGAGAGCGGGAGGTTGATGACTGGAGGAGCCTGTTTGAGCAGGCGGATAAGCGATTTCGATGGCAAGGTGCCTGGAAGTCGAGTGGCAAGCTGTGGTTCATAGAGAGTATATGGGAGCCTTGAATTCGTGTTATTGAGCTGATGCTTCTACACGTGGCATATTCAGCCAGCATGTGGATGATACTCATGGGGGTTTCTGGATATTCTATGTCATGTTCTGTATTGAATTCCAATTCTAGAATAAAATGTACCATGTCTTCTGTACAAATCAGGACCATTAAACAATTAATAATACAATATACCCGCGCTCCTCACATCTTGTATGTAATTCCCGCCAACGGAGCCCTCTTGGCCGTATTCTTCTCAGAGTTGACCAACATGGCCACATGATGACTCAAAGCAACCAAATCACCCGCTCTATCAAAGACAATCACCTCGACATCAAACCGACCGTTGTAAATCTGCTTCGCCGATGTCCGCACAAACAGCCACCGCTCGCCCTCCGCCGGCAACGCCTTTTTCACCTCCAGGTTCATAGCCAGTGTAGGATACCACAACGCAGTCTTGCGCGTGAATTCGCCTCCCGCAACGGGAGGATCGTCCTTGGACCGAGGGCGGTGTAGCTCAGGAATGAAAGCCGCCGTGCAGTCGACGACGAAGCCTAGGGATGTAGCTTTCAATGGCTCGCCGTTGCTGGTACACATCCATAGGTCAAACGAAGAGTCAGTCCCAGATTTCGCAAAAGCAGCGCGGTTGTAAAAGAAGCGAAGCTGCTGCACGGCAGTGACTCTCCGCTGAATCACGAGATCCAGGGCTCCCCATTCCGGATCCTTATTGGCGAGCATCTTGTCAAAGTCAGCCGGTGGCGGCAACTTCGGCTGCAGCGACCATCCCGTGGGCAAGCTGATGCCGTTTTCTGCGGCAATGCTCCTGTTTGTCAGATACGCGGCGACGACTCTCTCCGACTTTGGCGTTCCGGACTGCGAATCCGTCGAGATCCATGGCGCTTGGGATAGTAGATTGCCCTGGTAGAGCGTGATGTGCAGCACGGAGATGGAGCGGCCGGGCTTTACTTCCTCGACGACGAGAACAGCCGGGCCGGAGATTGTGCGGTTGAGAAACTCCCAGTGGGCGGTGATTGTGTCTGTGAGGTTCTTGTGTGCGAGATATTCTTTTGCTACACGCAGGAAGACGGAGGCAACGTAGCCGCCATTGGGGACTGGGGTGATGGAGATTGTTAGTTCTCATGTGATGCTAACGAATGTGAGGGCATTGTATAACTTACCAGCGCCTATGCAGAAGCTGGGCGACAGATTGGCAGCAAATGTCCTTTCGTCAAGCCTTCGAATGGTGGTTTCTTCCTCCAGAGAGGCGGGAATCTTTGCCTCGGCAGTCATTTCGCCTTTTCTATCTATTATCGACTTGAGCCGTAAGTTGTTGATGAACGTAAGTTGTCAATTAATACCCGACGGCAGAATCACTTCCGGTTTTCGTCACTGATTGTTCCGCTGTGTTTCGGTGTAACCGTCACAGCCTTGTATCACCCAAAAGACACCGACACCGACAAGAGGCAAAATTAATCACGAATTTCCAGCTTTTGAATGCCCTCGCACCCCGTGCATATCGCCGGTCCGTTCCCGAACCGAGGCAACCCCACCCCCAGCGTTGGCGATGGTATCGGCTTGTTTACTAACCAGCTGAAACTGGAATATGCCTGTTTCGATGTAGATTGAATGCTGAGTGGCTTCTTTAGTGGCTTAGGAGTTTGTTTCCAGAAGGGGAAACGAACGGCTGTGGTGGATTCTGCTGGTAAAATCGGTATTACATGTGCTAACGCTTCAATTGATTTTGCGGGGAAATCCTTGTGAAATTGGGGTAAAAAGAAAGGCCGACATGGTCAATACCCGGGAATACACCATCAATGAGATTGCACATGTCAAACACTATAATACAGTGATAATTCGATTCTAGTTGTTTTAAAAGATACATGTAATCGTCAACCTTAAACAATCTCGCTTGAATTGATGACCATTAGACTCTTTGCTCTCGAACCCATACGTCCACCATATGCACAGCATTTTTACCTCACCCAAAACCTTGGGAGACTATTGGGATCTGATTAGAACATCAGATTTGTTCACCCATTATGGATCTCACCTATGGCACACCTAAAGCTTCACAGCAAAAGCTAAGGTAAATATCCCTTTGAGTGCGATAAGGTGCCACCTAAGTACCGTGTCCACCTTTCTTCTATACTGAGGGGAGATTACTTCGCATCTGACTCTTTGATTGGCGCAGCTTTGAAGGTACCTAGTAAGCTTTCACAGCATTCTTAACCTCTCCCAAGGCCTTGGGGAATGATTGAGATAATTAACCCGGATTCCCTTGCCAATGGAGTTCCAAATATCCACCGAACAAGGATGCATGCCAAAATTACCATTGGACATATTTTCAATTTCCAAGTGGTTTATTATATGTATTCTAAATGTATTAGTTTGATACCTACATGCGCGTCATGCCAACTCGCTAGTCTGCACTTTTATGCTCTAGTCTCTTTGTTTGCTTGTGGTCTCTCATCGTCTACTGGCGCAAACTTGGACATCTTTCTTAACGTCACGCCATACTTCATAAACAAAAATGGCACGGGAATGGCAATAACCGCAACTCCTCCCAACAAAGACATTGCGGGACCGACTCCCAAGTTATTGAACATGGGCGTCGCTGCCAGGGGAAATGAAGCTGCTAAAGCGCTTCTTAGAAGTGTATTAGCGGATGTTGCACTTGCAGCGTATAAGCGGTACGTGTCGACGAGGAAGTTGATGCATTGCTGGAAGATGATGTTGAAGCCGGCTCCGATAAAGACGGCTGCCAATACAGGCACAACCCCTGAAACTCATGTTAGCATAATCGGATGATGGAGTCCAACAGCGTCACAAACTCACAGTGAATCTTGGGATTGGCCGTCCATCCAAACCAGAATAAGCCAATGGCAAAGACAATGCCGCCGACAGCCATTGGAGCGCAACGGGCCTCTGGTACAGGCTTCCCTCCCGCAGCGTCGACGAGTCGTGCGTATCGTGGTTGATTCGCCAGGTTGACAAGCATGGCGCAGCCCACACCGGTCAAAAGTGCCAGGAATGGCAGCGAGCTTGTTACCAGACCCCATCCCCGGTGTTGTGCAAAGATAATGGGAAACACCTCCAAGGTCATGTACAGCAGGCCGTAGACAAAAGATGCGTATAACGCTATACACGTTACCATGGGCTCCGTAAATAACATGCGAAGAGGGCGAGAGAGATGCTTGGTGACGATGATTTTGGGCGAAAGCTTGGTCATTTCGTGAGGGTGGTAGTATGCCTGGTTCCCCGTCTCCTTGCGCAGACGCTCTGCCTTTCTCTTCAACAGTACAGGGGCATAAGTCTCTGGCAAGAATATTAAAATGATGGTAGTAACCGTAAATGTCCAGATAGCTTGGATGTACTCGGTCCAACGCCAACCAAGGTGAGGATTCACCGTCAAGGATGCGCCGATAACAGGACCCTAGAACTTGTTAAGACGAGTTTGATCAGCGTAATATTACAGGGATGCATCATACCAGAGTAGGACCGCCGACAACAGCAAGGGCATAAAACACCACTGCAGTGCCGCGAACTTTCGGGGGCCAGATGTCGCCCATGATTGCTCCCACATTGCTCACCGGCGATGAAGCAAACAGTCCAGCGAAATACCTCGTTATCAGAACGGACTGGATGTTTTGACTTGTTGCTGCGCCGATTGAGAATAATCCGACTGCCATCATTGGGAAAATTAAAGAAACTCGCCGACCCCATAGCTCCGAGATTGGCGCCCAGCAAAGCGGTCCAAACGCGAATCCCAGGCTACTCAGTATCGCGGTTAGAACTCACAGAATTCCTGTGAAGGGATTGAGTGAAAGATATTGACTAACATGTATAACGAGATGCAGAGGACAGAAACCTCGTGGCCGATGTGAAAGACCTTTTGAAGCGTCGGTTCAGTGGGAGCCATTATGCTTGATCCCACACTGGCTGCCATGGCAATCATTCCCAATTGCAGGGTGATGAAAGCCCTGTACTTCGTGGACCAGTTGAATGGATTGGCGGGCTCATTTTCATCCCACTTGACCAGAATCGGGGTTGGGGTTGTTGCTTCATCTTCTGCTGGCGAAGTGCTTTCTTCATGCAACAAGGTGGTCATGAGTGATCTGTGTTGTTGGATAGAAGACGCGTCTTGGATGAGAAATAAGAGGCAACCAGCTCAGAGTTTCAATGTACTGTGTAGCCTAGAAGATTAAAAGAGAGTTTTAGAAGTAAAGCGAGAGGTGTGGCAAGCAGCATCTAAGAAGAGCTAGCTACAAGCAATCGAAGATTTTCATACACTAAGAAGAAGGTGTGTAAGATGAAACATGAATCTAGAAGTTATCCAGGGTGAATGAAACGAAAGAATTTTTCCCCAGGTTGTGGTAGAGAGATTGATAACTCTTCATATTTTTTCCATCCGCGTCTCTTTGCGGGACTACTCAACCGGCCGGAATGGATTTCCGACGCAGGGGCAAAAGCCGTGACTGAGTGCCTTTATAGCGTCATACGTTTTGTAGGGCACGGCAGTTTTGGTTCCGAGATATCCGCAGTAGCCGCTTGCTATTAGCAATAAGAATGGTCGAGAGTATTACAAGATGTTACAAAACAAATCAATGAGTTCAATCGTTATTGCTTTTTGGATCTAAAAATCATTATATTTGAGAAATTTCCAGCAGACCTTCATATTCGATTCTTCATTGCTCGTCTACGTCGTCGCTACTTCAGTGTTATATGAGGCTGGTGTGTAGCGAAACAAGTTGTAATTTTACAATTGTAGACAATCTGGTTTCCACATGTTGACAAATTCATCAAGGTATGAGCTGTCATGGAAGCATGTCTCGATTCTAAAGAGTGACCGTCATTTCATTACTTGGGTTGAAGACTTTTAGATCATTTTCTCATGACAATAGTAGAGAAATATCGAAATCTCAGCCTGTGGTAGAGGAAGCTCTGTGTTGATGGCCACTGCAATTCTCCCAGAAAGAAGAACAAAAAGTTAAAATCTAGCGGAAAGCCTACGCTCTTATTTTAAGTTAGATGAGTATTTCTCTTTTATAATCACTTCATAACCCTTCTTTTTTGCCATTGCAAAAGTGAAGCTTTGCGGCAAATGCGGATATTGCGGACCATAATCAACGCCCAGCCGGAACGCCCAGCCGGAAAGGTGGGTAAACGCCCCCCGAGGCCGTGAACAATCCCCGATCATAAGCAGATCAGATAAGCCGAAGAGATTATCTGTTCTAATCAGCTTTATTGAACAGTTGAAAGAAACGAATCATGATTGAATCTGAAGCCCTATACAAGATGGCGTTGGAAAGCAGGACAATTCTGAAGACAATTGCTCTTCTGGAGGGGATTTGTCTGTTGATGCAATAGTTCTAAGACATTCAACCGTTTCTGGCTAAATGATGAATGGAGACGGCGACAACCACTTGTCTGCACACCATCTGACACCATTCATTTCACTAAGAATACCATCTATTCCCTGATATCTGGGCTTCAAAATACTGATCTACCTGGTAATTTTATCATGAACGGATAAGCAAAACAAAGTCTGCAACGCTTGATCCTCCAGTTACCCATAACCCAAGACCACGCTCACTCAAACGTCACCCGAATCACCTGAATATGGTTATTATTCGTATACGCAATCGTCAGCGTCTTTCCCGTCTCATTCAAAAACGGATACGCAACCCCAGCGTACACAAACCCGCCATCAATCGGTTCTGCTTCAAACACTTCCTGGTCTTCGCTCCACGGCCCTTCTACTTTCGCCGCCGTTCGCAATGCCACCTTTGGGCCATCTAGATAAGTGTCAGCNNNGCTCGTCTCAAGCAGGTCTGCAAACCACTTACTCAAATGAACATATATATAACACTTGAACCACTCGCTATACACAACCTGCCCCTGCCCAGCTCCCCACATCACCGCCGTCTCAGGGTTATGTTCGTTCAACATCTCACTCCGCCACCCCTTTGCTCTCCCCCACCAGTATTCATACTTGTCTAGATCAAACGCTTCTGTCGCCTTGACCCGAGTCTGATATATATACTCCGTGGCCGGCCACTCTGTTATGGTCTTGGGTGGATGGCCCCAGGCGTAGATGTACTCGCTGTTCACATCTCTATAGGTAGCAATGTCGCCGTACTTGGCCGTCGTAGAACAATCCCACCACCAGCCGTGTTCTCCAAGGCGCTTGGTCGTAGTGGGAACGCCGTCTATAACTTCAACGCGGGCGATGCCAGCGTGACGATAGTTTTCATGCTCGTTCTTGATGCATAATCGTGTCAGCAGATACCAAACTGANNNTATCAAACCCATCCGCTCTTCGTAACTCACAATCAAATAATACACTGCCCCAACACCCTCCCCATAACCATCAACCTCAACAAGACTCGTCCCCCCAAACCCAAACAAATTCGTCTCCCCCACNCGCTCCTCAAACGGCGTAAACTGCAACGGATGCGCCACCGGCTCATCCCCATTCAAATGCACAAACCTAACCACCAGCGGATCATCCGTCAACACCGCCACCGAGTTCCGCACCATGCCGTGGAACCCCTCCGGATCCGGGTCCAAATCCGGGTCCGTCACCCCGGGACTGCACCACAGCGTGTCGCCGTACACGCCGTACCACTGGCCGCCGATGTGGCCCGCGAAGCCGAGGTCTCGGCGGACGGCCGTGTTGCTGGATTTTTGCTCGCCGAGATATTCCGTGGAGAAGCCGCGGATGGGGTTGGAGCCTGCTGGTTGGGTGTTGTCTATGCCGGACCAGGGTTTGGGCTGGGGAGTTTGGGGAGGTTCTTCGGGTTGAGTGGCATCGTCGCTCTTTTTCCCGGTTAGAGTCTGGAGTAGTTTCTTGAAGCCCGCCATGGTGGTGTTGAGAGTTGTAATTATGGCTTCCGAGACAAGTAAGTACACAATTGGAATATGAAAGAGAGTGGAATGTAAAACACCTCCAAACTAAAACCACTATGTTGGAGTATCAATCATCCACAGCTGAAATCAAGGTGATTGATAGGCCTTATAACAAGATTAAGCTCCGTAACGGCTATCCTTCCCCACACCGGCGACGTCATCAGCCGTCTGATCTAGGAACCGGAATATTCTGGCATGTGAAGTGGAGGCTGGCGGCACGGCTTCAAGTGTCCGGTCAAATAGCGATCCATCGCGGAAGCTTCCGGACGGCTAGCGTCTCATGTGGTATAAACAGGGGATTCATTCTTAGCAATATTCAAAATTCTCTATTTTTTGGGGGTATCTATCAAAGACTGCTATGCTCCGCGCATGTTAATGCTAATGGTAATGATAATGAGGACCAAATCCTGCTTTTTAAACAACAGCCTTCTCCAACAGTCGTAAACATCGTCTCATGTCGTCCAGCAAAGGATATCAACAGGAATAGCGTGACCTTAGAGCCGAACAAACACCTTTCCGAAAATCTCCCTCGCTTTGACTAGGTTAATGAGACTCATGCGCTCATTGTCCAAATGTGCCGAGTCGCTGGCACGTCCGCAAGGCAAGTGGGCTGCCGGCGCTCCGAATTCCTTTTCGAGGAAGCGGATGGCTGGGATGGAACCACCTTCACGAATGTACAGAGGCTTCTTTGGCTTGCACATGGAGGTGCACGTAGAGGGATCGGGCGACTGCTGACGAGGTACTTCGCTGTTACCGTTTTCACCTTGACCCGGCTTTTGGGCGACTCCTTGACGTGGCTCAAAGCGTTCAGGCCAAGCCTCCACGATGGCATCACACAAGGTGCGGAAAATATCGTTAGTCGGGTCACCTAGCCACGGCTCGGCTTTGTTGTCGATGCAAATCCTCATCCGATTCTCTGATTCGAGGCCTGCAAATTCTCGTTGTAGGAAGCTTGTAAGAGCCGTCGCCACTACATCCACTTCTTGCCCTGGCACCAGTCGCATGCTAATGTGCGCATTGGCATGGCTGCTGACTAGACTGCCGTCCGGCCCGGAAACGTTGTACCGATGAATCGTCAAGTTTGGTTCCCGCCATCTCGCCAAGAGTGATCTCTTGATATCTGCCTCAGAGACAGCCTCTGTGCTGCGGCGCAGCAGGATGGAGGCAATGTCATCGTAGCGAGCCTCTTCCTCCTTTGTCACTGGTGGAATACCGTCATAAAAGCCCGGGATCAAGACTCGATTGCCGCGGCCCTTTAGTCTTGACAGGACTGTTGTGAGGTCTGAAAGGGGCTCATCATTCATATGGGAACCATCGACACCAGAGTGTGAATCGGGGCGCGATGAATCGACGCAGACGGTAGCGTGGAGGACGCCGCGCAGTCCATACGTCAGACATGGAACCTCGTCATCTAGCCAGTAACTGTTGGCTAGCAGGATGTAGTCCACGGGTCCAACACGCTCCTTGTTCATCTGGATGACTTTTTCAAATCCCCTTGACCCGCATTCCTCTTCTCCTTCAATCAAGAAGATGACGTCGTTTTCCAGCTTCTGCGCCTGCATCAGATCCGTTACGGCGAACAGTGCGGCGAGAATAGGGCCTTTGTTGTCACTGATACCGCGTCCATAGAGAAATCCATTAGTTCCGTGGACGGTAAAGGGATCAGTTGCCCATTTACTCTTGTCGTTGTCAGCTGACACCACGTCGTAATGTCCGTAGAACAGAATTCGCTTCCGTTTGTCCACAGCCTCCTTCTTTCCGGAGAACTTTGCCAATACGACAGGGTTGTGCGACTCTCCCGTGCTGAGCATTTCAACATATCCGCCCATGCGCTTAAATAGTGCGCCGAGATATGTGGCGCCTTTGCGACAGTCTTCTGCAAATTCGGGCCGGGACGAGACGGTCTTGTACGAGACAAACTCTGTCAGGGCAGAGAGAAGGACGTCGTCTTCGGCTTGGCTCTTGGAGCTTGATTGGGCATCTGCTTCATCCTTGATATTCCATACACAGATATCGTTGTCGTTGGCTCCCGTGATGTAATAGCGTTCGTTTTTGTAGGTTGAGCAAGCGGATGTTAAGATTTTGCTTTTTTCTTTACCGTTGTGCGCTTTCCACTGATGGAGACACTTGTATTTTTCGGTGACATTCCTTGAGACATGCTGGTAATTCCCATAATGCGCTGTGCTAAATTTCTTAGAGCATGTTGTCAGTGGATGTTTGGAGAAGGGGAGAACCAAATGGTGGGGTTTGATGTAACAAAAAAGGGAACTCACGTTGGCCCAACCGTCAGCAGAAGTAGTCCAAAGGTATCCCCAGCCCATCTGCAGTGACATGATGTCGTGATTCTGCGCCTTTATCACCCTCAGTCTCTGGGCAGTGTCCAGATCCCAGAGCTCCACGATGCCGTCAAGCTTGCCAGCATATAAAAAGGAGCCATCCAGTGCCAGAGACAGCACCGACTCGCCATCATCAGTACCAAGGGACATAATCTCTCGAATGCCGCTGCGCTGGGGATCGTCCACGTCGCTTCTGCCGGGTTCACCAAGGCACCAAAGCTTGATTGTGCCATCTCCACCGCCCGAGATCAGCACCTCTTCCTCGGGGCCAGCTTCCACAGTAGGTCCCTTTGCAATGAGCATACAGTATACATATCCGTAGTGCGCGAACTTGCGAACCGCACCGCTGTCGATTTCCAAAGTACATTTGGCTTGGGGAATCAGTCCCCATTTATCCTCACTCCGTCTCGGGGTGCTCGTTCCGCCAATGGCTTTGGAGTCAAAGAACCGATGGCTTCTTCGATCGGGATGTCGCTGGGAGTCAGGAGTCGACTTTGTGGTTGGATCGCTCAGACTGACCCATTGGATCGTCATATTCTGCGCACCAATGTACAGTGTGTCGTGCTGTGGACTATACGCCGTGGAGAAGATGTCACCAACATCGTGGTTGCCGTAGATTTCGTAGAGGCGACGGAGGGATTTGGGGCACCACACATTGATGATGGGATCGCAGGCACTCGAGAATAGGTAGTTGCCGTCGGGTGAGAGAGAAAGCGACATGACACTCCGCTTATGCGCCTGGATTTGCTGGACCTGGTGAAAGGTAGACAGCGACCAGACGACAATCTCGCCATCTTGCGTTCCAGCATAGATTGAGTCGTGTTCGGGGCTGACGGCGAGAGCAAGCACGCTGCTGTTGTGCTTGAGGCTGTGAAGCAGCTCTGGCGGCGATTCCGGGCATTCGGAGGCTTCAAGCGTCGGAAGAACCGCCATGGTGGCCGGATCTGCCATGAGTGAAGGCATCGTGGCTGGAGTTTAATGATTAGAATTTCCTCGCGCAGCAACTTGCAGTCTTGAAGGTTTGACACTGGGACTGGAATTTGAGAATGGCGGGGCACGCGAGCGGCTGCAGCGAATCATAACATGAAGAGCGACTGAAGGATGGGAATAGGAGGGAATTGGATTTTGCAGCGAGGTCGAGTCACACGCGTTCTGAGGTGAGATATTAGAAGAAGCGCGCGGATCGCGAATTGGCAGTTGCTGAATGTTGAATAGGGAAAAAAGAGTTTGCCATTGTTGCTGAGGTGAGGCCAATGACTCTGACGATGACGTGCTTAGCGCGGTATCGGCGCCATCTCAGCGTGCCTTACAGAGGGAGGAACATGTGGGAGTCAACTGAAGCTCCCTCTTGCTCCCTGTAACCCAGACCTTGTCAGGGGTAACGCAGTGCATCCCTCCTTTGAGCAGCTCGAATCCAGATCGTCCCATTTCCTCGATATCATGAATGACGAGATCGCTTCCTCTTCTTCGTGATTGAGGCTCTGGCTTTTGGGTTCGGTCTCTCCGTTGCAGTGCTACCGTGCAGACACTATATCGGCACAGTGCCTGGTCTAGATCGCACCGCTTGCTGCTTCTGCTTGATGCAACACCGTGTGTGTAATATCATGGGGTTGGATGGATGTCTTGTGTATGATATGAAGGCTGGAATGTCGTGCAGGTTTCAATCCGACTTACCAATGATTCTTCGCAACAAACTACCGGCACACTGCTTCATAAATCGATCCTTGACTGCCATGCTGTCGCATTTAAGACATGCTGCAGCCGGCCGTGGTTTCGCCATCTGGTGAGTGCCGTCTGTCAGAACTGGGACGAGGTGGTACTTTTTGCTATACGATGCACAGCAACAGATGACGGAAAACCAGGAGCGAGCAGCATATTTATCTATCCACGAAAGGATAAAAGAATAATCAGAATAATCACAAGAATAATCAAAATAAAATAAATAAACGGCCACAGAGCTCCACGACCGTCCGTCGCCGTCCGTTAATGGCCATTGCTCGCGGCTGATCTGAGCGCCTCCTAAGCACACTATTTTCTGCTTACCGTCGTGTTGGCTCTGCATCTCCGTAGGCTTATGCACGCAGTTGAAACCTTGATCGTTAGAATGTTCTTTTTAACTTTGTTGGCCACGTATACACGTAGTCATGGATGCTTTTCTGCCCGGGCAGATACGGGAAGGACGAAACACTAGTTGAGAGCAAGGGGCCATTTCGAAAGCTGAGAGCTGATCAACGACCTCCCTTATTACTGCGACGAGCATGTTGTTGGTCTCGTGAACGGAGCTTTTTCTCGCATATGAGCCGTGTAGAGAATGAGCCATGACCACCACCATAATCCATGGATGGAATGTATGGAAAAACTCGGCCAGCGCATACGCTCGTGATGAGACAAATCAGTCGATGCTCAGCTACATGTACCTATGCGGTTACCATCCTGGCTCTATTTTGGCTTCAAAATTGTATTCAACAATAAACCCTGCATCATGGAGCCACGTGTACGAACGGCTTCTATAGACATGGAACTTAGACTTTGGGTGAGATGCCTCCCTTTCGCGTCCTATTTCCCCTTCCAACTTTCCGCCACCAAGTGGTCCTGCTAAAGGCGTGTCACAGCAGCTTCCCATAACCTTAGCAATGTCTTGTGTTGCAGCATCAAGCAGTCATCTAGAGCAAGAATAGTCGAGAAATCATGCCATGGAGGCAACTGTGGGCGAGAATTGTTGCAAGTCGAAACGTAGTCGAGGCTTTTTTGAGTTCAAAAAGGGGGGAATATGACATCCATGGAGGAGAGCCTTAACGTTCTCGCCGCATAAAAAGCGTATCGCAGCTTCAAAACCACAGAATCATCAACTCAATTCCAATTCACATTCAAAAGAAACAACGGCGTGGACAAAATGCACATCTACGCCTTTCTCACGCAGCTCATGGGCTTCACGAGCGTTGTAGCCGCAAAGAGCTACTTTACTCTCACACTTCATGCGCCTCAATACGCAGTTCTCAACGGCAAAGTCATCAACGCTCGGGACAGGTCCTTCATTATTGGGGCCCAAAGCCCCAGCACACGCTGCGACCTCAAAGATCTTGCCCAGTGTCCGGCTGGCGATAGCACACTCGTCAACGATGATATGTCGTTTCTTGCCGTAAGTCTAGCCACATGCGAGTCTTTGGGCAGTCCCCACGCTGTCNNNATCAGAGAAGAGTATTATACTAATGTATTGCTTGCTACGTGTGCANNNTCGGCGGCTCCTGGTGGCCAGTTCATCTACGTCGCTCCGGATGGCTCCATCAGCTANCCCCCGGCTCACTCATCATTGCGTCCTCCAGGCGCCCAAGTCGGCGGCTTTCACCCGTACTTGGCCCCAGTTGATAACGGGGAATCCGTACATGTTCTCAACTGGCGATCGAATGATGGTACGGCTGGCTTATGGGCGTGCCCTGTTTCCCCAGGAGCACCTATTGCTTACCAGGCAGTGCTCAAGGCGGCAACCGCGCGATTCAATGGTCTGGGATGCCTCTCTGTTGACGGTATCCGGATCCAACCAGCTGGGAGTGACTTTGGGGCGTGGGAGTATACGTGAGAAGTTATGTTCTCTTTCTGATAATACCATGCCACGTGCGTGAAAGCGAGAGCGCCAATGCAGTGATGAGGACGTTTGATGGTATCATAGTGTATTGTTCTAGTACTAGTATCTATCTATTGCTAAAAATCTTTTTGGGAAATACTTGCATGCATGTTGTCATTGATGCAGGCATACCTGTTTGTGTGTGGCCCTTGGTTGTGATTTCTGCATCGCCACCTTGATATCACAGCCTCGTCATTGGTTCAGCTTGTAAAGAATCATCAAGTACTCCGTAAATATCACTCAGCTGATATAAAACCCCCGTCCAGCTGCACGTGAGGTGGTATTTGAAAGAGCGCATGGGTAAAGAGCGCAACCTACTCCAAGGCCTTTCTTGTTTTGGGTACCAGAAACCCGTGGGGGCAACACATATTGCCTGGATAGCACGGAGCCTTGCCCATCCAATATGCCCACTGAGCACTGCTAGGCTTGGACTGTGGTATTTTCGCCACCATCTACGTAATACAGAACTGCTGGATGGAGATGTGATAGATAAGACCCTTGTCTTCGGCTGACGATGGCTTCGTCGAAGAACGCTGAGTCAACTGCCAGTTAATTATTTCATGTGAATAGAGGTCTGCTTGTAAATGTTTCGTCTCTCATTCTATGTGCAACAACATATCTATATCAATTTCAGATCACGGATCAAAGTTCAATCTCGGTGCAAGGTTTGTTCAAACCATTAAATTTGATAAAATTTCCAAAGCGAAAATACTGCAGCTTTACCACACAATGGGTTCATGTTTCTCAATGCCCAACCGGCATGAACAGCAAAAGGCCACAATTAGCCAAACTACGCCGCTTCTGCATGATTGGGACAGTTTTGTTAAGGAGCCGCCTACTCAATTAGATGCTGAATTAAAAGAACTGATGTACCGGCTTCTCAATCAGCTCGACTCTGGTAGCTGGCGGCCTAATGTTAACAACCCCGAGCAGTCCCATCACCCAAGAGATGCAGCGGTTCGAGCCTATGAGAGCCAGCTGCGAAGTGGTCTCTCAGCTATTCTAGGATATGGCCCAATCTCACAAAAGCAGAGTTGGTCAGATGCCCTAGAATTTGCCCGTGCCGTGATACAGGAGCCTCAAGATACGATAGAGCGCTCGAGGGCGAGTTGGGCCAGGTCTTGCTCAGTCATATATCGAGAGCTCATGACTCGATTCGGGCAAGAGGTGAGATCAATGGCTGAGCAGGGTTGCACTCAGTTAGTGAATGACCATTATCTTGGGGAAAGGCTCAGCGTCTCGCACGTAGACAAAAAAACAGGCTTTCAACAGACCTTTCTCAAGTCAAAGCCTGGTCTCGCATATCATCCTCCCGACAGCTTTCTCGCAATCGCAGCCTATCAATGTGGCATTTTGCCTTGCTCTTTGGTAGCTTCTGCTTGGCTCTCTCCCGAAGAGGCATTGAAATATTCAGCCTTATGCCACTTGTCGATATGTGACGACTATTGGAGCTTCACTGGCAAAGAAACCGAAGTACGGGTCCGCTTAGTCGCCCAGGCGATAGGAGCCACCTTCGACTTTGGTGATTTGGCAGTCAGCACTCTCCTCGATAGCACTGCATTGCAAGGTGTTGGGTCGAGCAACGACGTGTCTATACAATCCGCCATGGCCTGGAGGTCACTAAGTGGCGCGGCAACGCCTTACAATTGCCATACTCTTGGGAATGGCACCCTTGAAGAAGGCCTAGTTGGCCCTCAAATCATCATGGCAATCCACGATATATTTGACTGGAGGAGCGACCTTGCGGCTGGAAACCCAGATAATGGATTCTCCGTTGCCTATGGGCTTGGTGTCGCTGACCCGTTCCATGCATATCTGGAGGCACTACTGCTCCTAGCGACCTCGCATGCGAGATCTGGTGTCTACGCAATTGCGACTCTCACAATGATAGCCTTCATTGGTTCTCGATACTTGGCATATAAATACCTTGAGGTGGATGTGGAACTTCCTGGACCATGTCCTAGATGCATAGAGCTTCTTCGAGCAGTGACAGAAGAGACGGGTTTTGATTGGGCACCGAGGTCGCCCCCGAAGAGTTTCGAAGAGGGAGACCAAGTTCGCCAATGGTGCCAGCTCTGGGCTGATCGATACGAACATGGCAACGATTTGATCCAAGAGGGACTCAGTTGGTTTCAAAGCCTCGTGGCTACCGGTAAAATCCGGATATTTGATGCGCTTGTCAAAATTCCTGAGATTGACAAGGCTGTTGGCTGGGCTTAGGGCAAAGACTAGGTGCCTACATGTAATGTGTTTTATTGCGAGATAGTTTTATCTACCGGTAGTATTTAAACCATCCCTAAAACACCGTTTATGTCTATTAAAGTCGGTAGCCAGCCATATTGGAAGCCCCAGGACACATATAACAAAACTCATAGAGCGACACCATTTCCAATAGCCGTCCAAGGAAGATAGCCTCCATCCATCTTCAATTCTCGCCCGATTCCATCCCATTAGACTGGGCTCTGTACTTGAAAAAGTCNTGGCGAACGCTCGCAGTGGTTCTGTTGGAAAATGCCTTNNNCCCGAGTCTCGTTAGATGTCTGATAGCAAGGCCCCTTGTGAGGAGATAGGACCATCTTACCGCAATCAACACCCAGCTCATCTTGTCCTCTCTCATTCTAATAAGACTTTCAATCTCATCTGGCTTCCACTTCTTTCTCTGAATTCTGTGATGAATAATGGGTGCTATTGTCACGAACGCGCGTGCGTCCTGTTTCTTCGGCCGGGCGTTAGATTTCTTTGTCTTTGGATTACTGTTACTGGTGGGGGGACGTACTTTGCCTTTCGCGGTCTGCTTCTGTTCTTGCGCGGGGGTNTGTTCAACTTCGGTTTCTTGGGAGTCATATGATGATTCACGGATTGTTCTGCCAGAGTCGGCGATATGCATTCCGTGTGCCTTGATCGGTGGTCTAGAACAGGGCAACGGAGTCCTTCCAGCAGCCAAAGCCCTTTGCACCCAGATAGGCACGGACGAATCGTTGGATTCATCTTGGAGATTTAAATCAGTGGATTCTGAAGCTGGACTGCTGATTCCATCTGTGCCAGTGAGATTATCGGATTTGTCCTGGAGAGGCGACGCCTCTTTCTCAAGAACTGGGCTCTCGCTATCCATGATGGGCTCGGTAGCGGAAGCAAGTTGCGGGAAAAATTTTCTGGGGGAATAGAAAGAGAATGATAAAAAAGGGGGATAAATTAGAAAGAAATCGGAATTATTGAGAAAAAGTTATGTATGTTGTGAGCAGCTGGTGAATCACTTCTGAAGGACCGCTTACGGCTGGCGTTTGCCTTGTTGGATTGGAGTGTGCTAAGACTACAGGAGCTAATATTTGTATTAAGGGAAGATCAAGAAAAGAATAAGCATACGTATTATATGGAAGGCATATCTAATCAGAAATGTATAATCTTTTGCGCGGCATCTGGCGGTATTATACTTTTGTATGAATGCACCTCAATGGCTGCGCAAGTATGATATCGTTTATTGTGATAAATCGGCCATAACTATCAGAGAGTCTAATCCTGCCCCTTTTCCAAAGAAGGAAGGGAAAAACTGTTCTACAGTATTATAAAATCGTGAAATTCGACGAATCTCGCCATTTGTCTTGAGTGTGTTCATGGTAGTGGAGATATGGTGATTTGAATATGAACAGCCAAAGCACACGCACGATGCCTGGGGCTAGCAATTACTCGTAAACACCGCGCTCTCTTTATCATACTAGAAATCAATTCGTGATACACAATAAATTCCATATGACTATGTTGAGGCTGCAGAAACGATACATATACATACGAAGCCCGATGGAAGAGCTTCGATTGTACCCATGCGTGATATGGCCACCCCGCCTCTCAAAAGAGCCAAAAGCCGGAAGAGCATGTGCGCAGCCACATCTTTTACTTTCCCATCAGCTAACTACCTATTCTTCTACTGTCTCGAACCTGATAGTGGCTCAATTAGCCTTTGTCCGAAGAATCGACTGATGAGTGCGACTGTGGTTAAGGCGCCTGGCCGCCCGGCGCCGCACTTGGAGTCTCTTCCCAGCGTCTTTCTCGCCGGAACCACCAGTGACACGGGCGAAGCCGACTGGAGACAAACTCTCACAGACGCCTTATCTGGGCTTTCCATCACAATATACAACCCTTACCGCCCCGACTGGGATGCTACCTGGAGAGAGGACATCTCCGACAACCGCTGGGTGGAGCAGGTGCATTGGGAGCTCGAGATGCAAGACAAGGCAGACATTGTCGTTGTCTTCTTCCATGGAGTCAGCCTAGCACCCATCAGTATGTTAGAGCTGGGTATGTGTATTCGGTTCGGGAAGGCCATAGTATGCGCCATGCCAGATTACCCTAAGAGAGGCAATGTGGAGGCTGTTTGCCGGCGATATGGGGCCAAGTTTGTGAGCTCTGAACAAGATCTGAAGGATGCTGTGACGGAGAGGCTGAATTCAATGATTGCGGCACGACTTGATTGATAAGGTAATGATTTGGATACGAATTTTAGTCTCATGGTTCATTCTTGGGATTAACTACATCTATTCATTTTCATCGAGTGCATGTTCATTGAGTTAGACATGTCCTAGTCATTGATGGAACAAACCTACACATCTGACATAACCTAAAGCCTGGTGCTTTGTTGTCTAAAGTCAGCCAACATTGAAGATTTTGTGGCCCAGCAATAATAACTTTGCATATCACGTTCAGTGTTTCATTATGTTAGGACCCTGTGGAGGGTATTGAAGGCAGTGATGAACTCTTGAGGAGAGAGGGGAGCCCTTGATAGCATCCATCTCTCTATCATCACATAATATGTACTTGTGGGAGGCAGATCATGAACGTGAGTGTACTAATAGTAGGTGCTCCATCCGCTCATACAAGCACAAACATACAACGAACAATAGACTCACGCTTTCAGTAAACTGGTAATATTATACCTTCTACCCAACTCTTTATTCTTCAATATTTCCCACCTCGTTCACCATGACAACAAGCCACTGGCACCAGCCTCTTGTTTTGTCTTGCGCCACATGGTTCCTCGTTTTTAAGCAGCCAAAAAGAGCTGCAGATGCGCCGGGAGCTGAGCCCCACACCCCACACTGTGGCGGGGCTGGCTTTCAGCGCTTTCTGTCGCATTCTTTCGCCTTCATGTACTTGCAATGTTGTTGCCCTGATCTCGTCTCTGTCGTCGCGTCTTCAACCACTGCTAAAACCGGCACAGATTTCCCTCCTCATCTTTTCCTAGCTTTTCAATAGTTTCATTTAGCTAATTATTACGACTAATCATCATCGCCATGGAGGACCAGTTCGGTGGCCGCACAGACGACGATCTGTTCTACGACGACTTCGAGCCGGTCGAGTCTGAGGCTGTTTTGATACAGGAAGAGCATCATTATCAACCCGAGCCCGAACCCGTACCTCTGCCAGCTTCAATACCAGCTTCAGTCCCTGCTCCAGCTCCAACTGCTTCATCTCCAGCTCCAGCTCCTACGCAACAAGTTGCTCCGCAGCCAGTATCAGCACCGCGGCAGAGCCAAGCTGCCCCATCACCAAAGCCCTCACCCGCTCCCGCTGCGGCGAAAAACAAGAAACCCCTTCAGCCAAGCAAAGGCCTCTCATCCTCCCGTTTCGCCGACAAGCCTACTCCAAAGCCATCGCCAGCACCGGCAAAGGCTCAGGCTCCTGCACAAGCCCCAAAGCCAGCTCCTGCACCAGCTGCCACAGAAGCACCTGTTCAAGCTCCCAAGGAAGCACCCGAGCAGTCCCCTCCTCCTCCCAATGCAGCCATCGGCCCCAAGGAGAAGCCTCAACGCTCGTCACCATCGCAAAACACCGCTGTGAGCGCCGAGATTCGTGCCAAATCTGGCTCCAACCCGCGCCAGAAGCTCACCGAAGATGAACTCACTGCAAAGATGGAGAAGATGAAGCTTCTATCGGCGGAAAAGGCACGCAAGTTTGAAATGGCAGAGCAAGATGAAAAGCAGCACGCAGCAGCTTACGCACGAGGGATGGAGGAGGCTCGCAAGAGAAGAGCAGAGGACGCAGAGAGGCGGAAACGTGGCGAGGAGGAGAGGCGCAAGCTGGAGGACGAGCGGGCGAAGAACCGAGAGAGGAAACTCAAGGCCATGAACATTAAGGAGAATAGCTGGGACGAAGGCAAGCAAGCTTTGGCTGACGAAGAAGCCAGACAGGGCTTCCGCGGCGCAAACGGTGGCATCAGAGGAGCCAAGACTCGCGGCCTTGGTGGGAGTCGATTTGCCAGAGATGACGAAGCACCGGATGTCGATCGCTTCTTGGATGACCGCTACCGCGGTGGTGGTGGTCGGGGACGAGGAGACCGTGGAAGAGGCGTCAACGGCAGAGGTCGCGGCCGAGGTCGGGGCTCATATGATGGACCAGTTGGCGACTCTCGCCCTGCGAAGCAACAACAAGTCCCTGCTGCAGACGACTTCCCTTCACTGCCTTCAGACAACACCAAGGCCAAGGCAGAATCGGAACAGAGCAACAGCGCAGCGTCAAAGCCTACCATGGCACAGGCGGCGGCAGCCCCTCCCCCACCTTTGCCTATCGTCCTGGGCGGCGGCAAGTGGGACGATGAGATGGAGGAACTCGACGCTTTGAATCAAGCTCAGTCATAGGATGAACGCAAGATGTCAAAGAAACGTGAGAACTTTATGGGCGGAAAACGGCGGTCGTTTTGATTTGGGTAGCTGTGTCAACGCTCATTGAGGAAATTGTCAGAAAGCGTTGTAAGGCCCAGTCTTGTGATATTGAAATTGAGTTGGATCTACGATGATATGACATGAAAGGAATTGCAGAAAAAAAAAGCGTCTGTACCAGGAGAAGGACTACCACGGGGTCCCTTGGATATTATTATCAGTCACATTGGTTACTAGTTACTGCTACTCAAAGCGTAATATATTTAAAGAGAATCGTGTCCAAAACGCCCTTTGATTACGACTATGGTGAGCGACTTGCAGAATTTGAAGGGGGTATATCACTCCGTATTCCGAATCCTATATACGTCTTTTTATCTCGCCCAATAAGTAAAACACCCCTAAACACAAATATACCCTGATTATCTTCCGTAGAGTTCCAATAACGTTCCCTGACGCCGAGCTGCAATGCAAAGATATTAAGATGCCACGGTAGCTGACAGATGTTACCACCCGCCGCGGTAACCTCTTCCTCCCCCNTCNCGATACCCTCCGGGCCCTCTCGGCCCCCTGGGTCCTCCTCCCGGGCCGTCATCGTCCATGGCGGGCCGTGACCTGCCCTTCATCTCCTTGGGGAACGCGTCGTACGTCTTTCGCATCTGCGCATACCCCAAATGCATCTTGCCGTAAAAGTGGTCGGCCAACCGGCGGTCGTTGTCGAGCCTGCTGAGGTAGGCGCCGCAGACGTCGCAGACCTGCAGCTTCTGGTGGCCGGACGGGCCCGACGTGTCGGAGAGGGCCTTGAGTTCCTTTTCGCGCTCGGCTTTTTGCTGGCCGGCTTGGCGCACGCGGAAGAGCTCGTCCTGGGCGCGGGAGACTTCGCCTAGGGAGCCGAGGATTTCGACTTCGAGGAGGCCGCTGTTGATGGACGCTGTGAGGTCGGAGATGGTTTTGAGCTGATTACAGAAAAAAAGNNNGCTATAGTTCTTTTGATCAGAGGATTCCAATTGGGCAACAAGATTTCTTACCAAAGCATTGGTTTGCCGGATCTCGTCCGGAGTCTTCTCGAGACGCCTCTGCGCCGCATCGATTCGGCGATTGCACTCGTCAATGTACTTTTGCAGGTCGCGCATGTAATCGTACTCGAAGCCGTACTTGTGCTTTTCTCGGTCTGACAGCCCCTCGTACTCCGTCTTGAGGCTCTCGGCATGCACCTTGGGACACTGGCCGATATCCTGCTTGGTGTTTGTGAAGAGATCGTGCGGACACGTGCCGACGATGTACGATCGGCAGACTTTGGGGTCGTTGAGCGAGAGCTGGGCGGCGCGCGACGACGATGACGCGCCCATGAGCTGCTCGAGCAGCTTTCTCTGTTCGGCTGCCATGGCGTGGTGCGCTTTGGAGGGTTCTGGGCTGCCGGTTTGTTGGTGAGAGTTGAGGTGATGAGCGTTTGTATGGTGTACTTTTTTAGATTCGAGATGACGGATTGAACTGTGGCTGGTGGTTTCTTCAGCCACTAGCCCAGAGCTGGGATACTTGCAGCTCACAGCATGTTGCCGCCTGTGGAGACGCTGAAAGGGTGCTGAACTAGTGGAGGGAATCGGGGATTTCACTGCCAAGGTGCCCTGGACTTCTCCCACCATCTTGTGGCGCATGTGCTGGACCAGTGTGGCTGCACCTGTCCGAAACAGTACGTACCGAATCGCAAGGGAATGGCCCAGCTCCAATCTGGCAATATCAAGTCCAAACTTCAAGAGATGTAAATCTCGCCCGAATCGCGCCTGCGACTCGCGTATCCCCTCCTTTTCTCCTCACTCTCTTTTCCTTTCCCTCCTTTCACGATGCGCAGCCTTTTGTCATTCCTACCATTAATCATCCCCAGCGTCCTGGTATCTGCGACCGAGTACCACGAGCAGCTGAATCTACGGCCGCTGCCTTTGTCGGCACTCATCGCCAGCTTCAACTTTCGAGCCAACACCTCAATTGCCGACTTTGAGGCGCAGAACTTTCGACTCTTTCCGCGGTCTCTGGGCCAGATCCTGCAGTATGCGGGCACACGGGAGCTTCACCTGAGATTCACGCTGGGGCGTTGGGATGCGGAGAGCTGGGGAACTCGGCCCTGGGACGGGACGAAAGAGGGCGGCACTGGAGTGGAATTATGGGCGTGGCTGGATGCTGAGACGGACCAAGAGGCGGACGAGAAGTGGTTGACGCTGACCAATGCGCTGTCTGGATTGTTCTGCGCCAGTCTCAACTTCATTGACGGGACCAGGACCATACGACCGGTTGTGTCGTTTCAGCCTGAGGGCGACCATCCCAACACGACGCTGGACAATACGAGGCTGCTGCATGGAGTGCTGCCCCATGAAGTGGTTTGCACAGAGAACTTAACACCGTTTCTAAAGATGCTGCCATGTAAGGGCAAGGCCGGAATTGCGAGTTTACTGGATGGTCACAAACTGTTTGATGCGTCGTTCCAGAGCATGGCCATTGATGTGCGGCCCATCTGCCCCTCGGAGGGGGAATGCGTTCTCCAGCTTGAACAAACGGTTGACATGGTCTTGGACGTTGATCGATCCAAGCGACCTCATGGTACGGACTCTACCGTTATAGTGATGCTCGAGACTAACNNNCTCGATCCAGACAACCCCATCCCAAGACCTCCCCCTGGCCGTGATCTAATCTGCGATACTTCAAAGCCTTACCATAAACCAGACGATGCTTGCTTCCCCGTAGACCATCTTCGCGGCCAAGAGTGGACGCTGTCCCAAATCTTTGGGCGAACAATGAAAGGCACATGCCCCTTGACTGACTCTGAAACNCCCCCGGTCTGTGTTCACATCCCATCAACTCGCGACATCTTCTCCTCAGAAGGTGCCCATGAAATCAAGTACCCCAACGACGACTCTCTACGATGCTACCATATCGAACAAGAGAAGGAATTCACCCTCATCTTAACTAAGCCCGAGGTCCCTGCTGACGGAGAAGCTGCCTCTCTTGGCATTGTCAAGCCGGAAACACCTGTGCTATACGCCGAGCGAAGTTTCACCGGCCATGGACAGGAGCATGGTGGCGTGCAAGCCATTCTCACGAACCCAGGTGACGACACGGTGGAGTTTGTCTACATGGAATCTCTCCCGTGGTTCATGCGTGTCTATCTGCATACTCTTTCTGCCCGCATCTCCGGATCGTCACCCAACACCAACACAACCACTGAAATTGTCAAGCAGATCTACTACCGCCCAGCCCTCGACCGCGCCCGCGGCACACAGCTCGAGCTCCTCGTCAGCATCCCTCCTCACTGCACCGTCTTTCTCACCTATGACTTTGAAAAGTCCATCTTGAGATATACCGAGTATCCCCCAGACGCAAACCGTGGCTTTGACGTTGCAGCTGCTGTCATCACCACACTGGAGCCCAAGGCCATGAACATTCGCACCACGAGCTTGCTTCTCTACCTCCCCACTCCTGATTTCAGCATGCCATACAATGTCATCATCTTTACCTCAACAACCATTGCGCTTGCCTTTGGAGGCTTGTACAACATCCTCGTCCGGCGTATGGTGGGTGCGAATGAGGCTCCATCCGGAGCCCTCAAAGATAAAGTACTGGGCTTCGTTGCGAAGCTAAAGAAGAAGAAGACGGCGGTGGCAGCAGTGGCAGCAGGAGGAAATGTAACGCCTGCCACAGGGAAAACTGAGGCGCATTGATTTTCTTTTCATATTTCTTGTTAGAAGTTGCATACATAAATACAGAAAATTTAGACTGCATCTTGGGACATTTTGACATCACCGAAACAGCGGCACAGGGAGACTTTTTTTCTTTCACTTCATTTTACTTATTTGATATGGTAACAGGTTACCGATCTGCTTACATGATTCGAGAGACCAGCCTCCATTGTTTCCCTCCTTCGGCAGACCTTGACTTCTCACATCCACGCTTCAAAAACACCTCTCATCCAAAAGTTGATTTCTCACAAAGAAGGATATTTAGCAGACACCAGAGGGGATGGTGAAGCTCTCAGTTCGGGCGGTAGCAGAGTACCTGGCTCCGGAACCAAGACCACGCTTGGCAAAGGCAGTCCACAGCTCGCACAAGTTGTCGCCACCAGTCAGAGAGCGGTCGGCATCGAGGATGGCGTCACGGGCAGAGACGAAAGTGGGCGTGCAGGGCTGGAGGGCGAGACCGTTGAGGACGAGCTTGAGGGCGAGGAACTTGCCGTCGGTGGGCACGCCCTGGGAGTCAAAGGTCGGGAAGTCGGCGTCGTTCTTGCCGTGCTTGTCGATGAGGTTCCAGAGGACCTCGTAGAGGATGGAGGCCCAGGTGGTTCCCGAGGAGTGGACCTCGTTCTGGGAGTTGACGGACTTGTAGGTGAGCGGGTTGGTGGTCAGGCTGGTGGAGTAGGGGTACTGGCGGATGCCCTTGGGGTTGTTGTCGGCCCAGGCGCCCATGGGGTAGTCGGTGGCGCGGGTGTCGCCGGCCTTGAGGCGGATGGCCGTGGCGTAGAAGTCGCCCCAGCCTTCGCCCATGCCGCCGGCCTCGACGCCGGACAGGCAGCCGGAGTTGGCAGGGCCACCAGTGAGACGGGTGGACACTGGTGATGTNNNAGTTAGCAAGAGGAGACGGAGAAAGGGGATGGAGGGAGTGAGGAGAGAGAGAAAGACTATCACGACNNNCATCCGNTGGGTGTATTCGTGGATGACGATGCCCTCCTCGAGAGAGCCGTCACGTCGGGGGTGNGACACAGTCCAGATGTACATCCTCATGCGGCCATTGCTGCCGTCAGCGGGAGTGGCAAAGTTGGCGTTGTTGGTGCCAGAGCCGTCCTGGGCATTCAGGATGACAAAGTCATTGCCCAGACCACCCTTGCCGTTGTTGTTGGCCTGGAAGTTGCCGGCAACCTCGTTGAAGCCGAGGACGTACAGCAAGTCGTGGTACTTGTTGGCAGTGTAGAACAACTGGGTGATGGAGGCGTCACGGTAGTCCGTGGGGTTGGTCTGGGTCAGCGAGAAGGGGTACTCAAAGGCCCGGGTTGCGCTGGTTGGGCGGTAGTTGTTGAGGTAGTCGTTGCCTCCGTTGGGGTTGACCTGGGCAATGGCGTTGTTACCGCGCGTGGTGGTGTAGTTTGTGGTTCCGTCTCCGAACCAGGTGAAGGGGGAGGCATCGATCCTCCACGGGTCAGTGAAGGTCTTGCGGTCGCCCTCCGTGGGGTCGTTGAGGCCCCAGGGGAACACCTCGACGGTGGCAAAGTCGCTGACATAGTCGACGACACCGTGGACCTCCTTGTTGGTGGCAGCGTCGATGTAGGTGAGCAGCCAGTTGTCCACGACATCGGTCTCAACTCGCCAGGTCAGGGACAGAGTTCCGTCCTCCTTGGCGATGTAGACCAGGCGGGCCTCGGGGTCGCTGACAGCACCAGAGGTGCCCTTGAGAGTGTACTTCTCAGTTCCCTCCTGGGCCTCGGCGGTGGCGCCTTCGGCCTGGATGGGGAGACCCAAGATGTCGACAGCACCCTTGAGGGCGTTCGTGGGGTCGGAGAAGTCACGCTTTGTCAGGGGGCTTTCTGCGGGAATCTTGCCAGAAAAGAAGCTGTTTCCGTGAGAGAAGACTCTGCCATTTCGGCCAATCTGGCAAGACATTGATAAGTAAGCTTCTATCGAATTGAANNNGGGGAAGAGGTTCTTATTCGTCTCACTTACGTTGACCTTGAAGTCAGCATTGTCAATGTCAATGCCGTGAGCTGTCTGCTTGAAGTGGACGTGGCCAATGCCGTCAACGTCGATATAGTGGTCGGGAACGACACGGAATTCCGCGTTGGGAGCAGCTCGCTTGACAGCTCGGGTAGCAGTGGCGACGTAGTCGCGCTTGAAACCCTCAGCCTGGATAGACGCCTCCTCCTCGACGTGTGTGGAAGGAGTGTAGTCAGACAAGCTAGGCAGGCTGTACTTGCTGATATCAATGCCGCGCTTGGCCAAGCCAGAGGCAGTCTCCAGCTTTGGGGCGGGATGAGCGTGCACGTTGGCAGCAAGGCCGGTGAGGCCAAGAAGGATAGCAGACTTCATCGTGACAGAGAGGCAATCAGAGAGCTCAACAAGTTGGAGAGGCACCAGAGCGAGGACCGAATGATGGACCTTGTGAAGCAACCTGCTGGCTCATCTATTGGAATATTGAGGAGCCATAGGGCCCTTTTATGCTCATGACTTTGGACGACAGCATCTCATCCATCTCGCAAGATGTTTCCTTCGGAGTTCCTTATCAGTATACAAAATCCGGATGTTACACTCGAAGTAGAATGTGATCACGTCTCTCAGTCGAGATTCACAGCATCGTGAGCCTTGGCGACTAATTCACGCAAAAGGCGACGAGGAAAAAGGAAGGTGTTTGTGAATCCATTCTGTTCAACACCAAGAGTTTTGTTGAGAACTTTTGCAACTATGGGAATTCCACATCGCCAAGGCCCTTAGGGTGAACAAAAGTCCATGTTCAATGGCACGCAACGAGCATGATCCACGGCCAGGTTCGGCTGATTCGGGGAGCAAATCAACAGCGGGCAGCGAAGGCGAAATATCACCCAAGAGATTGCCCAATGGAGTGGTATCAAAGGCCAAATGCTTCTTATCGACGATCCTATACGAACTGAGAAACTCCTGGCGTTGACCAAGTTGTGGGCGATGTAACTATATCCCACGCAATGGATTTGGGCAACAAGAAGTTGGTCAGCTGCCTATAACCTTGGAATCACATCTTTTTAGTCACTCTATAGGCTCCTCAGATGAGCAAAGCAAAGCAAAAAACTAATCGGCGGCTCTAGTCTGCGGCATCTGTTAAAGCAGCTTCTTTCTCGGGCTTAGACGATTCGCGACCCCTCAGACATCGGGCATATTCTGTCGAATTGCCTTTGAGCAGCGGGGGCAAGTTTAGCATTTGACGGTAACTATACGTGTTAAGCTTAACAAAGCGGCGCATGAATTTTCCACTCCTTTCCGGAGCCAGGATTTCCTATGGGTCGCTTAAAACAACGCGCATTATCAGAGGGCCAAGAAAGCGACGCTGTGTACTCCGTATCGTGGGAGCAGTGTATTGACCTGCCAGATCGGGGCGGGATTCCGGGGTTGCGTTCCGATCGGCTGCAATGATGCCATTCACCGAGCTTATAGGAGAGGAAAGTTACTATTACGAATGCCGGGATTTAGGTTTTGCTCCGAAGTAGGTTAAATTGTGGTTTTGAGTCAATAAATAAAGTGGTGGGGATGTGATATAGTGCTCAGGAACAAGTTTGTCTAGGACTTTACAACTATAGTATTATGCAAATAGTATTTACACAGCTCCTTATCTAGTTTATTTAGTCTACGCATGAATCTACATCTTAGATGATGGCTTAAGCAAGATGCCGTAGTATATTAATATAGATAGCAGTTACACGTAGCACTCCAAATGAACCATCTACCTGCCAAGAGGAGAGAACATCCAATAACGTAGCTGCGGCCGTATGAGTTGGGCCGACTAGGCTCTTTCAATGCGACGGTTCCATTATCCATATCAATCATTCATTTACGAGTCTATCTAGACCATCGCGTTTACTTTCCATTCTGCACTTGGTGAAGGATGCATGTAACCCCTTAGCATCGTATTCTCTTGGCACAATGGCGCCTAAACACGGCTTTCCCTGCCAGGAACGTGTGGCTGGGCGCGGATATCTAAGGAATGAGACGGATTCTCATGCAGAATATCCGAAGGTTATATTAAAATCCCACGGCAGTTGTGGCGATGATCCCGTGAAGATGCGTACGGTGTTGTTGGCATCTCGTGTTTTCGGGTTGATAGGATGTCCGCTTAAGAAGCAACATTCGGCCGATTGGTTAGAAAGGAGAGATTCCGATTGAATACAAGATGTTAAAATAGATGAATAGGAGGATTAATTTGTACATGATTATCAAGCTAGAGGATGTGAATCATCCATCACGTTGTCTTTGTGTAGTGCAGGGTAGTAAACGGATCGATTGTCGTACGAGGCATCTGTGATATCTGAGGTTGAAGCATTGTGATTCGTCTCCTCTACACGCATTATTGTTCAATTATTTCGTCTTGCTACAACTCAATTTGATCATCGGATGACGAAACAATATCGTATCATCTTGGCAGTGGAAGCGGCGTCCCGCAATGGCGCGTAATACTACTCTTAACAAACATGCAAATTTCTCTATGGCCTATATCATTTCTTTCTGCATCTAAATTTTGCATAAGCCAGGCTGATATCAACATAAAATTCTCAAAAGGAATTCAACATAAAATTCTCAAAAGGAATTCAACATAAAATTCTCAAAAGGAATTCAACATAAAATTCTCAAAAGGAATACAGCTTTCACTCAGTATAAACAGTCATAGATAAAGAAATAACGCATTATCTATTAAGATTCTAGAACACATAGAGAAGAGAGATGAAAAAGGTAATCAAATCGTATCTTAGTTACTATTATTTAACTAGGGTATATAACAAAGATTGCATTCATCTCTGATCTCGTGTGTTAAAGATTCGTTGTGTTCTTTTTAATCCAGTTCTGTTAAACTTATATAGTATAACAAAAATCAACTGCCTTTTCTAACTATCATGATACGAGGCCCCCAGTACAGGTGATACGTTTTAAAATTATAGAAATCAATACAAATATACTGCTATTCCAGCAGAATTTGGCTGGCGCGTGCCAAGGCATAGAAAATTATTTATATATTTCAATCCAAAAAAGACATGTAAAAGGTCGTTGTGTCCTTCTTTTATGATAGAAGTAGATAGTTTATGCTTCATTAGCTTATAAACGTGTTTCTTAAAAGTAAAATAATATCATCTCGCCGTGACACCAGAGTGCTCTTTAAACAATGGTTTAATACGTGTCGTAATCCCCCTGGATCTCTTAAACAAAATCTGAACAGCTTGAGATTACTCGTGGCTGTGGTACGCAGTGCTTTGAGCCCAAATTTACCCGCTCCCATCCAACGTCTCTTCTACCCCCTCAACAGGAGAATAGCTGAAGCCATTAGTGATTCTTCGTTTTCCAGTCCCTCGGGCAAAATTCAGGGTGTTGAAGATACTGAGTAGCATTCACGGTTAGGAGATGGTCTGGTCCTAACTAGAGCGGCTATACTCTATAGCCTGCCACACCAACGGAACTCCATCCTCATTGCGGCTTAACCCCAACCTATGCCAACTCCAACCTATGGTGATGAAGAAACTCAGCTGATTTTCAAGTAGCTACGCCGTCTCAATCTGCTTCTTGTTCACATCTGCCCACTCCCAGATTTGCAATACGCGTGCTAAGAATTTCCCGCATTGTTTCCAGGCATCTCGTTGTGAATCAGGGAAAAGGTCTGCTGTAACTTGTGGAGCGATACTCGAGAAATATCCTTCGCCGTCCATGTGCTCATCGTTGCTCATGCCCGTTAATTCGATAGACTGGGTATGTCGGCTTACTTGCATCTCGGTCTCCTTTCCAGAGACATGCTTGAGGATGATATTCTTTTCGTCGATTGTGCTTGACTTCCCCATATTCAGGCTGTGTCGTATAGCCTCTTGTACAAGCTTATACATTTCTCCATAATTCCTTCCATCGCTATCTACTTTACATATACCAATGAAAGAGAACTCTTTCAACCGTGTGATAATCTTAACGGTCTCAGTTTCTAGTTCATTTATATGTCTCGCGCACAGCCTCGAGAAAAGTCCTGTCGCTTAGCCTGTTTTTGTTAATCTAAAGCTTTTGCGCTATTGTTTTATAATCATGCGAAAATATTGCCTTGGTATCAGCGTGCACCTATAAGATAGAGTAAGTGAAATCGGTGCACCGCCGGTATACATAGTTGAGCGCGATTTATGTTTTTCTAAGCCAGCTAGCTCTTCTCTTGATCTTTTTTTGCAGTGTGAAAATTTGTACTTACCTAGAGCCGCCTAGACCTCAGAGCGCAGCACTGTGAGATATCGCTGATGGGTATGGCAAGAGTGTATTGAGCTTATCCACGAGATCAGGACGATGGATGAGATCCTCGTTGCGTGGATATGGGATGAGACGGATGGCGGCTCGGGCCGGTCGGTGGGTCAGATGGAGATTGAGTGTGGTATTGTTGTGTCCCTGGTGTATCCTGGTGCCATCGCGAAACTGATTATTTATAAACTGGCTCTTTGCGGCCTCTTCAGGAGAGACAGTTGGCTGTTCTATTTTGTTGTTGATGTCCTATGTGATGTGTGGTAGTAAGAGTGTTGATTCTGACAAGTATGTAGAGGCAGTTACTCTAGATCTACTTGATGCCCAATCGTGTATTAAGGCTGGAAGCCATGCGGCTTCTACTGGTTGGCTGGAGTTCAGAGCTGCATATTTCGGTTTATGCGTTGCTTGTTGTATGCATGAATACCTTATACATGGAACAATGCACTTTTGAGATATGTTGACAATTCTTCATTCAAACGCTACAGTAAAGGAAAGCTAAGTTTAATTGAGCAAATCCTCCCTCGTGCCCAGTTTCCTCGAGCAAACGCTAGACACACATTCCTCTTGTGAAGCATGCAGCTTTGGTCACGTCATTTGGTCCACGTGCTCTTTGCCATGAAGAATCTCTCCCGCTTCGAAGCGGGGGTTTCAATAGTCTCTTATGGACACAATGTAACATTGTAGTATTAGACTTGGCCCCCAAGGCTATGCGACAAGGCTACGCTCCAAAGCCACAATACCCAACCAGAATCTTTCTTCTTTCCTTCTCTTCAAAGTCTTCGGGAAATAACCGCTCTGAAAGAAGGTAAAAAAGAACTATTGTTATACAATATCAATGGTTTGGTCCAAAGAACTCTTTGCGCGGCAAGATAATGGCGACTCTGTGCCCGCTGCGTGCTTCCCCAAGTGCAGTACGTCGTGAAGTATTTCTTAATGGATTGCATTGGAGGTTCCACCGGTTTCAGAGCTAATATACTATCATCAGGCGATGCTTTGTTAATTGCTCAAGCTCAAGGATTGAATAGTCAGCTATGCGCTCCCAATTCTGCCTTCATTGAGGCCGTTGACTCTTGTAGCGCTTGCATCAAGACGCAGGGCCCCAATCCTAGGGGTGGCATATCGAGTATCTCACAATTGCTTCCAGCCCTTGAGTTCTGCCATCTACTTTCGTATTCAACGTTGAAGTATACGTCAACCAATGGCCAAATAGCGACAATTGTGTATCTTCTACCGACAAACAATGCGGCAACTAACACTTCATCATCATCAAGAACAATTACAACAAGCAAGAAGACGTCAAGAGCTACAACACCTAGTAGAACTTCTACTTTGGCAATTCCGACATCTCTTGCTCCCCAGAATGCGGCTTCGAGCCCATCTGTTTCAGGTAAACACTATTTGTGGAAATCCTCTGGCGTTTTCGCATTTATATCTGATATATATAATCTTGCAGCTACGCCAACAAGCCACGCCTGGATAGCAGGTCCTGTTGTCGGCTCCATCGTCGGACTCGCCATCGTATTTGGCGTTTTATTTTATTTGTGGCGGCGGCGGTATAGACACTCCAAGCCTGATAATTTTGATCCAGCTCAGTTGCATTCCGATTGTATACCCAAGCCCGAGCTTGATGCGCAAACGAACATGATTCATGAATTAGATGCGCAGCCGGTATCACCAAGAGCTGAAATGCCGGAAAAATGAGGCTACTCTACTGCAGCAGAGTTGCAGACGGAAAATGACGCAGAGTCGGTAGCTGCTGCTGTGTCGCGACACTAAGCCTCCAATGTCGCTAGTTCAGCTGTGTGTGAAACCAGCAGTAGATCGAATGCGAAAGCAATAACTCGCAAACCGCTTCAAAATCGATAACTGGTAGCACATACCGCTAAGTGGGAATGTATGAGCTATTGATTAATTTATAATTGCAAAGAGATCATTAAAAATAACGCAGCTTTTACTGAGTGTAAACAGTCATAGATAGACAGATAGCCTACTGCATTTCGAGATTCTGGGACATAGAAGAGCGATGAAGACAAAGAGGCGAATGAATAATATTTTTATTGAGTATTGCTATTTTCACCGTAGCATATTGCTATTTTTACCGTAGTACTCCATACTATAAGCTAGAGTTACCCCCTTAATCGCAATTACTACACCTGTACACTAAAATACAGTACAGCACATTAGGAAGGAAGATTACCATTATTAATCTAGGATAATTCCTTTAAATATTGTAATTTAGGCGGCTTCTAATTCTAATGTAAACAACTTCTCACAGACTGATTTATTCATCAGGCTTATTTATTTAGCTTATCTTCTTCGATTTAGGTAGCCCGGATGACTTTAATGACTTCCTTAGCCTTAGATTAGGTCTCGGGCTCGGTCTTGAAGGAGGCGGCATTAGCTTTTGCAGCCAGCGTTGGATAATAGCTCTGATAATAGCGGCGGATCGACGGTATAATCGCTGCTGAGGAAGGAATCTATTGTAATATTAAAACCTGTGATGTTAAAGGTTTTGTGTAACATATTGCCAAAGTACATGGTGAGCTAGGGCGCCGTACTGTAAGTAGGTGTAGATAGATGGGATCGGTGGTGTATGCGTATTAATTTTAGTACTGGTACGGACTACTACGGTGAAAATAGTAATAACTTACGGTGAAAATAGCAATACTCTTTATTACTGCTATCCAGCTAAAAACAGTATTTATCTCTGAACCTTAAATAGTTTATCCATATCTGAGAAACGTATGAAGATAACGCGTCCGGAGTCACACCCAATGGCAAGTGTTGATGTCTTTACAGCTGACACTCTCGGCCGATAAGCTGGTGGTAGCCATAAGATCCTGTGTGAATCCCAAGTCACCCATGTTTGATTGCAGACTCCAATATCCTGACGGTGGACGTTTGGAGATATAGAAGAGAGTCCTTGGACAGGAGGTTTTCGCATTGGCGACTGTGGTGATGGATAACTCTCACCCGACCATCTTGCATTAGTTTTCAATCTTTTGCTAGTTAGATCATAGGTAATCTTGCCGTCCATTGTGAAGTTGATTGCGCCTACCCAGCTGCCATAGCCCTCAAGCGTTGCCGTGCAGTTGCCTGTTGTTATATCCCAGAATTTAATTGTATTATCACCCGATGCTGATACCAGCTGGCCATCTGGTGCAAAAGTCATTGCACTGACCCAAAACCTATGGCCCTCGAGTTTCATGATACAATCATGCGTCGTCATATCCCAGATTTTAACTGTGTAATCCCCATATGCTGAAGCTAGCAATTGGCCATTTGGCGAGACGGTGATCGCGCTTATTCCATATACCCGCTCTTCACTGGGAAGTGTTGCTGTGCAGTTGCCAGTGGATAAATCCCAAAGCTTGATTGTCTCATCTGACAATGTTGATACTAGCTCTTGGCTATTTGGTGAAAAGGCAATTGATAATATATATTCGCGATTGCGTTTAAGCTCTGCTGTGCAGCGGCGTGTTGTTATATCCCAGAGCTTAGTTATATTACCATAGAATCCCTCAGTGCTGACCCCATCCGACACCTAATGCTAGCTGCTGGCTATTTGGTGCAAAAGTGATTGATAATATGTTAGCATCATTTTGAAACGTTGCCACACATTGGCCTGTTGTTACATCCCAGAGCTTAACTGTCTTATCATATTTGGATGCTGAGGCTAGCTGATGGCCATCTGGTGCGTAGGTAACTGCTGTAACCTGGTCGGTTATGGCCTTTAAACGTTGCTATGTAACGGCCAGTTGCTGTATCCCAGAGCTTGACTGTATGATCGTCTGACGCTGAAGCTAGCTGCTGACTATCTGGGGTGAAACAAATGGCTTTTACTTTCTGACTGTGGATATCAGTTGTTGACGAACTGCGACTTATCGTAGTATCCCAGAGCTTAATTGTAGAATCATATGATGCTGAAGCCAACTGCCAGTTATCTGGCGCGAAGCTTACTGCTGTAACGCCTTGGCTATGGCCTTTAAATGTTGCGGTGCAGAGACTTGTTTCTATATCCCAGAGCTTAACTGTCATATCCATTGATGCTGAAGCTAGCCACCGGCTGTCTGGCGTAAAGCAGATTGCATTTATACCCTCGTCATGGCCAATAAGTGTTGCTATACAGCTGCCTATTGCTGTATCCTAGAGCTGTAATAAACCGGTATCTATATATTAGTATAGATAATACTTTTCCTAAGGGATAAACCTTAGAAAAGTTCTATAGTTTATATTAGCGAAGTAATTAAGTTAGTAAATAGGTAATTTTATTACTAACTGTAAAAAGAAAGTATCTTAAGTGTTTAATTTAAATACTATTATATTAATAATAACTAGTTATTTAAGTATTTTAATAAATAATATAAAGTAAACTTATATACTTAGTTAGCTAGGCTAAATTATTAAATAAATTAATAATTCTATCATAAATTATTAATAACTTTAATAATTTATCTTTAAAATTATTAAATTATTAAATAATTTAATAATCTATTCTTAATTAATTAAATAGTCTAACGTTTATTTATAACTATCTACCCTATAGGCCTATTATTATAATTATAAAAGCTAGGTTATAATATAATATCCCCCTTTTATTAGTCTTATCCTTAAGACCTTACTATAAGTAATATATTCCTTACTTTATTATAAGTAAATACTCTTTATTTTATTTTTATTATTTACTTAGTTAACTTACTTAACTATAATAGATTATATTTCTAAAATTCTTTATTTAAAAATATAAAAGTAGAAAAGTTTTTTTAAATTTATTTTTAAAAGTATTAAAAAAATAAATAAGTATTATTTCTTTTATATTTTAAAAAAGTTTAATAAATATTTATTATCTTTAGATAATTCTTTATAATATTTAAACTATATATAACTTAATAAATTATACTATAATATAAGAGGTTTAACTACTAATTAATTAAACTAGGTATTTGCTTAGTATTTCTAGTTAAAAAATAAGCTTAAGTCTACTAAAGATACTTTAGCTAAAATAATTATAAAAGTTTTTTAATTATAAAAATAAAAGAAGATTTAGTATAAGTAAATATATTATATTATTATATAAGGTATTACTAATTTAAAAAAGTTAAATAAAGTTAAGCATAAGAAAGTAAAGGCTGCTTATTAAGTTACTATAATATAATTAATAAAAGGTTTTTCTAAAATTATCCCTACTTCTTTAATATTAGAGGATTATTTAGGAATATTAGTAATAGATTTTAAGCTAGTGTAATCCTTAGGTTTTAATAAAGTTTTTCTACTAGTATTATTAAATTTTTAAAATATTTAATAAGTTTTTATATTTTTTCTTTTTTCTTTTTTTTTTTTTTATTATACTTTATAGTATTATTTACTATTTTCTTTTATTTTTATTATATTAATATCTTTTACTTTATATTTTTCTTTTTTTTCTTTAATAATAATTTTATTTTAAATAAATTTTTAGTTTTTTTATTAATTTATACTTTTTTTAATAAGAAAATATAAAATATTAAGTATATATATTTTCCTTATTTTTCTTATTATTTTAGAAGTTTAAGTTTATAATTTATATTTTTAATTTTTTTTAAAATTTTATAAAGTTTAAGTTTTTTAAAATTAAGTTTATTACTTAATTTATTTATTTTAATATTTACTTATTTATTTTCTTTATATATATTAGTATAGCTAAATTATATTCTTTTTTTATAAAGTTAGTTTTTTAATTTTATATTTATTTATATATTTAATTATTTTTTATTAAATAAATTTAAGTTATTATTATAGTTTATTATATAATTTAATTATATTTTTTACTTTAATTATAACTTTTTTAATATTTTCCTTTTACCTTAGTAATTAATAAACTTTAAGTTTAAATCTATAGTTTAAGAAGAATAGTAATTTTTTAATTAATTTTAATTTTATACTATTATATATAAGTTATATAATAAAAAGGAGTTTTACTTAATTATTTTATTTAAAGTTAATATAATAGTATAAATAAGTTTTAATTATTTAGTTAATTTTTTTTATTTATTTATTTATTTATAAGTAGTAAGCTATATTAGCTTTATAATTTATTTTTAATTTAGCTATAAGTACTTTCTAGAATTTAAATATAAATATATTTCTTTTATTAAAGATTATATCTTTTAGTAATTTATAGTTATTTATAATATATTTTATTATTATATAAGCTAATTTTTTTATATTACTAGCTTTTTTAAATAATATAAAGTAGGTTATTTTTATAAGTTTATTAACTATTATAAAAATACTATTATAAAGTACTTTTATAATTAGTTTTTTTAAAAAAGATAGTTTAGTAATTAAGTTAAATAAGATTAATTCTTATAGTTATTATAGTATAAATAGTAGTTATAGTTATTTATATAACTTATATTTAAAGCTTTTAGTTTATTTATATATTATATATTTTAATATAACCTTTTATACTTATATTTTAATATTTTTAAATTTAAAGTATTATATAATTTATTATATAGTTTTTCTAATTTTATAATATTTATTAAGTTTATATATATAAACTAATTTTACTACTTTATTTTATAAGTTTTTTAATACTTAAATAAGTTTATTTAATATTAAGTATTTAATATTTATAAAAATACTTTTTAAATATTATTTATTTTCTTAATTTTTAATATATTCCTTTATATTATTAATAATTAAATTATTTATTTTAATTTAGTATAATAGTATTAATTAATTAAATTACTAAAGTTTTTATATTAGTTTTTTTTAATATTTAAGCTTTAACTTCTAGGATTTTTTAAAAGTAGTTTAAGTATTTACTAAATATATTAATATATTTATTATTTAATTTATTATAGTATTTAATAATAAGCTTAAATTTAAAAAGTTACTTATAATATTTAACTTATTTATAAAATAATTCTTATATTATTATAAAGTAAGTAATATTTTAATAATTTATAAAAATTATTATTAAAAATTAACTTTTTTTATAATAGTATTTTTAATATTATTTACTAAGTACTTAATATATAATTATAAACTTTTTATTATAAATAAAATATTTAAGTTTTAGTTTATATAGTTTTTTAAAAAAATAAGTAATAGGCTTAAGTTTCTTTTCTTTATATTATTTAATTAACTAAAGTACTTCTTTAATTTTATAATTTAAGGTATTAGTTTTAATTATAATTAATTTATTTAGGTTAAATATTATAAATACTAGTATATTTATAAAAGCTTATTTAAGGTATTTAAAGGTTATTAAAGTATTTTATATTATTTTAAATATAATATTTTTTTTATTAAGTTTATAAATAATATAATAATTTTTAAAAAGTCTTTAATAAAGTATTAATAATAATTAATAAGTCTTAAAAAGCTTTATACTTACTTAATATTTTATAAAGGTTTTTAATTATTAATTACCTTAAGTTTTTTAAAGTTTATTTAAACTTTCCCTAAGGTAATAATATATTTTAAAAATATAACCTTTTATATATAAAAGTTATATTTCTTAGGTTTTACTAAGAGTTTATTATTTTAAAGTATTTATAATACTTTTTTAATATATTTTTTATATTTTTTTAAGTTTTTAAAGTAAATAAAAATATTATTAAAGTATATAATAATAAAGTAATTTATATAGTTTTATAATATATAGTTAATTATTTTTTAAAATATTACTAAAGTATTTATTAATTTAAAAAGTATTACTTAGTATTTATAAAGTTTATATTTAATATAAAAAGTAGTTTTTTATTTATTACCTTTTTTAATTTAAATAAAGTTATATACTTTTTTAAAATTTAATAAAGTAAAAATTTTAGCTTTTATAAGTTAGTTTTTAATTTTTAAAATTAAAGGTAATAGTATAATATTTTTTTTAATTATTATATTTAATTATTAATAGTTTATAATAAATTAAAGTTTATTATTCTTTTTAAATATAAATATAATTAAATATTTTACTAAAGATTTAAAAAGTTTAATATATTTTTTTTTAATTAATCCTTAATTTATTTATTAAGTATTTTAAGCTTAGTAATACTTAAGTTATAAATTTTATTAAATATTAAGACTTTATTATTTATAAATTTAATTTTATAATTTTATTAATTATATTTTAATAGTCTAATATTAAGTTTTTTATTAAAGACTTTTATATACTAAAGGTTTATTAATATATTTTTTAAATATTTTAAAGTATTTATAATTTTAGTAATATAATTCTTTAACCTTTTATATAATTAAGTTAAAAAATCTAAGTTATTTTTTCTTAGGTTTTTTAATATATTTAATTATTTTTAGGAACTTTTATAACTTCTATAAGTAAATACTTATTTTATAATTATTTTCTATTTTTATATATTTTTATATTTTTTTTATTTAATATAAAGGTCTTTAATTCTATTATTAAAAATATTATAATATTTTATTAATTTTTTTAATTTAATTATAGTTTTACTAAAATATTAATTAATTAAGTATAAAGTTATTATATTATATAGCCTTTTTTTAATTAATATTAAGGTTATATAACTTTAAGCTAATTATATTTTAAAAGTATATTATATTCTAAAATATTTATAATATTAAATTTAAAATAATTAATAATTTTACTAAATTAAATTTTAAAGTAATTAATTTTATAATTAATAATTTTATTATTATAAGTAAATTATTACTATTTAATATTTATAAATATATATAGTTTTTTTTTTTATAATTAATTAACTTTAAGTAGTTAATAAATTAAAGTATAATATAGTTTATTATAACTTTAGAGTTTATATAAACTATAATTAAGCTTTCTTTAAAGTATTAAGTACTTAGAATTTTTATAATATTTTTCTTCCTAAAATAATATTTAAGTTATAATAAATTATATTATTTATATTATTATAATAGTTATTACTATAAAGGTTAATATTTATATTATTTAAGTCTAAGGTAATTTATCTTAGTTTATAGTTTTAAATATTATAATATTTATATTAAGTATATTTAAGCTAAAGGATATTTTTAATAGTAAGTTTATAATACTTTTAAAGGTTATTTTAGTTAATTCCTTATAATTTATTATTATTACTATATTTTATAAAGTTAAATTTTTATTATTTTAAGTTATAGGTAATATATATAAAAGTATATTATTAATATTAATATTTTTTATAATAATCTTTATTATAAAGTATAAATTTTTTTTATTTATATTTTATAATATTATAATTTTTATATTATTTTTAAAGTTTAAGTATAATATATTATTTATATAATAGTAGTTTATAATTAATAATATTAGCTTTATTATATTAATTAATAATTAAAATATTATTAATATAATATAAGAGTTAACTTTAGTATTTTAGCTATTAAGTATTTATTTATATTAGTTTTAATATATTATTAAAACTAGTTTCTAAATAGTTTAAATTTTATTATAAAGGTATTATATAAATTAATTTATTTAATTTAACTTTATTATTTTAGAAGTTTTTAATATTTTATTAAATTCCTTTTATTAAATTATTTTATTATAATATTTATTTTCATTAATAATACCTTTAAATCTATATTAATCTTTAAAGTATTCCTAATCTACTATAGTTATTTTATAAAAGGTAGTAAATACTTTTAAGTTCTTATTAACTTATATTAATTATATATATATTTTTTAAAGTTATTTATTTTTTCTTAAGTTATTCCTTTATAAAGATTATATTATATTAGTAATATTATATTTAAAAGATTTTTATTATACTATTATATAGTTTTCTATTATTTTTATTTATAAATAACTTTTTCTTTATTTTTAAAGTTAAGTAAATCTTTTTATTTTATTATTTTATTATTTTCTAAGTATAGTTATATAACTATAAGTTTTATATTATTAAAGGTTTATTAAACTAATATTTAAGTATAACTTATACTTTTTTAATATTAGTTATTTATAAATATAATATATTAGTTTTTAATTTTTATTATTTCCTTTTAAGTAACTTCTTTAAAAATATTTAAGGTTTAAGTATTATTAAATCTTTTAAAAAATTATTTTAATCTTTATTTATTACTAAAGTATATTTAATATTAATTATTATAATATATTAAAAAGTATAATATATTATAATTTACTAAAGGTTATATAATATTAATAGTTTAATTTTCTTTAGGTTTTTAAAATAAATAGTAAATTTTTTATTATTTTTTTTTTAAGTACTTAATAATATTTTTATATATTCTTTTTTTTTATAATTATAATATTTAATATTTTTATATTATACTTTAATAATACTAAGGTTTATTAATTTTAGTTTTTTATTATTATATAATATAATATTTTATTTTTTTCCTTAGTTAATATTATTACTAAAGTAAAAATATTTAAAAATTACTTTTTATATATTTCTCTTTTTATTTACGTATTTTTAATATTATTTAAATAAGTATTTATTAATATAAGTAGCTTTTTTAAAAATTTATTTAAAGTATTAAGTAATTTATTTTAATATAATTTATCTTTAATATTAAACTATTAAGTCTTTAGTAATAAAGTATATATTATACTTTATTATTTAAGTTAATTTTAATAGTTAAATATATAAAAGTAGCTAGTATACTTAGTATATAGTTTAGTTTATTTAATTTATAAGAAGTACTATTTTTAACTTTTTTAGTTTTATTAGTTTTTTTATATAACTTTTTAAATTATTTTTTAAATAGTAATATAATTAATAAATAGTTTATTAATATATTATTTTTTAATATTTTAAATTTATTTATAAGTCTTTAAAATATAGTTTAAATTAATCTTTAGTAGTTTTAAATAAATAGGTTCCTATAGTTTAAACTTTTATAATATTATTAGCTATAGTAGTTAAAAAATAGCTAAAGTAATTTCTTATATTTATAAAAAATTTTTAAATTTATTTAAAGTCTTTTTTAAATTTATTTAGTAGTAGTAGTTTAATAATTTCTCTAGGTTTCTATTAATATACTATAAAGGCTAGGTTTACTATAGGGTTTCTATTAGTTATTATCTTTAAAAAGTTATAATAATAGTTATTTAAGTAGTAATTATTTTAAGTAGTATTTACTATTTATTTTTTAAGTATTATAAAGTAATTAGTTAGCTTTATTTAAGTTAATAAGTAATTATAAAGCTATTATAATATTTTTAATAATATTTTTAAAATTATTTTAATATTTTAATATTATTATTATAACTATTTTAAACTTTACTTTTATAATTAATATTATTATTTAAGACTTTAAAGTTTATAAACTATTAAATCTTTAGTATTTTATTACCTATAGGTCTAAGGTAACTATTTAAATAAAAGTTATTATTATATAATAAATTAAGTATTTATATATTAATATAAATTAATATATTTCTAAGGGATAAACTTTAAAATAGTTTTATAGTTTATATTAGTAAAAGTAATTAAGTTAGTAAATAGGTAATTTTATTACTAACTATAAAAGAAAGTATCTTAAGTATTTAATTTAAATACTATTATATTAATAATAACTAGCTATTTAAGTATTTTAATAAGTAATATAAAGTAAACTTATATACTTAGTTAACTAGGCTAGATTATTTAAATAGGTTAATAATCCTATTGTAGATTATTAATAACTTTAATAATCTATTTATAGGATTATTAGATTATTAAATAATTTAATAATCTGTTTTTAATTAGTTAGATAGTCTGACGTTTATCCGTAACCGGCTACCTTATAGGCCTATTATCGCGACTATAAGAGCCGGGTCGTATTAAGAGCTTAATTGTAGAATCGACTGATGCTGAAGCTAGNNNCCGGCCGTCTGGCGTAAAGCGAACTGTATCAACTCGGTCATCATGGCCAGTAAATGTTATTATACAACTGCCTATAACGGTATCNNNAAGCTTGATTTTGTGGTCATAATATTCCAAATAACCATTATCGATGCGCTGCCGTTTGACACTGATGCTAATGCGCCGATTATCTGGCGCAAAGCTGACTCCTTCAAACCAGCTATTATAATTCCCGTTGAATGTTCTTATACAATCGCCTGTTTCTGTATCCCAGAGCTTAACGGTAAGATCATGGGCCTTTGAAGCCAGCCGTCGGCCATCTGGAGCAAAGCTAATATCTTTTACCTGGTTGTAATGGCCATCAAGCGTTATTATGCAATGGCCTGTGATTGCATTCCAGAGTTTAATTTGTTTCCCCTCTGTTGACGCCAGCCGCCGACTATCTGGTGAAAAGCAGACTGCAGATATGCCTTCACTCGCGAGCGTCGCCGTGCAGCGACCAGTTCCTGTATCCCAGAGCTTAATCGTAGAATCAGATGATGCTGACGCCAGCTGCCGGCCGTCTGGAGAGAAGCTGACTGCTCTTGTCCAGTGGTTGTGGCCTTCAAGTGTTGCTAAGCAGGCATCCCAGTTACTTTCAACTTGGGGCAGCAAAGATATCCAAGGAGGGATCTGATCTTTAAATATGTTCCGAATCACACTCTGCTCTGGTGCGAATAAAATAGCCGAAGAGTAGATTTGGAGAGGCGCCTCATCAAGGGGCCAGCGATTGATAAGAATAATTCGCTTAATATCGCGGATAATGGCTAATATCTCAACACCGTCTTCTGANNNTTCGTAGTANNNGCANNNTGATTCAGCTGGNNNGGAAACGGTACGGCTTCCACTTACATCAATCGTGGCTAGTAGGTTGTCTAACATACCCACACTCTCTGAGATACGACCAATAAGACTTAGGGCCTCGATCCAGTGCAGTAGGTGGCGGATCAGAAAGTCATAGACCTGATCATGATCACGGACTGTTCCTCCGCTCTCCTTTAGGTGGTGGACCCAGTAGAGGCACGCGTATTGCATCTCCGGTGGAAATCGAGTATCTATTGTCTCTTGTTCGATGTCTAACCGTAGTGTTCCTGGTCTCCGTAGGTCGCAGATATCTTTTCGAAGGTTGTCTGTAGATAGCAGCTTAAGACAGCGTACCATGACCATTTGATGGGTTTCCTGCTCATCCACCCAGAAGGAGTTTATATCAGAATTTTCCTTGTCGATGAGAAAGTCCCGGAAAGAGAGGTGGAAAAGCCGTATCGGCTCATCCGGGTTCAAAGGTATATTTAAAACCGAGTGAAGCATGTCCAGTTGGTTATCGATCTTCTCGGTATCAACAGCCAAAAGATTCGCAAGAGAAGTTATTGAGAGTGGACTAGCGAGAAGCACGATAGTACCGACAATCTCTTTGAATTTGGATATGACAGCTCTCTTTTCGCTACCTTTGAGATCTCTTGTCAGTTGCTCTAGGACAGGTAGATATGTCGCATCAAGATTAGATTTTGGGTTTCGATGGGAGTTGAAAAATATTTCCAGTTGCTCCTTTGGCCCACCAAGCCTGCGATCACTGATGAATCGACAAGCAGTCGCAGCATAGATAAACAAAGGGATGGCCATGTCAACAAGCCTCTCGGTATCTTTGCTACCGGGCCACTGCGATGGTAGTTGCCGTCTTGTTTCAACCGACATGTTATAGTGCTGCACAATAGCTTTTAACTGATCCTCTAGATATACGGCAATGTCGTTTTTTATATCAGGCTTGGGGATTTCGTGAAGAGCCAGTTCCTTATAGGAGTCGCCGATGCTTTTAAAGCCGAGACGTATTGGGAGTTCTGGTCGGCTGGTAATGAAGAAACGTAGGCGAACGGATGTCACCTCCATAGCTCTGGCGAGCAAAAGGACCATAAGTCTAACGTCTTCTTCCAGATCGCACTCATCAAGCGCATCAATCACTATAGACACTATAGTGGATTGTTGGCCCTCGCACTTGTCAAGCGGCTCTAGGATAAGTTTCTCAAACTGTTCACTCTTGGTCTTATCAGAAATGTTCATGTCCGCCTCAATTGCAGCCCTCACGTGCGGGACTATGCATGGCAGTTGTTGAACAAGCTGAGCTGCAATCGTAGTGAAAAGCAAGGCAGCTCCGCCACGGTCACCTTCGCCCTTCTTGAAGAAGAAACTTGCACAGGGGATCTTCTTTTCTGTAAGATATTCTGCTACTGTCCGAGAAATCGTGGACTTGCCAGTACCAGCCATACCGCACAGCCAGTATATGCACTTTCCATGCGGGTCTTCGAACCAGTTATATATTCCAGCGAGGACGTTGAGCCGAGTTCTAGGATGGCACCGGGGAACATACTCGTTGGCTTGAGAGGTGAAAGCGGCACCCTTTGCGACAGGCAACTTTGATAGATCAATTTTGTGGTTGATAGTGAGGACTTCAGCCCTTATAATGTTAACGTTACAGAAATGAGATGGATAAATTGTAACGTACGTTTGATCGATTTGCATGGCGACTACCATGGTATTCTGGTATTGCTCCAGGGCTGCTATGGTGTTCTCCAGTTTCTTGCTTTCGAAGGGCCATTTTAGGGCCCGCAACCCAAAAGTTCTCATTGTCCTCTGCTTTCGACCTCCATTTAACTTGTTCTCAAGCGTTGTAGCAATGGAGTCCAGGAGCAAGCGGGAATTATTAAGAGCATCGTGTAGTTTCTTCGACGTCCTAAGTCGGGCTCCGTGGGAGCTTTCGAGAAGTTCCATTACATCCTTCAGCGTTGTCTCCAGGCTGCTGATACGCTCTCGAAGGCGCTGGATGTCGTGGCTAGCATTCTTGACAGCAGAAGAGTACTCAGCGCAGAGAGAAACAATCTTCGTCGTAAGCTCGACCGCCGCCCCAAGTCCCTCCATCGTGTATAAATATCCGATGGAAGAGATGAAGCACTACAGAATAAGATATTGATGAGAACAACAACGTACATACGCTAGTCAGCAGCTGCAATTCTGCATTGAGACCCAATCAAGGCTGACTGCAGCCTATCAGCGGTCTCACGGGTTGCCTACCACTGGATCGGCGCCTGAGTGCAAGAGAGATGAAAAAAGACATCAAGGACGAACTCCGTCATAAACAGCCCTTTCTTCTCCGCGAGACGCCAAGTTATCTCTCGAAATTCACGTCATAGCCTACCAATTTCATCACTTCAAGTAGAGCATCGCAGTTATTGGCGATCAGCCAGCAGCGTGGAAACTTGTGGTCCAAGACTTACGGAAGTGCTTGAATCGGCGGGGCTCGGTGTATCGGCATTAATGCAGAACCACGTGCTGTGAGAGCCAAGGTAGCTTGCTTCACGTCTGTAGAGCTTTGGAGACCATATTCAAACTTCTTGAAGATGATGAGCCAAAGTCTCTCTCTGTTACTTTGGGGTTTTCTCGGTAGGGCTACCAAGATTCATGAGTCCCCTTTTGCTGTTCTCTCTCTACATGGTATGATATTTCGCATTATAAAAGAGTCATCTGCTCTTGATCTTATCCGGACTGTCTCTACGAGCACGGACGTAATTTTCTGGCGGTTTGCCTGAGATCTAGCGTCTCTGGGTCCATTCATGAACATGCCAACCACTTCTGTGGTTGTTTTCGAATCGCTCTTCATCTCAAACAATCCCTTCTAAGCCATCTATATAGGCTTTATGACCTATAATATCGCGGAGTAATGTAATTCCTTTAAAGTTGGCGTTTATGTAGACTTATTTTTATAGTTTTAAGATTAACCTTGATATATAGAGTTATATGCAGCGAACTCTTGCATCCTGTAGCAGGATACTCATGCCATTGGCTCAGACTGACAGGTAGGAAGCTGAGGAGATTCATTAACCCATAGTCTAGATCAGTCAGTAAAGTCTATATTTTTCAGGAACAGGATAAGTGAAAAGCTTAAAAGGGCGGATGAGGTAACAAAAAAAGCTTGGGTGTATAGAATAGTATGGTATTGTATGGCTATAAGGAACAGCCGGAATTTTGGCACATTTAACCGGTACCGTGACAAGGGTAGTCTGAAAGTTTACAGGTGATGCATAAATTTAGAATTCAAGTTAGGCGAAGCTGTAGAGGCGTTAAACAACATCGATTCCAACAAGCGACCATTCAGGCCGCGTACTAGTTATGCATTGTTTACGTGCACAATTCAAAGTGTTCAACAATCTTTCAACGTTGATCAACCAATATTAGGTTTTCAACAATTTCGTAATATTTATGAGCCACCGTTTGTGGCTTTTAACTCATGCTTTGGACCTGCATAAGCCTAGTAGAGATTAGTGACTCGTCGTGTTATTGATCCTGCAGCGACTAGCTCTCTGCAGATCCAGGAACCGTTGTTGTTGTTAGGTCTAGTCTCTGTCTACGTTGTAAAACCTAAAGATAGTAGGTTGTAGCAAAGGACTTTTTTGTTTAAATAGACCTGTTTTCTCCGTCTTATTACTCAAGTTACTCAACAGCTCAGACATTTCTGTATCTCTTTCGCTACATTACATCTTTGCAAAATCTGCTATTTCTTCTCAAAAGTGCCAACTTCACCACTACTTTTTATACCTCCATCATGTACGCCTCTGTTATCCTTTATACTCTCGTCACCCTTGGCGGTGTCATGGCATCTCCGGCTCAAGAGCCCGGTGTTGAACCCCGAGCTATTGAGCGTCGTGTGCCTACTATGGCAGATATTCCGTTTCCGAGGTTCCCAACCCGCAACTACAACCACAATGATGGTAGGTTTNNNCAACTATCTAAGCATCTTAAGTTTAAGTTGGATTCTAATNNNCATGGAGGCAAAGGAGGCAAAGGAGGTAAAGGTGGCAAAGATGGTAAAGATGGTAAAGGCCATGATGGCAAGGACCATGATGGCAAGGACCATGATGGCAAAGATCATGGTGGCAAAGATGATGACGGCAAAGGCTGCAGCAGTGACACTAATACTCAGGTAAATGCCTGCTCCGGAGGTAATCCCTACTGCTGCAGCAGCAATGGGAAGGGTGGTAAG
>JARWZN010000007.1:775708-845132 GCA_030015385.1 Trichoderma sp. BMH-0061
TTTAATTCCCCTTTAACAATTCAGGACAAATTTNNNCATGCTACAGGCCATGCATGCAAGAACACCACGGCATGCGAAGAGACCATCATTTGCTGCAACAACAACAACGGCGTAAGTNNNTATCATTCTCATTGCATTCATAATCTCACAAATATGTTTTTCCAAATCTGCATTGGTGATATTGATTTCAACGTGCCAATCACTATCAATATCTATGAGGATGACGATTAAATGGGGTATCTGAGAGAGCTTTTTCAAGAGGCGATAGCAACTAGGGCAGAGATTCTGTAAAGCCTATATAGCTTAGCCCTCGGTAGAGGATCAATTCTCTTGAGCTATAGAGAATAAGCCTCTTTTAAATGTGGATAGCAGCCTCCATTGACTCTTATGTATGCGTATGTTGAGCACTTGGAACCAATGCCTCAATACCCCTTCCATGTAGTTGTAAAGAAGCGATTGCACTCAGTTAACCGCTCCATGACGATTCGCGCCGAGTTTGTACCTCCCGAACGTGACGAAGCAACCAACCATATGCAGTCCACCTCATTCCGAATGGGACAAGCGACACTGGAAAATAACTATGAGCAAACTATGAGCCCAAGGCTTCCATATGGCGAAAACTGAATGCGGCTATTGAGGTGACGTTCTCTACTACTATGACAACCATATTGTGTCTAAATAACCGGCTGGTGGTCAGCATGCAAGGGACCAATGGACAAAGTTAGCTGACGACGGATTGTTTCAGGCAGAACATACACCACTTGTGGTCAACTTGGTCGTATCAAGATTGACAATATAACGGCTAACTTTATTGTTAGCTTCCATCCATTCCGCTCCATTTGAAGAAAGGTCTCTACAAGCTGAATTAACAACAGAACTCTCAGAAATTAGTGCTGCAAAGCCCATCGAGCCTACCAAAGCTACCATGTTCCGCAGATGGGGTTTTCAGATGCATTGGCTTATATAATTGCTGTCAATATAGACGAGGGTGTTATATGTACCGGCCTCTGCGTACTGCCAACACACAAGGTATTTGTTGGCCTCTATATCCTCTTTGCATTGCCACCCAATCAAGGCTGGCTGCAGCCTATCAGCAGTCTCACAAGTCGCCAACTACTGCATTGGTGCCTGAGTGTAGGAGACAAGAAAAAAAGGCATACAAAACTCACTGTAAATGTAGTGGCATCAACGGTTGAATTTGATAGCGAAGACCAATACTATATATATATATACATGTATCTATGCATGCACCATGCGGAGCCACATAGTAACACAACCTTGCATGCAGACAGCCACCGCTCCTCTTTCCAATTTTAGCTCCCTTACAGCCATGGCTTATATGGAATCAGGAATTGCTATCCAATAAGGAGTAGAAAGGAATCGGAAGAATGCAAAGCCGTGCTCATGTGTGAATATATGGAGAGCCGTCTGCATGTCGTGTCACATGATGGTTGGGCTGCAACTGAAGGATGAATCTCCAACAATTCAAAGTCACATTCATTTTCCACTGCTGGCTTAGAGGGTCCAACTTCGAGTCTAGCGTTTTTTCTTGCTTCGAGACGAATCTTTGTAGGCCTTGACGAACATGAGGCTAATCAATACACGGACGTTAAAGCTTCACCAATTTCACGGCAAGCCACCACCTTATGCCATCTTATCCCATACCTGGGGCCATGAAGAGGTGTCTTTTCAAGATTTCCACTCGCCAGACCAGCGGGAAAAGCTAGCTGGATTCTCTAAAATCAGGTCTACCTGCCAGAAAGCATATAGTCAGGGCTTGGATTACGCCTGGGTTGATACATGCTGCATCGATAAGACCAGCAGTGCAGAGCTTGGCGAAGCAATCAATTCCATGTTCAAGTGGTACAAAAACTCAGCAATCGCTTATGCGTTCTTAGAGGATTACTCGTCTTCAAAAATCGAGAAAGCGGCTCTGAACACAACATCTGTTGGCTTTGGCCATAGCCGGTGGTTTACTCGAGGCTGGACTTTGCAAGAGCTTATTGCACCCCAACGACTCGAATTCTATAACAAATCATGGGAGAATATTGCAGAAAAGACAGCTATAGCGAAAGAACTTGAAGAGATCACGGGGGTTGATGCTATTGTTCTCGATGGCTCGGCCCCCCTACAGCAGGTCAGCGTAGGAGGGCGTCTAAGTTGGGCTGCTAATAGAGAAACAACTCGCGAGGAAGATCTTGCATACTGCCTATTCGGACTCTTTGATGTTAATATGCCATTACTCTATGGGGAAGGAGGGAAGGCTTTTCTTCGACTACAGGAGCATATTCTTCAACAATCTGATGATCACACCATCTTCGCCTGGCGAGCCGCAACTACTTCGACGGATCGAGATATGGCATATGGGCTGTTTGCACAATCTCCGAAAGATTTTCATAATTTTGCGAAGGGATCATGGGGCAGGGGACTGCCGGGAAACAAAACTCAATCTAGCTTCGACGGGCTGACCCGTGTTTGGGGATCCAACATACCGCAAGATCCGATCACCGTGTCTAACAAAGGGATTCACATCACTTCCCTCGTCAAAGATATTCGACACCCTTGGGCCTCTGGAGACCTTGTGATATTGTTACTCAACTGTTGTGAAGCCTTAACCTCAACTACTGCAGGCATATATCTCAAACGCCTCGGCTCAGGCCAATATGCTCGAGTCCGAGGAAATGAGTTAGCTACGGTCGACTCCGACTCTAATACTACGCTGGCTTCCATATGCGGAATCAAGAGCACCTCGGATATTGCTGGGTTCTACTTTGAAGAGCCTTGGACTACGACAGCAAGAGTGGTCGAGGAGTACCTTGAGGAAGAGAAATCTCCAATGGGATCTGAATCAGTTAGAAAACGCTATCAAAATGCCTTTTGTTTGAGACGAAACCTCCTCCAAGGCAACGGACAGTTCCATGGATCCCAGCTTTGCCATATCGTGATTACGGATCCATACAACATCCGGCGCTCTTTTCAATTCGACGTCAAAGGTCACGATGGCGACCTCGTCATAAAAACGTACCCAAACTTCGACGCACTGTTGGTGTTTAAGTCTCTTGGATACGGAACATCATTTGTTCTTTCTTTGCAGACCAGAATGATATTTGGGAATTACGAGTGTATCGTTTTTGTGTCGTCCTTTGACTTCGATGATGGGATAGTGTGGCGTCAGAATCTCTCCACAGTTGAAGAGTTTGTACAGACAAAGGTAAAGTACGAACCTCGTCAGGCGACTCCAAGCATCAAATTATTACTGTCTCCAGTCAATATATATGGAATCAATATGCAAAGTATCGGAATATTGCAACCGTCATTCATTGCATTTCGTGGTTGGGTATCTGAAAATATTACTATTTCTAAAGCCTTCAATCTGGTTGTNCTTGTTTGCTTTCGTGCGGGAATGTTTAAGATGGGTTTTTTAAAAGCGACAATTCATCAAGATGACAAACAGAAAGGGTTATGGGAATGAGAGGGCTGAGTGAAGATGAGGGAGGATTAGAAAAGATGTGACATAGAGAAGAGTGGGTGTTATTAGAGGATGCCATGACACTCTCAAAGACTTTTATATAAGGGCGCAACTCTTATCCTCAAGGCGTGAAGAGGGGACCATTTCTGATGAAGATAACAGGCGGATAAATCAGAGATACCTTGACTAGGATGTGACATGTTTACGGAGATATATAAGCCAGTGAACCGGTTGCCGGTAATATTACCAGGTATTGACCCCCCGTAAATGGACGGCATTTCATATCCGGGCGGAGACGGTTCAACGAAAGGCTCCCCGGAACTAGCTATTAGCTACCTTACTGTTTCATTCTAGGCTGGTTGCATCCCCGCTCAGTGCCTGGCTATGGTTGCATTTCAGTCAAGGTTCGCTATCAATGTCGATTCAATTGACAGTGTACCGGGCCGAAGCTGACGTGAAGTATGCGGGCGCTAATCCAGGGACGCGAAGAGCTAATGCGATCTGACCGACAACTGATACGTATGATGGGATGAGAGATGGGACACGGTGAAGAGCTGCGCGACCAAGGCTGTGAATTGGCTGTGATAAATACCATGGGCCTGCTCATATAGTTCGAGCGATGGGCCGAAGAGAGCTTTCCGTATCATTCCGTCTGTCAATTCCATCAAGCAGCATCGTGCCATCATGTTGTCGCGCCTTTCTCTCGTGTCATTGGGCCTCCTCGGCTTTTCTGCATCTGCAGTCGCACAATTAGCACCAGAGTTGGTTGTGTATTGGGTATGATGATTGCTTCACAAAACTTCAATGAACTTCATTGACCAGTCAATTCATAATTTCTGTGCACAGGGCCAATCGCCATCGGAACGACCTCTCGCCGATTACTGCAAACCGGGTGCCGGACCTGATATCATACCATTGGCCTTCTTCTCCTCCTACCCATCCACCGACTGGTTTGGCAATGTCGACTCCTGCAACCTCACCACCAGCACCACGCAGACTTCTGAGTGCAAAACCGTGGAGGAGGACATCAAGTACTGCCAGTCGCAGGGTAAGAAGATCATGCTCTCCATAGGAGGCGGAGGCGGATCGGTCCAATTCGACAATATGACCTCCATCCAAGACTTGGCGAACCAACTCTGGGGTATGTTTGGACCTGTACAGGCCAACTACACCGGTCCGCGACCTTTTGGAACCGCAGTGCTCGACGGATTCGACATGGACATTGAAAACCCAGACAGCGCCTTCTCGTACGCTTTCTTTGTCCAGGAGATGAACCAGCTCTTTGAGACAGATCACAGCAAGAAGTACTACATGACGGGCGCGCCGCAGTGTATTGTTCCTGACGCCAACATGGGAGACATGATGTTCAATGGAAAATTCGACTTACTTTACATCCAATTCTACAACACTCCGCAATGCTCGGCCCGTGGCGCCATCAGCGGCTACGACCCCAAAGATGGATCGCTGCAATACTTCTCTTACGATGCTTTCCAGGAATTCATCACGGTATCGTTTTCACAGAGCAAGGGAGCAAAGCTGTACATTGGTTTGCCTGCTAGCCCCAACGCGGCTGACAATGATGAGAACTACTTTTGTATGTCTACCCCTTCATTCTCCACCGAGTACAGATTACTGACCCAGCGATTGCAGTGACCCCAGATGAGGCGGCAAAACTCATCAACGAATATAGATATCATCCTGGTTTCGGAGGCATTATGCTCTGGGACGCTGGCTCGAGTGATCAGGCGGTGACCAATGGCTGCACTTACAGCCAGGAAATCCAGTCCATATTGAAGACTGGAAGAGTCTGCCCTAAGAAATACTAAGAAGGACAGTAGATTCCATAATTATTTAATGCAAAATATATCGATTAATGTCAGCTCTGCGCCGCGAGAAGTACTAAGGAAGCAAGAGCATAAAGCTCCGATTCTGCAACTCGGGTTCCGCCAAGTCTTGGGAAGGGGCGGTAAGGATGCCGCAGGCAACAATTAAAGAAAGCATGTAGAAGGACCAGAAGCCCGGAGATGCTGTTACAAGAGTTGAATGGCAGGACAAATAAATGGTGTGGACAAAGTCAAGAGTACAAATCGGTGGTTGGCAGACAGAAGCCAGTCTATATGTAGTTCACGGGTGTTTATGTAAAGTGGCAGCGACAGCGATGTTCCCATTACCTTTTTAATTATGACTAATTACTTCACTTAAAACTTATCTTAAAAAGTAAGTTGAGTATATGTTATCATCAATTTCAGTCACCCGAGTTAAAATAACAGCGTTGGTGAGAGGTATTCCAAAATTGTCAACATCGTCAACAGCGTTTAGAAGCGTTAAGAGCGTTAAGAGCGCCAACGTCGTCAATGGCGTGAACAGTTACAATAAGCTCTATTGCTCCAAGCTCGGCCGAGAAAGAAGCTCCACCAAGTCCGTAGTAATTGACCTTCTAGTTGCATTCTACACCGACTAGTGATGCGTGGATGGGACTTCCCTTATCCTATGTGCGAACGTTGTACACAGTTATTGCCTCCGACCTGATGCGGAATAACGGGATATGGACGGAGCAGTGCAATAAGAGAACAAAATAAGAAAAACACGAGGCTCGCAGCAGCAACTGTCATGTATTGTAGAAGCTGATGAGTACGTAAATGTTGCGATATTGATATGTCTAGTTGCTTTGTGCGGATCACAAGACAATGGCAGCACGCACTATCCACCAGATTTTTATTGAGATAGCCACTGATCTAGTGCCTTGTTGAATCCCTCAGGATCTTGCAATGGCGCAAAGTGGCTGACATCAGGCAACGCCAAGTATACCGATCCTTGAATCATGTCTGCAATCTTTTGAGCGACCCAACCCTGGATCAATTCCTCCGAGTCGCCAGTAACAATCCACACAACAGGTCGTTGATGAGCATCTGTAGGATTTGAGTCGATTTTGGAGAAGTCTTCTTCGGTCCACATTGGTGAGCATTCCTGCATTGCTACGACCTTCGCCTTGAAGCTATCGAATTTGTCCGGAGTAGGTGAAATAGCTTCGTACTCTTCCTTCATCCGGTTCATAAGATCAGCGACAAATGGCACTGTCTCGCCTGCATAAGGTATCGCCTGGTCTGGCCTGTAGTTTGGGCCGAAGGAAAATATGCGCTTTACTTTATGCTTTTGTCTCATTGCCAAAGAAAGACAGGTATTGGCGCCATCCGACCAACCGACGAAGTTGGCACAAGGCACTTGAAGATGGTTGAGTAAGGCCACAACATCGTCGGCGAAAAGATCATACGAAAGGGCGACTTGGGGATCATCAGTTGATCGGCCGTGTGCTCGGGTATCCATTGCAATGACTGAGTGTCCTGCACCAGCAACATGTCGAATTTGATGTGCCCACCAACGAGAGCTAATCTTACCGCCGTGTAAGAAAACGGTTGGGATCTGATGAGGGCTCAATGGTGCACCATAAAGTGCATACCATATCTCTATATTGTTGATGCTGATACAGCCTGACACGACGGCGTCGGGTAAAATGGGTGTTGGTGGTAAGGTCTTGGAGCGCGGCAAAGACATTTTCAATGTTGTAGTTCTGCCTCGCCAGTGGCCTTAAATTGAGAACTATAGAATGAAACAGATGATACTAGATTATATGCGATGTTGTGTTGACTTGGATAGATATTTAACACTAGTTCGGTGGGACATTACTTTCTTAATATACTATATCTCATATACGATATGTGATAGCCAATCTTTCGCAGAAATGTTAACTCCGAACTTGAACTACACAGAAACTTACCAGAATCAAATAGTCTATACTAGTACCGGAAGTCCGAGTGCTAGTTCTTATGTGAGGTAAGCCGAGTTATGTCTAATTGGACTTCCCTCAGGCTAGTGACAAGTTGATGGAGACGTTCGCAGGAATGACAAGACCCCTCTACGTTGCTTCTTCTTTTTCGCCGCCCCAAAAGTTCATCTCTGACTACGAGTATAGCAGCCTACTTGGATACGACGGCACTAATCTTTACTCCTCTTCTGGATGTTGGTGTTTTATGCCTCAGAGCCGGATTTGTCGATCTTGCTCCTTTGACAGTGTCCACGAATTCGGTCGCCAGCCAAAATAGCGAAGCAGCAAGTATTGAAGCAATTATATCCCTATATCTCAATTCTCGCTACTCTTTAACACAGGGATGTGGATATAGCCAGATATCTTCGAGTAATATGCGTTGCCTCCTAAACTTCACGAGTTCCCTAAACTAAATTCGTTATCGCGTGTACTCTTAGCCCTCGACTCTTTGATACATCAAAATTTAATGAGTTTTAGTACTGTCTCTCCTCTTCGTGAAACCATTTTTCCTTGCCTCTCTATCTCCAAAACACTCTCTCGATACCATCAACGTTTCATTAATTGCAGGTCAAGTATCTCACCATTTACCTACACGTCCTATCACAGCACATACGTTATGCGACTAGAAGAAACGTTTCGCAACAAAGGCCTATAAGTTATCATCAAGGTTAGTAGTGTCGATTTTATGCCTGAGAACCCAAAGTATTATGGTAGTACCTGGGAACGCGAAGGTCAATTCAACGAGCACATTGTAGCTTCAGCTGTGTATGCTTACGATGTCCATAATGTGAGCGATAAACAAATTGCATTCCGCCAGGAAACGCCTATAGACTCAAAGCTTTATCAATACGGGCCAGGCTTCCATCGTCCCCAAAAGAGCGCAACATGTGGAACATTCCAGCAGATGAATACAACAAGTCTTCGAGAGAACATAAAGCCATTGGAGAGATTTTCGGGTTCACATGGGAAGAGTTGTTTAGAGACAACTCAAATTATATCCTACCTTTCCAGGGGATTGGCAGCATTACAATGCCACAAGGTCTGTTGATTGCTTTTCCTAAACGATAAAGCATAGAAGGGGGCCATCCGAGCTATTAGATCCTGCTGTCCCTGGCCACCATCGACGTGTGACTCTGTTACTAGTCTACCATAATTATCGGATATGCTCGACCCGTAACGTACCTCCACAACAACACGACTGGTGGACCAATCGTACAAGCGACACCTTGATAAGGCAAAGATCGTTAAGAGAAACGACAGCCTATGACAGGCCGGTAAGCCCCTCAGAGGGTGATGCCTTTAGACGAGATATGATGAAGGAGCACAGGGGGATGCAATCGGCAAGGTATCATTTAATGTGCCCTTACGGCTCTCTCTTACGGCTCTCTCTGGGGATCATCAAGAAGTTGGGAAAGATTCAAGAGTTATAGTGTGGTCCGAAAAAGACCCAACTGTGGTTCTCACGCCGACTTTTTGGAGTAGTAATCCATCACATTTCGACCATCTCAGTCTAGCGTTATGCGAGTTGTTGTTGTTGGTCGCGGCCACCTATGAGAGGCTACCACGGCCCCCCATAACAAAGAGATCAGGTGTGTGGATGCGACGAGAGACAGGTGAGGCATACACGGCTCATTGGGCAGGCCTTAATGCCTGATTTATTCGGTATGCGACGTGTGATGCTTCCCCGCCTATTACATGACAAGAACTCATTTTACATTTCAAAACGCGTCTGTCACCGACACGATCTCATCTTTAATCCTATTGGGCTCTCAACACTTGCTGCCTGTAATCAGTGTCTTGCAGCGACAATTAATTACCATAAGAGAAAATGGCAGAGTAAGCCATGACTTTATTCACGCTTGCTCATTACTGTGAGGCAGCGTATACTCAACTAACAATCTCAAATCAGGGAACTTACGTATGAATCCTACACAGTGGGATGGATATGTGTGCTTCCCCTCGAGGTTTACGCAGCAAGGGCACTGCTAGATGAGGAGCACGAGCCGCTTCCTCCAAAGGACATTGACGACAATAACTATTTCCTCGGCAAAATGGCGAATCATAATGTCGTTATTATCTTCCCTGGATCATATGGCATAGGAGCTACCGCTCAAGCAGCTCGTACTTTTCCTAATATTAGGTTTGCACTGATGGTTGGGATTGGCACTGGTATTCCAAATTCACCGAATCCCGATCCAAAGAAAGATATTAGACTTGGAGACGTCGTAGTGGGTGCCCTAATGAGCGGACTTGGTAAAGCTACTGCCCTTTACTACTTTAGAATGAAAAAAGGTTTTATGGTACTAACTGCGAACGTTTCAGCCAGTGTTATTCAATGTTCTACAGTCAGAGTAGCAGGTGAACCTAACCTTAAGGTGAAAACTCGGACCTACAATCCTCCCAATGTGTTGCTCAAAGCCATAAGACGCCTAAATCTTGATCACGGATTTGGTAAAGGCAGAATGTGGGCGGACATTGATCAAGTCGTTAATCTAGGTGTGCCGGCATTAGAAGATGCTGGATATCCTGGAGTGGAGCATGATCGGCTGTTCAATCCTAATTATCAGCATTCTGATGGGGAAGATTGCTCCTCTTGCGACGTGGCCCAAATAGAAAAAAGGGTTGCAAGAAAGACTACCCGTTCAGTCGTTCATTTCGGCTCGATAGCTTCTGGAATGGTGAACATGGGACCTCTCATACATCGAGATCTACCACCAGGCTCCGGGAAGGGTGTGTCTGCTATTGATAGGGAGTTTTCAGGTCTATTGCATACATTCCCATTCCTTCTTATTAAAGGTGTATTTGAATACGGGGATAGCCACAAATACAATGCCTGGCGGCCATATGCTGCTGTAGCAGCCGCAGCGTACGCAAAGGACCTCTTGAGAGTCATTCATCCTCAGGAGGTTGAATTAACGCCTCTTCTAAGTAAGTTACTCTGAAATAACAAATCGATCTTTAGAAACGCTGAAATGTTAACCACTATAACACAGAAATTACCGAACCCCCAAACGCGAGCCAGGCCAGCGGTGATACTCAGGCTATGGGTAACGTAGCTGGTGCCCGATCATCCCTTGGGGCCGATAGGCCGCAAGTAAAGAAGGAGAATACACGAGCCAATGTCAAGATATTACGTGCTGAGAGCATTTGAGCCAGAAATTGTCAGCTGGCTGAGAACAGGGAGCGCTTCCTACTTTGCGGGTTGTGTCTCCTAATGATCTGGTTGTACGTTTTCAACCGAGCAATACGGACACTGTCCGGGCTATTCATGACGACAATGGACTACTCAGCACCTAAAGGTTAGCTGCTATAGAATCAGAAGAGGCAAATTGTCGGAAAAGAGTCTAGATTCTATAAAGTACGTATTTTATAACTCGGATGGCAAAGAGATTCGTCATTGATTACCCAGTGGTGAACATTTCCCTGAGTCAACGACAACAAATTTCGGCCGTTTCCGTACTTGATCGCATGGCTTGGGCCGCATTTGGCAAGACTCAGGCACATGCGGAGTAGCTGAAGGCGAATCTGGGGAAGAAGACCAAGGTCATGGGAAACGTTGTAAGACGGATTGAAGCTTAGTCTAACAGTACAGTGGCTCATAACTCGAAGTCTTTTGAGTTGCCACCTTGTGTCCACGTTGGCATCGACGGATATGGACAAGAGATCTAAATAAATTTTCTTATTAAAAAGACCAGCTGATTGGTTTGTAACGAGCTGAAGCTTCCGCTTCCGGCCTGGTTACGGTGTTCCCCGTACTCGTATATCTCACACCGAGAGTATCCGCTCCGGAAGCGTCCATGATCTCATAGAATCGAAACTAGAACATCGCCGATTCTCTACCGGACTCTTCGCATCGAGCTTGATTGCGCGGCTGTTGGAAACACGAGACGCACCTACATTACCGTTACCTAACTAACACACCTACATAGAACGGAAGACAATTTATAGAAGCGACGCTATAGCAAGCCAAGGTGAACATCGAAGACCGATTGGCCAAAATTCTCCAATTGAGTTTTCCCAATACGAGCTCCTCTGTACCCGCTAGGCACCACCCATTCAGTCATAGATTGATTGATTGACGAGGCCTTCGTCGGCAAGCCGGAAAGAGGACCTGCACAAGGGCGGCGCTAGTGCCTCGGCGGATCGAGAGATCGACAGTCCGACGAACCATGTGCAAAGGTTCAGAGTTTGCTCTCAACAGAAACTGCGTCACAAGCTGTTGGTTCTGTTTGTTTGCTATGACAGCATTTGCATCATCATAAAAATACCCAACAGTAGTAAATCTACCGAATTCTTATTCGGGAATCCAACAATTTGATGAAAGCATCCTCGGCGTAACTGGGGCGGCGGGAAGATGCGAGGTATTTGTTCGGAGCGTCTCTTCCCTTGAGGGGTAATTGATAAACTTGTGAGACATGACGCTTCGTCCATGCTTGGTAGGGAGCTTCATGTGCCGTCCACATATGAAGCTACTAAAACATGCTTCGTCTTTAACCGGGGAAACTTTCGTTGGCTAGCCGGGTCGTATATGTGGGCGTTGCGCGGTGGCTAGCAACTAGTGTCGATGGCTGTATGCTTGTATCTTGCACATCGGCGCCGTCCGTTCCCATGCCCCTGAATAGATACATACCGCATATGTGAAGGATTTCTTTCATTCTCCCTGGGCCGGAGTAATTGATCGGCATGGACATTCACATTCGCGCGGGGGATGCGTTTCTGATAGCGCTGGAGTAACATCGTATTATACTAGCTGCAGAGATAAAGACTTCGAAATGGAGTGATTAGGACGAAGGCGATGACAGCGGTTAGGTGTTTCAAGACAAGGGCCGATGCAAATAGCAACTTACGATGTCATATATTGGAAATCTGACATCACTCCTCTCGTCTCAGCTCTCGAAAAGCTCCCGTGGCCTGTGTCCAAGTGGACCAACACCCACTTTGGGTTCGCCATTCTATCCACACTATGCGATGTAGCTTCGTGGCTTGCCTATACACTACTGTACAGCTCATCGAAATGGAACGATCGTCTGTTGATCGCGGGCCAGAATGTGACTGAGAACGACCGTATGACATGTCTGGCCGGCCGTAAACGATTATATGAACCCAACCGCCTCCCGTCGCCATGGCAAGTTTGCTCGTTCCAAAAGACTTCCTGGGATAATTCGGTGCGGTTGATTCATCGGACATTCTTTATTTTGTTCTTTCATTCTACCCACAGTTTGAGGGGAGAATAGGACCTTCGTTTAGTAAGCCTCTCGTTATAAATCATACTGCATCTACAGTGGTCAACAAACTTCACAAGGTATGAGCCTATAAATAAGCTTATCATATATATATCGTCGGATATACGCATGAACTTACAGCTGACAATCACTTAAATAGCAACCATGAAGTGGATTCTGGCATCTCTTGCTCTTTTGGGGTCGGCCTCCGCCAATCCTCTTATCTCTCCCCGCGATGATAGCTGTGCTTCATCGTATAATGGTCAATTCGAAGTCACGATTGCCAAGGTCAACAAGCGGGATATTCAGGTTAGTATCAGANNNCATCCATCCAAGTTCCCGTGCCATACTGATATCTCTCCCATAAAACGATCCTGTGATAACGCCGACGCCCTGCTACTGACACTTGAGGGTGGAATTCTCAAAGATGCCAAGGGTCGTACCGGCTATATCGCTTCCAACTACCAGTTCCAGTTCGATAACCCACCCCAGGCTGGAACTATCGTCGCCAGCGGCTTCGCTGTCTGCCAGGATGGTTCATTGGCCCTGCAAGGAAAGACTACCTGGTATCAATGCCAGTCTGGAAATTTCTACAACTTGTACGACCGCAAGTGGGCACCGCATTGCCAGGCGGTCGAGATCACCATAATTCCTTGCAGTGGCGGTAGCTCTGGTAGCTCCGGCGGAAGCAGCGGCGGCGGTAGTAACAACAACGGCAGCGGTGGCAGTGGAGGAGAGACCACTGTTGGCACCAAGGTTGTCCAGACCACTATTGTCACAGCCATTTCTGATGGCCAGCCGCAAGTCCATACTACCACTGTTGCCATCCCCATCTGCCAGATCGGTGACGGACAGGTCCAAGGCCACACGACCCCATGCGGCGGCGGCGGCGGTAAATCCCCTGTCACTCAGATCAGTGATGGACAACCTCAGGTGCCTCCAGTTACCCAGGTCAGCGACGGTCAGCCCCAAGCTCCTCCTGTCACTCAGATCAGCGATGGACAACCTCAAGCCCCAACAGGATCTGCCAAACAGCCAGTTACCCAGATCAGCGATGGACAACCCCAGGCTCCTCCTGTCACTCAAATCAGCGATGGTCAGCCTCAGGCCCCAACTCAATCTGCCAAACAGCCTCAACCCCCTGCTGTCACCCAGATCAGCGATGGCCAGCCTCAAGCTCCTCCCGTTACTCAAATCAGCGACGGGCAACCCCAGGCTCCTCCCGTCACTCAGATCAGCGACGGTCAGCCTCAGGCCCCAACACAGTCTGCCAAGCAGCCAGAATCTCCTCCAGTCACTCAGATTTCCGATGGCCAGCCTCAGGCACCCGTCGGAACTGGTACTGCTGCTCCNTCCTCCCCCGCTACTACTACCCAACCTCCCATCAGTGGTGGATCCAGAGTTCTCCCTGGTCTCTCAATTGCCCTCGCCATCGCCCTGGTTGGTGTTGTTGCTTTGTAGGCGCTGTGGATGCTGTAAAGAACAATAAATCAAGTCCTGAAAGAAGAATCTCTTTTTTTCCGATTTCAATTATTTTTCCAAGTTAATGCGGTACATGGTTAAATCTTGTGTGGCATGGTATATCGGCAATAATGAACATGATGGAAGCTCACGAGGAAGTAATATGATGGATTATTGCGCATATTATGTATTCCTGCAAATAAAAATAGCAGGGAGTCTGAAAATAAAAGCAAATCAAATTTTGGCATCCGAAGCGCATAAAATGCATGCAGTTATGATGAACACATAGTAAGATGAGCGTAAGTTGTAAGTTGTAAGTTGTGTGCTGTGAGGCCAGCGCGTGAAGCCTGAAGCCTTGTACTCTGTACTGTACAATTCCCGATTACATAATCCAGCATATTGTTCTGCCATGTGCAGAGCTGCCGCGCCTTTGCATCTAATTTCTTCATACACACGCGACAGCTTGCAAATCTTCAGCAGAACAACAGCCACAAGAGAAAAATGTCAGAATACTGGAAATCTACGCCAAAGTACTGGTGCAAGCACTGTTCGTGCTACGTGCGCGACACCAAACTCGAGAAGGCAAACCACGAAGCCACTGCAAAGCATCAGGGCGCCTTGAAGCGCTCGCTACGAGATCTACATCGCAACCACGAAAGAGAAGAGCGCGAAAAGGAAAGGGCAAAACAAGAGATTGCCAGGCTCAATGGCGTTGTCGGCGGATCATCATCGTCCGGCCCTTCGGGAGCTTCAGCCAGGGCTTCAGGGCCGTCAGAGTCTCAGCTGAAATCCCAGCGAGAGCAGCTGGCGGCCTTGGGAGTTGCAATCCCAACCGATTTCCGACCCGAGATGGCGATTCCAGGTGAATGGACGGTGACCAAAACGACCGTGATTGAAGAGAAAAGCGAGGCGGATGCTGAGACAAAGACTGAGGCCAAGGCAACTGGTGTCAGAAAACGCGAGGAGACAGAAGAGCAGAAGGAAGAGGAGGAGGCTATGCGAGGACTTTTCAAGAAGCCAAGAAGATGGGGCCGCGACTCCAAGACCATGCCGGACGACGAAGACGAAGACCTAGATGCGCTGCTGAGTACAACAATGCCACTAAAGACAGAAGCAGCAGAGAATAAGAGCGCAGTGAAGAAGGAAGAAGTTGCTGAAGATGACCAATCATCCGAGGCAAGAATACCCAAAGAGGAAAATGTTTCGATCAAAGCAGATCCCGACACTTCAGAGCCATCCATCAAAAGGGAACCTTTGATCAAACCCGAGGAGGCAGAGGAGCCGAGCGGCATAACGCCGGTGGTCTTCAAGAAGCGCAAACCAAAGGGGATCCGGAGCAAGTGAAGGAACTCGGGGATAAGCCATGTGTCAGATCTGAATCTGAATCATGTCAATACTGCAAGCCATACAATGGTGCTCTTATCAGTTGTTTGCGTCTTGAGATAGCAACCAACAAACGCATTAGCGGGCGCGCGGATTGAATTGCCGGCTGATTAATCGCGACAAGTCTTTAGTCCTGAGTCCAGGCACTTTCAACTCCACAGCGCCTCAACGATCCGGAATACCCCCTCGATACCCAGTTCCGGTTCGGAATTAGGAGTTAGGTGGGGTTTATCGGAAGTTGTCTTTTCTGTTGACCCAAAGCTCTGGAAAAATACGAGTTGAAACTATTGCAAAGCGGATAGACCTAGTTCCTAGGCGTTTAAAGTAAGCATTCCGGCAAAGCGGACGGTTCCTAAGATCTTTAAAGTGAGAATTCCGGTGCCGAGCGCAACACCCGCTAGTCAAATCGCTCAGGTTCGCGTATCTTGCCCAAAATAGCCCAGTCTCGGCGCTTCTCAGAGAACAGAGGCTTGCTCCTCTTTTTCCTGTTTGACAGATTATTTCCTAATTTCGACTCGACGAAACCCGAACCCCGCGAGGATGGAGCTCGAGAATTGCGTCACGGCGAGCGTTGGTCAAGCAATCAATTGAGCCGTCCAACCGTCTCCGCTACCCCACCAGGGCGGTTCAGGAACCTGCAAGACTTCAAATATCTGACAAAGCGCGCTATTTTGTCTTGTTCAACAACTTCATTTTCAGTCAGAATTGTCGAGGATCAAGACTATCAAGATGGCTTCAGGGCATATTGACAAATGCTGCGTTGTCGGCACCCTTCACGAGTGAGTTTCATTTTTTCCTTTGTAGATTTGATCTCAGATCTCATCTTGCAGCGGTTCGTAGCCCGTCTCCTCTTTTTTCTTGCATTGCCCCGCATACAGAGAGACAGAGAGCGCAAGAGAGAAAAAGAAAGAGACGTTGGCAAAGACTCAAGAGCTGAATCACCATCCATAATTATAAAAAAATTCATGGATAATCATCTGAAGAATGAAAACTAAGCATGAAGAGAATCTCAGACCACTGACCGTCACATAGAGGTGAGACTACCGGCAAGGACATCAAGATCGAAGGCAACATTGACGCCTACTTGGCCACNCCNCCTGCGGGCAGTGCTCGTGTTGGCCAAGGTATCCTCTTCATTCCCGATGTCATTGGCATCTGGCAAAACAGCAAGCTTCTGGCCGACAACTTTGCCGCTCAGGGCTACACTGTCCTGCTCCCAGACATCTTCAACGGCGATGCCCTCAAGCTGAACCGAACTGGCGACTTTGACTTTGCGGCCTGGATCACCAAGGGCTCGACTGGTGACAACCCTCACACTCCNCCTGCCGTCGACCCCATCATCGTCAATGCCATCAAGACGCTCAAGGATCTGGGCATCAAGAGAATCGGAGCCGTTGGCTACTGCTTCGGCGCNAAAGGTAAGCGACTAACATCAACTCAACTCAACCCATCGTTGCGCGCATCAACTCATCATGATTTGCAGTACGTGGTTCGCCACTACAAGGACGGCATTGACGTCGGCTACGTCGCCCATCCCACCATGGTGGAAGAGGACGAGCTGGCTGCCATCACTGGTCCCCTGTCCATTGCCGCCGCCCAGACGGACCACATCTTCCCTGCCGAGAAGCGCCACAAGTCGGAGGAGATTCTCATCAAGACCGGCCTGCCTTTCCAGATTAACCTGTACTCAGGCGTTGTGCACGGCTTTGCTGTCCGCTGCGATACCAGCGTCAAGATTGAGAAGTGGTCCAAGGAGCAGGCTTTTTTCCAGGCTGTGACTTGGTTTGCCGAGCATCTGTAGGTGGTTATGGTTGTTTCAAAGAAAGAAGAAAAGTTATCAAGGAGCACGTAGCTTTGCTGGTGCTTAGTGCAGCTTAGTTTTCGTATATAGAATGAATTCAACAATGCTGGGCTGCTCTTTGAAATTTGAGATCTAGATGCATTGAATCTCATATAAATCATTGAGAATACCTAACCCAAGAATCTTATACGCGGGTGCTGGCTGTCTTCCGTAAGTAGCCCGTGCTTTAGCGCCTGGAGCTAAGCGGCAGCGCCTGTAGCAGCCCCCACAGCGCCTAGCCCACAAGCCACTTTTGGCCACATGGACCTCAATTCGAGCCACTGATCTTGCGACCATCTTGCATCCATCCATGGCCAGACACTGTCTCTCATTCTTCACAACTTCAACTACGCTGTTGTCATGCTCGTTTGGGCGTCGACTCGTCTCACCATCAACATAGACAGCAGCAGCATGACCAACTAGAGCATCTTCCGGCATGGCCGTGACCGCAGACCCGATGAGCCCGGCGATGGCCTTTTCGGCGTCGTCGAGGAAGAACTCGTCCAACAGCCTCGCCGGGCATTACGACACAAGGGAGGAGGTGGCGCCAATAACCTACAACGGGGGCTGGGAGAATGGAAATGGGAATGGGAACGGGCATGGACTTGGGATCGGGTATGAGCATGGAAATGGGCACGAACATGGAAATGGAAATGGAAATGGACACGCAGATGGGCATCGAAACGGACACCCAAACGGCAGCGCAAACGGCAACGGCAGTCCCAGTCCTGTGATAAACCAGAGATCGAGCTCAAGGCAAAAGGATACCGACATGCAGAGACAGCGCAGCGGAAGCGGCACCATGAAGAAGGCCCCGAGCCACGACAATGTCCAGAAACTGACAGCAGCCGAGATACATCAGCTCACCAACGAGCCCAAGTCTCTGCCCGTAGCACCAGCACCTGCGCCCAGCTTTGTCGACGAGCGCGAGGCGATCCGACAGGCGCTCATGAGACCGCCGGATATGCGTCCAGACGAGGCATTCCGCCAGCTTCACGGCTATACCGCAGTGCCCAGGGAAGCCCGCACGCCCATGCGACGATCCGTGTCCGCCTCGAGGACCGTCTCGACGCCGCCGACGAGCCGAGATGGCCATGTGGTGGTGGTGCAACCTTCCGCGTCTCCTCGACGGCTATCCTTTGCTCAAGGCCTGCAGTTGAATCTCGACGGTGTCAATGGCGGCACAAATGGGAGCGTGGTATCGCCGCCCATCAAGACTGGACCACCGGCCTTTGCGACGCAACAGCCTGTCCAGCCTCCCAACTCTGGCGTCCGGCCACCATCTCCGATTCCTCCCATTATTCCTCTTCCTCCAATGTCGATTCCTACTCATTTACAGCTCGAATTGGCTCAGCAACGCCCCAGTCCTCTCTATATACACCAATCCTACACAAACGACGTTCCGTACGAGTCCCACGCCGTCAAGTTCGAGCGTCTCAAGAATGTCCTCTTGATCCCCCCGTTCCTGGAGCGCACTCTCTACTTTGGTGCGCTTGCCTGTCTAGATGCTTGGCTACACACATTCACCATTCTACCCATTAGGTTCACCATGGCCCTCGCTGTCCTGGTGCGGTGGTGGATCTACGTCATCTTCAAGGAGGTCAAGTGGCTGGTTGGCTTCGTCTGGTATGGCCTCGGCCGGCTGTGGAGGCGAGCGCGAGCGGTTCGGGGCCGTAGGATTAGTGATGCCTCCGACAGTGGCCGCTCGCGTAGCTGTAGCAGAGCCAGCGAGGTCTCTGTCGATGGCATGTCGCCCAGCATACGGCAACGTCCGAATGGGATCCGCGCAGATTCGCGTGTCCGCAGCAGCGACACTCCCACAAAGGTGCCATCGCTTTCGGCCCGTCGCCCGGGACCAAAGTCCGGCTCGTTCCGCCATCGACGGACCAAATCGATGCCGTCCAACCTCTCGTCGTTTCACAAGGCCGATCTACTGCAGGGCGCCGTCATCATATGCAGCTCACTTGTGCTGATGAATCTAGACGCCAGCAGAATGTACCATCTTATCCGCGCACAGTCAGCCATTAAGCTATACGTCGTATACAACATCCTGGAAGTTGGCGACAAGCTGTTGTCAGCCCTGGGCCAGGACATTCTCGAGTGTCTATTCAGCTCCGAGACGCTGTCCCGCAATTCGTCGGGCCGGTCCAAGGTCCTCTTGCCCCTGGGAATGTTTGTTCTCGCCCTGATATACTGCGTCCTCCACTCCATCGCCCTGTACTATCAAGTCATTACGCTCAACGTCGCCGTCAACTCCTACTCCAACGCTCTCCTCACTCTCCTCCTGTCCAATCAGTTTGTCGAAATCAAAAGCACAGTCTTCAAGCGTTTTGAAAAGGACAGCCTCTTCCAGCTGACCTGCGCCGACATCGTGGAGCGCTTCCAGCTCTGGGTTATGCTCCTCATCATCGGCATGCGCAACATTGTCGAGGTCGGCGGCCTTTCGGTTCCAGGAGCCGGTATGAACGACGCTCCGACCAAAGCAGCGCCTCTCCATTCGCCCAGCATTCTCCCGCATAGTTTCACCGTTTTGCCGTCATGGGTCATGTCAGGAGAGGTCCTGTCGCCGTTCCTCATTGTGGTGGGCAGCGAGATGCTAGTAGACTCCATCAAGCATGCGTACGTGACCAAGTTCAACAACATGAAGCCCAAGTTTTACAGCAGGATCCTCGACATCTTGTGCAAGGACTACTACACCAACGTAAGTGTCCCCTTTACCTTCGCTTTTATACCACAAACAAACNNNCACTTCTCTCCAGCCTTTACAGCTCCATCCCTCACCAGGCGTCTCGGCCTCGCCGTCATTCCCCTATCATGCCTCTTCATCCGCGCCTCCATCCAGACATACCACATGCTCCTCTCCGCCCACATCCCCATGCCCCTCCCCATATCCACGCAGACTTCCCTCACTGAAGCCTCCGCGACGCCCTCGTCGCCCGCCATGATCGCTGCCCTCAACCGCTTCGACTCCCTCATTCGCGACTCCCTCGGCCGCGCGACCTACGGCTATCCGTTTGACCACCCGCTCAACTCCCGGCCCTGGTATATATGGACCTCTGACGACGTCATTGCCGCCGTTACCATGGTTGTCGTCTTCTTCATCATTTTTCTTGTCCTGCTTATTCTTAAGCTTCTGCTGGGTATGGTTCTTCTCAAGTACGCGCGGAATCGCTACGCAAAGATGAAGCATAAAGAAGCCCTCGTCGCAGCCGGAAAAGCGGAAATAGACAATTACAAAGCTAATGGCGTGCGCGTCGGCGGTTTCGGCGAGGTCGAAGTCACGGAGGACAAGAGGCGCTGGATCAACGCCGATGCCAACGAGGGCTTGAAGAAGAGGAAGAAGGGGGATGATAAGAAGAATGCTGCTCCGGAGGGGGATTACCAGGGCGTGTTTCGATATGACATGGTTGAGAAGAGGATTTGGTAAAAGGGGTTTAACAGTTTTTCCTTTTTCTCAGTATCGGTTTGGTTTGCTATGGTTTCTTTAAGGGGTAAAAACTTCATGGGTTGGTTCAACTTATCCATATTTGCATCGTCATCAGCATTAGTACATAGGCATAGCATTGAACATACATATCATTTTCACATGACAAACAGTGACCATTAAGGAAGCATTTTGAAAGAGTGATGTTCATCATCATATTGTCATTTTGTATTTTTGACGTTCGTTTTCTACTCATTCTTGTAGTCCCGTCTTATCGCATCAAAACCAGCCAACCTCCCAAAAGTCCAACATATATATTCTATGCTATTCAAGCTAACCCTCTATTAAACGCTTCCCAATTTTGTTGTTGTTGTTGTTTCCCTAGTATACCCTCCTTCATCCCATCAACATATTTTTGTGTGTAACTCATCAAAAGGGGTATAGGTCATGTCTTCATGTCTTCATCGTCCAAATCGCCATTTGCTTTTTCCGCATTCTTTTTTTCATTTCTCTCATCCACGCCGCATGGCCATCACTGCTCATGCTCTACTGAGTTGCACTGGCCAGCTGCAGCAGGTTGGGGTTGTTGGCAAACAGCTCCGGCTTAGCTCCGTGCAGAGCCAGCACGGTGCGGCTGAGGAGCTGGCGAGTCTCAGGCTCGAGCTGGTCCTCAGGGGGTGAGAGGACCTTCTCGAAGATGCCAATCAGCTGAGGAGTCAGCTGCTGGACGGTCTCGTTGGACTGGTCGTAGAGAGCGTGGATGGCCTGGTAGATGGGCTCGTTCTCCTCGTACTCCTCCTGGAGAGGCAGGATGTTGACGATGGCAGGGAGAGCCTGGGCAACGAAGCCAGCGTCGGCATGCTTGATCATCATGCGAGAGAGAGCACCGGCAACGTTGTCGGTGATGCGCATCTCCTGGATGGCCAGCATGGGCTCAAGCTTCTCCCAGAGCTGGGGGTAGATGGGGATAGTCTTGGCGGTGTCGGTGGAGTGGAAGACCAACAGACCAACAGCGTAGGCGGCGTTGGACTTGGTCAGGGCATCAGGGTCCGAGAGACGGCGCATGAGGGCCTGTCCGATAGACTCGGTATAGGGGGTGACGGCCTGGCCAATATACTTGATGATCTCAGCAATGGTGCCGATGGCAGTGGAGCGCTGGAGATCCTCGGTTGAGCTGGCCATCTTGAAGATGGCCTTCTCGAAGATCTGCCACAGCTCGCCAAAGTCAGGGCCCAGAGAGGCAGCAAGACCAACAATGACGTCGAGAGCAGTGTCAATAGCCAGCCAGTCATACTCAGAAGATCCGGCATCCTCAACCTCCTGCTCCTCGTCCTCGTCGCCGAGATCCAGCTGGCAAGGGTGAGAGCGGGTGATGAGAAGAGTGACGACTGAGACAACCTCCTGCAGCATACCGTCCTTGGAAGCGAGGACAGCAGGACCGCAGGCCTTGAGGGTGGCGGCAACGTTGCGGCTGATGTCGGTAACAACAGACCTAGTTTGCTTCGGTTAGCAAAGACACTCGAATTTCAAGATTTAGAAATAATAGTGTGAGAGAATAGGAGCAAGATCAGAAGTAGATTACACGCGTTCTCAGCAATTGCATTTTGCATCTGAGTGAGCTGGGTATAACGCAATGTTGTCATCATGCAAATGGTGGGATAATAATAAATAGAAATAAGGCAGAGGGAAACATACCGGTCGCTGTCATTGGCCCAGATGGTCATGGTAGACTCGTGGAGAGTCTGGCCAATCTTGACAATGGACTCAGGGGGAGTAGGCTTGGGGGGAATGCCAGGCTGCCACTTGGAACCAGAGCCCTCTTCCCAGACCTGGAAGACGCGGGCATAGATTCGCCAGAGAGTAGAAATGGCAGTCTTACGGCAGCCCTCGTAGTCGTGGTCGGTGAAGGGAACAACCTTCTCGATGGTCTTCTCGACGTAAGTCTCGAGGTTGTTCATGTTGCAAGAGTTGGAGATGACGTCTCCGAGAACGTCAAGGGCAATCTCCTGCTCCATGGCAACGGCGGTGGTGCCACCAGCGAGGTCTGCGAGATCCTCAATGTCATCCCACTCGTCTTCGCCGCCACTAGCAATGGCAAGGTCCTCCTCGCTGTGAGCCTTGACCTTGATGCGCTTGCCTCCTACAATGAGGTGGCCATCCTCGAGCTGGCTGGCGTCGAGGCCAGGGATATCCAGCTCTTCGTCCTCCAGCTCCAGGGAGGAAAAGATGCCCTTGAAGACACCCTCAAGGAAGTGGTCAAACTGCTCGTGGTAGACCTTGGACAGGTTGGACCAGAGGATAAAGCTGGTCTCCTTGAGTCTGGGGTTGTCGAGGCTGAGAGCCTCCTCGCTGGCCTTCATGAGGTCCATGACGTAGGGCTGGAAGGCCTCGGGGCCAACAGCCAGGGCAATGCGACCCAAGCTGTCGCAGGTGGAGCTTCGGAGGTTCATGGCATCCTCGCTGTCCTTGATCATGACAAAGTTGCCAAGAGACTTCATGACGTTCTCAAAGTAGGGCTGGAAATCCTTCTCCATGGAAGCAGCAATGGCACCGAGAGCAGAGGCGGCGGCAGCCTTGACGCCAAAGTCCTCGTGGTCAAGCAGCTTGACCATGGGTCCAATCAGGGTAGGACCGTATTGAGCCATGATCTTGGTGTCGATGCCGTCGCCAAAGGTGTCGAGGGCACCACAGGCGCATCGGATGATGCTGATGTTGGTCTTGTCAGAAGGACCCTGGGAAGCAGACTCCAGGTTCTTCAGAACAGCCTCAATAATCTGCTGGTGATGGGAAACCATTTCATCGGCCATCTCCTCGGCAAGGTGGATGAGGCCAACGAGGGCGGCGTGTCTGACCTTGAGCTCGGAGTCGAGCAGCAGGTTGATGATGATGGGGAGGAGAGGCTGGAGCTGGGTGGAGATGAAATCAGGAGCACCCTCTGCAGCGTTGCCGAGGGCCAGCATGGCAGCCATACGGAAGCGCGGGTCCTGGTTGGTGGCGAAGAGAGGGAATTGCTCAAGGAGAGGCACAATGACCTGGCGAGGGGGAAGCTCGTTGGCCAGCTGGTCAATCAGGCTGATGGCGACTCTGGCAGGAGACATGTCCTCCTCATCCTCGGAGTCCAAGTCGATGACGATGTGCATAGCCTTGATCATGAGCTCAGCGCCGACATCCTTCATGGCCTGGATCTTCATGCGGCGGTAAGACACGACCTGGATGAGGAAGCCGAGAGCTTGAGAACGAGGATCGTCCTCGGCGTTGGTGTTGCCGGCCAGCTCAATCATGAACATGAGCAGGTCGCGGAGGTGAAGGGAGAGGAGGGCAGAGTCGTAGGCAATGAAGGAGTGGAAGACGTCAAAGACGGTGCCGTAGCTCTCCTCGTCGCCAGCCTCGACGGTAGCCTTGAGAATGTTGACCAGGCTGGGGACGAAGCCCTGCATGATCTTGAGGGCATTGGGGTCCTCCTCAGGGTCGATGAGCATGAGGATGGCGCCAATGGCGCGAACAATGTTCATGCGGACCTCCTTGCTCTCATCGTTGATGCGAGACTGGAACAGCTGGAGCAGCTGATCAGTGTGGTCGCCGAAGTGGGTGGGCTCATCCTCCAGCATGGCATAGAGAACGAAGGAGCCAACCTCACGGTGGACGACATTATCGCTGGTGTTGAGAGGCAGGAGCTGCTTCAGGAAGTCCTCGCCATCGCCCGCCTCCATATCTTCGCCCACGATGCCAGCAACCAGGCGCGCCAGAGAGTGGCGGTTGGGAGCCGACGTCTCCTTCAGAGTACCCTCGAGAAGATGGGCGCGGACGAGAGGCTTCTGGTCCTGGGAAGTGGAAGACCAGAATTTGGAGACGAGGCGCAGAGCCTGGACGGAGGCCAGCTGTCGCACAGCATTCTCTGCGTGTGTAAGAGCGATCTCGATCAGAAGAAGAAGAGACTCGGGCTTGGAGTAGTAGTTCTTCTGAAGGTCGGCTGTGACGGCCTTGACCTGTTCCGTGTTGGCTGCGTAGGAGAAGATGTCAGTAAAGAATTTCCTCGGGTAGAATAGAGTAGAATGGAATCTCCATCCTCGTTTCCAAGTCTCATCTCTTCCACCGGTGTGCGCGTTCACGAGGAGAAGAGATCAAACTCCCGCGACGAGCAGGAAAAGAAGATGCGCAGAGATAAGAAGAAAAGCAAAGCAAAGCAACTTACGAACTTGGCTGGCCTGCAGCAACTGGGTGAGCTTTTCCTTGTCCATCTTGACTATTCGCTTGGAAGCACCGCGACCAAGAGAAATGCAAAAGATGAAGAAAAAGAAAAAAGAAAAGAAAAAGAAAAGTCCTGTGGACGAGGTGCGAAAAAAAAGATTTTATTTATTTTCGCCTAGAGGGGAAAAAAAAATTAATATCCAGACTCCAACCAAGCAGGGACTTTTTTCCTGCCCCGCTTGGCCGAGGGGTCGAGTCCCCAGTTTCAAAATTGCGACCAGCCAAGGCCAGGCGGCAGCGCATTTTCACAGCCGTGAATGGCCAGTTCAAGAGCTATTGCGCCGAATTATAGCCGCCGTTATCTGGGGGTTTGAAGCTGTCTGTTTTGTTGATGGAGATTTTGATGCTAAATAAGCGCTAGCTGTCTAGGTGTGTTTGACCTATTGAAAGCTCGAGGAATGCAGCAGAGAGAATTCAAGGTGAGAGAGAGCGTGAGATAAGAGACCGGACAACGAAAGCCAAAAACTCCCAAACCGTGGTGAATCAGGACAAATGGAAAAAGGACAACAAGAGAATGGAGAGCAAGCATATGTCAGATTCCTGCAAGCTCATGCCAAATGATATCATCAGATTCCCCAAATCAAATTCACACCGAAAGACAAACCTCGTAGCCAACCGCAAGCTTGGTACAATCCAGCCCCGAATTCATCGCCACAATATCATCAACACTGATGCCCTCCGCCTGGGCCAAGTCCCAGCACGAATCGCCCTCCGCAGCCATGACGCTGCGCCCGGGACACTTGACGATGACCTCCAGCGGCTCCTCCGGCGCCCGGCGGCCAATGAACCAGAAGAGCACCAGCAGCGACAGCCCGACCAGGACGCCAAAGTTGAGCAGCGGCATCATGTCGTGCCGCCACGACGTCTTGGGCATCGGCGTCTGCGACTCGAGGAACGGCTCCGAGTCGCTCGCATCGTCGTCGGCGGCTGGTGGCCCGGAGACTCGCGTCAGGCGTCCGTACTGGTTGCCCGGTGCGGATACCCAGAGGCTGCCGTCTACATCGCTGAAAGTGTAGACTTGAGTGTCGGCATCGTAGCCAACGCGGGTCATGCCTCCGGGGAGGCGCTCTTCGTCGGAGTCGTAGCGAGAGAATCGAGACATGTTTTCCTACTTTGCAGATGTAGATGCAGATGTAGATGTAGTTGTAGAGATGGCAGGCCAGAAATGGCTGTCGTAAATACTAAAACAGGGGAGTGTTGTGTTTTATTAATAAGGCAACGGATATGTAGATGTTCTGATTCAATTCAAGTGCAAAACAAGTCGCGCGTGCACAAGAGCCGTGGTCTACTCATGATGATGAAAAGAAGAAGAACTGCATCGGCTCCCTCGGCCAGACCAGGAGCATATTTGAAGCAAGCACGCGAGGCGAAGCACACGACCAAGGCACAGCCCGAAACCGAATCCGTGTCAGCGACATGAAGCTCCAAATAGCACGAGACTGTTTGTACCGTTTGTTAGCAGATTCGCTCTATTGATGTGCTGTAATGCTATCAGCAGTGACCCGCCACCACGTAACTTTCCTGCAGGGATCTGTGAGGTGATGTAAGAGTGAGCAGGTATTCGCATGTATCTTGGTGGTAAATTGGGCACCAGAAATACCTGAATATTGAAGAAGAAGAATGGTCTAGCGACATGGGGGGATATACTGGACAATCAAGTCATAAGATGATAAATCTCGATTTTCTTATTTCCATTCAATCATATTTATCGTATTACCATCGACAAAATACTGTGAGATATACAGAGTACTTGGAGGGCGCTCGCATGTCAACTTACACCAACCCACGCAAATGCAGGGTAGTTCATCTCTGTATCACTGGGCCTCATTTTCGACGAGATTACTGCAGCTATTATAGATCTATAACGAATAACATGGTAATAATTGGATGTCGTCTTGTAAAATAGATGATGCTACTAAGATATGTTTAAGACAATTAAAGTAGAACTTATCATTGACCAGACAAGTACGTGCAATCGCTGTTAAAATACACATGTAAAGAACCAAATCATCTTGACGCATCAAAATATCATCTATTATCAATACCTGCAACCATCGCTAAGCTGTCAATAAAAGCACCTATGCTATCCTCATTAGAAAAGCTCCAGATACAAATATCCCACCCGTCTCAGTAACTGCTACACACTCAGTCATCTCCCCAATATAACCCCCCATGCTCCTCCTCCATATGATCATAAATCTTATCCTCATCGCTCTTCTTCCCACACGCATAACACCAATGCGTCCCACAAGGACAAGTAATATGATCACACCCATACGTCTTCTCCGTCGCAACTCCACAACCCGGACACTTTCGAATCTTCTTCTCCCCATCTACCAAATACGGCGTGCACTCTTCACATATCCAATCATTCACTTCAGCCGGCGCCCCTGCCGCACAAACCCTCTCGACGTACTTTCTCGCGAAGCCGCACTCTTTACACCACGCGTAGATCCAAGAACCGCTCTCTTCAAGCGCAGCGCGGAGCTGGCCGACCTGGTGCAGGCGGAACTTGCTGATGGCCTTGGGAGCTGGTCGGCGACGGCAAAAGGGGCAGTTGAGGGCGGGAATGTTGAGGATGCGGCCTGGGGCGTTGATGCCGTACCAGCTGTCACGACAGTTGCTGCAGATGACCTGATGGCAACCGGAACGCCCGCACGCAGGGAGAGCGTCGTTCTTGCGAATGCTCGAGAAACACAAGCTACAAGTAGCAGACTCGGTCCGCCGAGAACGCACCCAGTGCAACAGAGACGCCCTGAGCTCATCAGGGTTACGCACAAGCTTCCCACGGATGGTGAAGCTGCTCTCGTCGGTAGCAGGAAGAATCTCCACCTTGGTATCCATATCGGCGAGATTGCAGTTCGAGGCCGTGTAAAAGACCGTCCTGCCGTTGAAGGGCTGCTTGATAGTCTTGTCCTCATTCTTCAGAAGCCAATCCCAGTTATTCTCGCTGCTCAGCTTTCGTGCCGTGGTTTCTTCCCCAACAATAGTCTTCTTGCCGGCAATACACGCAGGACACTGATACTTGGATAGATCGAGGTCTTCGGGCCGGTACTCTTCCGGCCAGATAATTCGACCCAGGCACGTAGAACACTCGACGGTAGGAGCCTTTCCTACCTCTCTCCGGTAACTATCCTTGGCATTCTTGGAGATTCGGTTGGTGTGTCGACAAAAGAAGCACTTGGGGCGCACCCGAAGATCGTTTGGGTTGTAGACTACATACTGAGCTCTGCATGAAGTCTGTCCGCATTCGACCCAGTACGCCTCTGATGATTCAGTCTGATCAGTCGAGACGTTAGTCTTGAGGCGTTCCTCGTGTTCTGGTACTGTGCTGCATGCTGAACACGAGCAGTCACTGCCCTCGATATCACACATGCCGCATACGCCTCCATGGGCCATGATGGTTACGGATCGCGGAAACTGGCACTTTTTGCATATGACAAGTGGGCCCAGAGCTACCTTTGTCTTCTCTGGAGTCCAGGTAATCTGTGCCTCAAGAGCGGTATCGAGGTTCAGCTCCAGCATCTTGTAATCCACGAGTGCCCTGAATGTGTCTCGATCTTTGACGGAGAGTATTCTAGCATCGTCAGAAGGGCGGGCAGTAACACCCTCGGCAACCCTCTTCTCGTAGTCCTTATCAGCATCCAGCAAAAGGTTGAGGCAACCCATGTTCCACGTTTCAGGGATATCCAGCGTATTCCAGTTTCCGCTGAATGCCAGCAACTCCCTGTCTGCCGCCTCTCGGAGGGGAACGATGCCCATGCGAAGGGCGAGCGCAGCCAACAGGCAGGCGGGACGGGCCCCCAGCTTTGTTCCCGGGAGGACGGCATGCAAGAGGATTTTCCAGAACTCACGGTTGTATTCCTCCTTTGCCAGGGCGAGAGGCACGCAGGACACAGCGCTCTTGGGATCCATGGTCTGGATGTGATGGGGCAGCTCGTCCTTGGTACCAACAAATGTCAGGCGAGTCAAGACTTTGCCCAGACGCCGGAGAATCTTGTAGTCACACGATCTTCCAATCTCAAGCAGCTCGGATCGAGTAAAGTCCTGCACCCGCCTCTGCTCACCCTCAGCATCCTCCACGAATCCAAAGTCTGCTGTTGGATCTAGGAATAGCATCGGGAAGCGATCTTCAGGGGCCACAGTTTCGATCAGTGCGTTGATCTCATCAGCGTAGTTGTACGACTCAGCAAGCCACGCCTTCATCCGTGCCTTTTCATCAGCGTCCGAGATCCTCTCCACATGAAGGCCAAAGAGTGGAATGAGCTCATCCCGCGCAGGGTTGAGCCGATCATTACAGACAACCCGCCACAGACTTCCAAATATGGGATTCAATGAGATGGCCGACACGTTGCTCTCAATGATGGTTCTGAGCTGCCGAATGGCCATTTCCTTGTAATTGACATCATTGGTGTACCTTTCAGCGAAGCTCTCGACCTTGGGACCGCGGGTCTTGATGAGGCTTGGCACGACACCAAGGGTGACAGGCTGGGTATCAACATTGTCGCTGCATATGCGTATAGCTGGGGTTCGCCCATAATTGCTCTTGGCAACGTACTTCTCCATGAGCTTATCCTCCTCATTGGTGGCTGTCAAGATATCCGTAGTCGACTTGTATTTTGTCAAGTACCCAAGCTGCGTGTTAGAGTCGGCGACTGCCTTTCCAAGTCTCATCCACGTAAGCAAGATACCAATAGTCAACTGGGAAATTTTGTCGGACTTCATGTGCTCAATCTCAAACAAATGGCCCCCGGTGACTGTAGATAGATACAGGTAGGGCGAGAGTGCGTTGACGCTAATCTGCTGGATCATGCTAAACACCACAGCCTTCTTTGGTCCAGACTGAAGTGTCTTGGCTGCTGATGTCCAGTCTATGAATAGCTTTCCATCGTCCCCCCACAGCTTGGAGTTTGCAAGTGCTGTGCGCTCCATTTTAAAGTTGTCTTTGTCAGATATCTCCTTGAAATGAGGAGGAGCATCCGCATACAGCAAGATGATTGTCGTTGCCTCTGATCTCATGACGCTGTGTGCCTTTGCGAGACCTGTCTTTGTAGCCTCTGGCCAATCACCGCCGCCATACGGTTCCATCTTGCGAGCCATTTCGAGTACAGTTTCCTGTGATACAACATCTTCTCCCTGGACCTTTCCCGCGGGCGAGCACCAGCCCGACCACGCGGTTAGCCTGTCATTACCGTCACAGTAGTCGCGGTAGGCGAGGACTCCTATTCTCTCAAAGCATCCTGTCAGTGCTGATATGCTGATGACTTCCGGGAGAGACTTGTTGAGGGCGTCGATAAAGGTGCTCATGGACGAGGTGGCATCCATTAGCAGGAGGAGGTCAAAGGGGCCCTTGGCCGCATCCTTTGATGATGCTGATGATGACGACATCTTGGCGAATCTGGTCCTTCTGAGTCCAAGTTACAAGGAGAAAGGCCTTGAAGTTGGAATGAAGAGAGAGCTGATTTATTCATTGTGTGTGGACATGACATATATATACATGTATATATGCCGTTATGAGTAAACAAATAAAAGCTTATTAGCTAGATGCGAGCCTCCCGGCAGGCGCACCGGTTGAGTCACGCCGTTCCGAATAAAGGCCATTGGATGGATTTGCCCGTTGAGTCAGTGCCGAACTTGCCTACGGGAAAGAGCACGGGGAAGAAAGAGAGTAATCCAAAAAGGTTCAAAGTTGATGTTGAGGCTGCCTTGAGTGTTGCCTGAGGCGGTGCTTTGCTTCAGCCCCTAAGCTAGTGGTACGATGAGTTAGGTCAGCCACTGTAGCAGGGATGGCCGGTGTTGAAATGAACGGCATTCTATCAGCTGAAGAGAAAACGCTATACGGTGCAATTTATTGAATCGTCTATTGATATTGATGTGGCTATGATTTTTATCGATTCTCAGACTATGGCGAGTCAAGCATCGTTTACGGTGGTGCAGCAAGGGATTTCTAGGTTACCATATAAGGAAATCCCCGAGCTGTGATAGGTGCATTGGCCATCATCCAATGACAGGGGCACTCTCCAACAATACAATACGAAATGGGCAGCGATCCTACGAAATTCAATAGTGACTCATGATATTAAACAATGGGAAAAGGCCCCTACATCGGACCTCCCAAACAAAAGGCCCGTCTTAAACCGCCCGTATCGAGTACTCTCATAATCCTCACTCCCTAGGTCTAATTCTGCTTCAGACGAGCCTGAGTGATAGTCCTCTTCAAGTTCGCAATTCCAAAGAAAACGCCCATAGCCCACTCAGAAACCCAGGCCGGCACCAGCGAAAGCAGCCAAACCTGCGTCGAGAATCCTCCCGCCCAGAACCAATCCGGCGAACCCCCGATCAACCCACCAAGATAACCCTCTCCCTTGAGCGCCGAAGCCACGAGCTTCCTCGCAAACACCTCCGTCGGCACCGTGGCGTTGTTCTGGCTAAAGACCAGACGGCGCTGGAAAAAGTCGTTGATGGGCATGTAGAGCGACGTGCTGGGCAGCGCGCGGTGCTGGTGGCTGGCGATCTGGGACCGCACGGTGCCAGCCATGGCGACCATGACGCGGACGTTGAAGGGCTTGAGCTCCAGGCGGAGCACGCGCGAGTAGCTGTTGATGGCTCCCTTGGTGGAGGCGTAGACGGAGCCGAAGATGTATGGGCTGATGGAGCTGATGGAGGAGACGTTGACGACGAGGCCTCGCGCGGCGATGAGGAGCTCGGCGAATTCCTTGGTCGTGAACATGGGGCCAAAGACGTTGGTCTCGTACGTCTGCCGGACATCGTCTATCTCAATGTCCAGAGCTGGGATGGTGTGAGTCCGGCCGCTACCAAGTTCGTTGTCAGTGATTGTGAATAACATAAGAGACGGCGTGTACATGGACGCNNNGAAGAACAGCAAGGCTGCNNNCGCATTATTGACAAGAACATCAAGCTTGCCGCCGGTGATGTTGGCAACCTCGGCCTTGCAAGCCCTGATGCTGTCGCCGTTGGTGACATCCAGCTGGACGGCGCTCATGCCCATGGCCGCCAAATCCTTGAGCACATCGGGATTACGTGCTGTAGCAATGACGTGACAGCCTGCAAGTCCCCCAAAACATCCNNNAAANNNGCATTTTGGAAATGGAAAGCACATGTTGAGATATAAATGCGGTTGACGCACCTTTGGATGGAACTCCAAGGCTAGAGCATGGCCAATGCCTCCAGGCGTGCAGCTATAATCATCAAATGTCAATGCCTATTAAAGAAGCCCAAACACACGAAAAGTAAATGAATTCAGCAAAATCAGCCGTAATAAATGATACATACCCCGTAATGAGGACGGATTTCTTTCCTGAAGCCATCTCTGATGCTCGAATGCTGGAACGGAGACGGAGCAGAAAAAAGCTCCAGATGCGGGGGAGAAGAATTGGGCTTGAAGCTCTTGTGCTGTTTATCACCCAATGCCGGTCGGCTTGCACATGCTAATTCCTGCAATCGATTCCGATCCATCCAATCAGGGCCCCATTCTAGCGGAATTGGCTTGTACATGAGGTACCTGTATTTTGGAGCTCCATGTCCAGTTGTAGAGGGATAAAAGCCATTCTGTAAATAAAGAAGAAGGATCTCATCTCGATATAAGCTGATTACATGTGAACAGGGCTTCAATTTTTAGGTTACACTGCATGAGGCGTGCAGCTACTTGGGAATAATAGAATGTTTAATAAATCCTTTCGCATTGCAGTAAACTTGTATTGCATCTTCTTTTCTCCCAACTCCCACCATTTTCTTAGCTCTATCTTACTATCAGTGCGTTGAGATCGTCAATCTCATCTAGGAACCCCATCTCTTGGCATCCACAGCCTTGCCCATCTCACTCAGCAACACAAGTAAGCCATCCCATAGCCACAGTATTACTCATAATCAACAGCAAAAAACGGCATTTCTTTTTCACTACACGCTTCTACCAAAATCAATCGATGGTGCGAGACATGTCCAACTCCCCAGCCGCTCAGATTCCATTCCACGCAATGCACTCAGTGTACTCCATATTCAGAGTAGAATAAAATAAGACAAAGAAAAAGAAAACAACGCCACCAGCCTTTGGCCGTATATTCTTCCAGAATCAATATGTACCCTCTTCGCAGCAATGACTCCCGGCTAACAATGTAAAATATAGAAACGAAGACCGCAAACCAGAATAGAACGCATACACACACAACCAGAATCATGAAAATCACCTCCTCCCGTGGTCTGTAAACGGCGGCACATCCCCCTGTATCTCAACCGGCCCCGACGACTGCTGCGACGTCGTAGCATCCATCTCAAACACCATCCCCGAAGTACTACTCGCAACACTCGCCGTCTGCGGCGGCAACTCCACGGCGCCCTCCGGAGGCGCATACGGCCCCTTGTACGCGCCCTGCGTCGCATCCCACGTCGCCGCCGAGTACCGGTACGGATCCGGGCTCTGCAGCGGCGACACCCAAGACGCCCGCTTCGCCTCGGAGAAGGTGCTCGCGATGCCCGGGGATGGCGTGGGTTCAGAGAGCGGTGGTTGGCTGCTGAAGCGGGCTTCTTCGTTGGAGTTGGGTAGTAGCATGGGGTTGTACTCCTCGCCCTGGTTCTTGGAGCGGCGGAGCAGGTAGTAGACGAGCCCTGCGATGGCGCCCACGCCGCCAAACGACGCGCCGAGGGCGATGCCGATTGTCGCGCCCGTCGACAAATTCTCGCTGACGGGCGCCGCGGTGCTCGTGCTTGTCGAAGTCGCGCTGGTTGTCGTCGCCGTGGTCGTCGCGCTCGTCGTCGTCGTCGACGTCGTCATTGTTGTAGCCGCCGAGGTCGTCGTCGTGACCTGGCCATTAACAGCTCCGTAAAACACATTCGGAGCAACATTCAGCGGCGTATTGGAATCCGCACACGCAGACACCATCGTCTTATACACCGGCACCGCATCCGCCTTGTCGTTCTTGCCAATGCATATGGCGGCCAGAATCACAAAGTTGCCCCAATTGCCACACAGACAGGTGTTGAGGTCCATGACGGTGTTGCCATCGCATTTCGACGTTGTGGCAGCTTGGCTGAGACAGCTCTGGGCGCCGACGGGATAGAAGGAGAAGTCGGCGTGGACCTCGGCGGCGAGCGCTGGGGCGAGGAGGAAGAAAAGAGAGGTGAAGGCCCATAGTCGTCTGCGAGGCATTGCGGCTGTGATTTGGGGGGTTTGTTTTTGTTTTGTTTTTTGTTTCTCGTAGGATCCAACCTCTCTCCCCGCTGTCCTGGCGAGTGATAATTATCGACAGCCTGCCGGGTTGGGTCAAGTTGTATTGCGTTGGTCTGTTATGCCGTTTGTTGGTCCACCCTTGTCTATTTTTGTTTGTATGTCGTATCTGTATGCAGCAGCTCCAATGCCCGTCGTTGCAATCGTAGAGTTAATTTTGCGTCACGGTAAGCTCAGTGGAAGACAAAATAATTGAATATGCAAAAGGATAAAAAACAAAAAAAGAAAAAGTCTCCTAAAACTCTGGGCGAGGTTCGTATGTATGGAGTGGATTGGATTGGGCGCAGGTCAAACACGAGGGAGGCGGTCGCACAGACGGTCCGTGGGACGTCAGATCCAGATTTAGAGTCGTATTACAGGGCAAGAAAACAACCAAGGAGGGTGGATCGCAGATGGAGCCCAGCGGAAAGCGAAAGTGAAATGAGTGAGAGAGACGGATAAAACAAAAGAGGGATGGAGAGAAGAGAGAGAGAGAAGAGCCGCAACAGAACAGGGTCAAGGCGGGCGGAGGAACACTTCATCAAAAACACCAGACACGGGACACCGCATCAACATGATCCGGCTATATCAATTCCCTCCTGCTACTGTACTTTTCCCTCCCCCATATGCATATGACGGTCAGTTCCCACATTGCCCTGTGGCTGGGGGACACCTTCGACTTGCCTCTCGCGAATGCCCTCGTTTGCGTTGTGCCAATCACGCGGCGAGCCGCCCAAATTGCAGCCCAGGCTAAGCAAGAAAAGAAGCATGAGCATGAGCACTAAAGGCAACTTTTTCTCTCCTCTGTCTAGAGGTAATGCAGGGATCGTCAGCCGCAGCCCGACGGGGCGCAGGCTCACCCCAGGTCCAGTCAGAGGCCAGAGACTCACACCAGGTCCAGTCAGAGGCCAGAGAAGAGATACGGAGCAAAAAGACAAGGAACAAGAGTAGTAGAGTGCCAATTTTAGCATATTGATCCATTGGGCTGCTTCTGCTTGCTGCTTGTCCACTTTCTTTCTGGGAACAACCCAAGCCGAACGAAATGTTCCGCACCTTGTGCACCCTTCCTTTCTCCTTTTGTTTTATTTTCCGCCATCTGCGCCGTCTCTGATCTTCCTCGATGATTTCTTCAATTCATTTTCTTCTTCATTTACACTGCTATTTGATTGAATGTTGACTGAGTAGCCATCTAGTGCACTATGTGACCTCGACTTATACAACCACTTACAGAATGAACAACAAACATGTTTCACAAAAAAAGGAGCTGCTCGACTCTGCTCTGCTCTGTAAGATCTCCAGCAACCCATCTATTAATACACTCGGCACGGAGTGGTTCCTCTCGGAAACAACCACACCCAGCAAAACCCCTGCCCTACCCTGCTACTGCTAGTCTTAGCTCGCCGCCTTGTTCTGGAGTCTGTCAGCATTCTGATGTGATCCAAAACGGGGGTCGCCAACCCCGCCAATTTCGACAGACAAAAGGTCTTACCGAGCCACTTTGGAAGAAAGGTCTTACTGAGCCACCTGGAAGAAAAGAGAGCCGTTTACTGAGCCACTTCGGAGAGCCGTTCTGGTAAAGCATGTGGCGAGTGGCCTTGATATTTGGTGGTTTGCCCTATATATAGACCGCTCATCCATTACCAAGTTAAGTTGTAAAAAGGATCGAGGCAAAACACACCCCGTTCGCATCATAGACTTAAAAAACACAAAAATCATGTTTATTTTTAAATTACTCAGCTTGCACGAACTGGAACTGGATCAAGAAAAAGAAAACCAACGTGTCATCTGACATCAGCACTCTTTCAAATCCAACAAAGAGCCCAAAATTCTTGTTTATGCGTTTCAGTCCCATAATTTCCCTTCCAGATGAGAGGTGGAACCGGTTCTGGGGTTCACACTCATGCCGGCTGCATCAAAAATGGCCATAGAGTCACAGCGAGTCACACTTTGTCACACCAATTTTCTTCAAGTTTATTGATTGGCGCAAGGATTGCGCAGGAAACAAACAAAAAGTTACATCGCCAACATCAAGCAGAAACGTGAAACTCGTTAAATTCAGATAAACTCCTATCGTCTAACCACCCGCCAAGTCGCGGTAATAGTAGTGCTTCTGGTTGTTCATCTTCTTACCATATGAGTACTCCGTCTTCCTAGCCCGGTAGTGCTCCAGGTCTCGGTTGCGCTGCATGTCCTTGCGTGCCACGCGCTTCTTCTCATCAGAGACGCCAGCCATACCAATAGCGCCACGAGGTGCCACCTCACGTCTGCGATTCTTGATGAGGGCGACTTGGTTCTCGGGGTTGGGCTCGACGCCATCCTCGTTCCGCGCACCTTCAAGCAGCAACTGCTCTGCCCGCTCTTCCTCCGAAGGGTGGTTGTACAGGTTCTGGCGGTAGTATTTATTGAGGGAACGGTGACCGACGGATCTGCCCGACGGGAGATGCAGCTCATACTCGTCGTAGAAAGCTGCGTGGGTGTGCTTGTGAGCCTTGGAGTGCCATCCGTCTGCTTGGTGGTGATTTCGAGGGTCGTTTGTGCTGTGGTGAGAATGTTTGCTCAACCGCTCATACTGGTGGATGTGACCTTCCGCGGGTACTGCAGTCAAGTCTTCAGAGTCAAGAGAAGAAGCTGAGCTGTCAGTCTCCCAACCATCTCCATCTTCTCCCTCCTCCAGCTCTTCTCCCTCAGGGCCAGTGGCCTTGGTCTCTCGTCGTGCGCCCAGCTTGGCCCCACCATTGCCGTCTTCGGTAGAGCCGCTGTCCGACTCTTCGTCGTCATCCTCTCCATCTGAGTAGGTACTTCTGAAATCGTAGTAGTCGCCAATTGCAAGTTGATCCTCCTCTGTGTCGTACGGAATCTTGCAGTGGCCCTTGTCTCTCATGTGGGTCTGCACAGCAAAGAGGTTGTTCTTGAACTTGCCACAGCTGATACACTGGTGGTCCTCTCCAATTCTTTCTTGCAGATATCCGATGAGGCCCTCCAAGTTGACCATGTATGTCTTTTCTGGAATAAACATTCCGTGGAAGCGTTCCATGTGCTGTACGTTGAGAGGAGGTGAGGCGGATTCGTAGTTGCAGAAAACACACGTTCCCAAGGTCCATACTCGCTCAGATCCAGACTGTACCGGAGTGGGAGTAGATTCGGTGCCAGTAGTTTCGCTCTCAGAAGCGGGATGAGGAACTGCCGGTCTCTTGACAGGTGAGGGCCGCTGATCAGCCACCTTTGCCTTTTGGAGACCTTCAATCACTTGGTTGAACTCATCCTCGGCGGCAGAGTCCACATCTTCATCCTCGTCAGCAGCAGAGGCCGGCTCGCCGAGAGAAAATGTTGAGCTCATGACAGAAGTTGTTTCGTCATCGTGTTTCTTGGCCGGGTTAGCCTTGTTTTGCTTGTGTTTCTGGCTTAGCAAGTGATTCCGGTAGGCGTTTTCGCTGTAATATGTCTTGCCACACGGTTCACAAGCACGCTCAAACATGGCCTTGTCAGCTTCGGCAGTGGTGTCAGCACGAGCCTGGAGGACTTTTTCGGTGAAGATCTCGGCGGTGATGGGAGGCAAAGAGGCAACTCGTCGCTTCAGGTTATATCGGCTAATTGTCATGTCAGAAACGGAGAAACAAGACAGCAGGAGCAGCAACAGCAGAGGTTTCCCCCACCGGCTCCCCCGGAACCAGAATCGCACNNNCTGCCAGTCACTCTTCATGTGAGTCTTTTGAAGATCGATATTACGGTAGGCGACCTGACAAGAGTTGCACGTGTAAGGATGCGAACTCGAGGTCTGCCCCGCGGCGGCGGGCTGGACGCTCGCCATGATTATAAAAAATTCGGTAGGACCAGTCGCAATAGGTTTCTTAACAGATCGAGTCTGTCTTATCGGTGTAACAGGGAGTCGAAGCCCTTATAAAGCCCGGAGAAGCCAGCATGCGTGACTCGACGGCCGGCGATGTTTTGCAAGAATTATTAATTCTGGTGGAAGTTTTTGAGTGGCGGGGGCATCTGACGTATTATCTTGCGAGCGCTTGCCAAGGGTGGGTCGTGCCCTGCATCTGCATTTTCTGCAGGCGATGTGATACGGCAAAGCAAAATTCCTGGTTGGCGCTGCAAGCGGGTACTCGAGCGGTACTTTGCACGCCTGTGGTCATGGGGGCGCTTACCTCGAAGCCCACGGCGGCCGTTGACGTGACGCCCTAACAGCGCCCCAGCATGCCATCTGCCGGGTGCAGATAGCGCTGGCGGTATTGCTGTCGTGCGCTGAAACTCAGATCCAGGCCTGGGGGTGGGCTGTGGCGGCCCAACTAGGACGGAGTACCTTGGCAGTACCTGGTAGCAGCGAGGTAGCGTATACTTCAGATAGCAACATCCAGCGGCAGACTCGGCGAGCAAAACAGTGCAAAACACTTCGATACGAGATTGTCTCATGAGGTAGCCGGTACTCGTGCCGCAGCTCTCCGGGGGCGCAGCTAAGCAACTGGCCGTGCTCCCTCCCCACTGCCGTCACTTTCAGCCTTGCTCATCTCCGTCCGTTGTCAAACCAGCCGCCACCAACCTGGAACCTTTACCTCTTCATCCCTACGCGCATCATATCCATCGTCTCCTGCTCCAACTTCATCGTCCAACGCCGCATCGTGTCGCTTTCAGCCTCGCCAGCGATTCCTCTCGAAGCATGGGCTGTTGATTTGCTCTCACCACAGCGGCTCCCTCGTCAGCCATGAGCATGAGCGCGCCGCAAAAGACGTCCTCGTCAGCAAGGGGCCTCGAGCCCGGCCATGCCGCCGAAGCCCGCCTCCGGGGCCCCTCCGAAGCAAACGGGGAGCTGGATCTGCTTGCCGGGCTCTGGCAGGTGGCTCCATTCCCTCGCCTTCCAGCCGATGCGCCGGCCGAGCTCAACGACTACGTCCAGCATGTCGAGAATCCCCGTCGCGTCTATGCCATCCATCGAGCCAGCCGTCGTCACGACTTCCAGCATCTCGTCGACAAGTATGTCTTGTTACCGTCCCTCNNNTACCCTTCTGTTTGGTTCCGTTTGGTTCCGTTTGCGCCGTCACAGATTTGCNNNCGTCCTGTCTTTGTTATAACGCAGTACATCTCCCAACTACGAAGTGGCTGTGGTTCGTCGAATTGCTCGACGGCTACCTGCTTCACCTGCCGCAAGCGCCTCGCTGGCAAGGCACCCATCCGCAGATACAATCCGACAAGTGCCAGAACACTAGCAGTGTACCTGGCCAGTCAAGATAATCCAGAGGCCGGCCTCTGTCCCTATCTCGGCTCACCCAGAGAGGTCCCTCCCGCTCTCAATAGCCTCATCTTTTCTACTCGGCCTTCACCATCCCAGCACAACACCCGCAGGCCTTCCGACAGCCAGACGGCATCCCGGCGAAAACCAAGCGTAGGGGTTGCTACCAAGCCTCCCGCTTCACCTACCACATCAAGATCCCGCTCATCGTCTCTGGATAAGCAACAACTGGGCAATCAGCACAACGAATCTAAGAATGACGATGCTGCTGCACGGCCCGGGCAGCTCCCGGCGTCTCATATCAGTGTTACAGAAAAGGCAACACAAAAAGACTACAGGTCGTTTGCAGTGGCTACGTTTGGTACTGTCGCATTCAAGATGCTGGAATGGCTTACACCGCAGGCGATTGAAGCCATGACGGACAAATTCTCCGAGCTGGGCGGTCTTCGACAGAATACTAATAGTACTACCACTGATACTACTGCTGCTGCTGCCACTGCCGGCTCAGCCAGCACTGAGCGGGCTACAAGTTCGCAGACACGCCACTCCCAAACGCATCAGGCCGTACCTCCACCAGCCGCTCAACCTAAACGAAACAAGACTTCAAAGCCAGCTAGAACCTCGAGCCAAGATATAGTCGAACCACCAACACCGGCGAAGGATGCATCCTCCAGACCTAAGAGAAATTCCAAGCCGACCCTTCGTTCTTCTCCATCCAAATCCAACAACAGGAGGGCCATGGATCCTGTCGCCATTTCAGCAGGAAGCGAAGAGGCTAAGCCAACCTCACGACCTCCAAGTTTGAATGGCTTCTACCCCGACAAGTTGGCTCGCGCTGGCAAGACCTCGCCTGCCATCATTACTCGTGGTGTTCCTGAAATACCATCCAAGCCTGCCTTTTTCGAAAATCTGTCTGCTCCCACCCCCACTGCCCCTGCCAACACGGTGGAAGACGTCGAATCAGGGTCCTCTGATACGGAGACTATTGACGAAAGAGAAACGCCGAGTAGCACTCCTCCGACTATCAAGAGTGAACATGTCGACACGCAGACTAAGCCGAGGCCCATATCGCCGCTTCCGGAGGCAGACTTCCCCTCGGCCAAGTTTCTACTACCGCAATCTTTATCGGCTTTGAATGTCGAGCTTGTCGATTTTATATGTGATGTTTTTCAGGAGGATAATACTTACGAACGCCATTTCTTCGGTCCTTTGGAATCTCACGCCTCGTATCCCGTCCCCCAGAACCCATCAAGAAAGTTAGTCAGGCGGCGATCGATATCCCGCACCTCCCCCAGTCAGTGGAAGGCCTTCAATGAACAGGCCCTCTTCGCCGTCCTGAGTGATCCTCATTCTCTCGTTCGGTCCTTCTCCCGAGATGGCAAGCTATACGACTCACAGACATTGTTCTATTGCATGCTTCGGATGACTCGTGCTGCGCCAACCCTAGTCCTTCACAGCCTTTGGATGGCAGCCGAGTCTTTATTCGCAACACCGAGGTCTTTTCAAGCCTCCCAATCTCGTCCCTCGAGGGCACTGCCAAAAGGCCGAAAACCGCTATCGGATTTCGAAGCCGGCTGCGTCGTATCTGTCTGTCTTCATGCTCTCGTTGCTGTGGCACCTTTCGTCTCAGACTCTAAGACTCTGTACGACATGTCGCGCATACGATCTACGGGGCTAACACTGGGCGGCAACGGCCTCTCCGCAAGGCAGCCGCAGGCCATATGTCTCGAGTATGAGGATGTCTTTTCAAACGACAACGCCATCAGACTGGCACGCCGTGTCTTCTCTGCCGTGTCTGCTCGTCGATCTCTGGCTACTTTGATGCGCATGGATGGTAAGACCAAGGCCGGTCAGTTGGACATACTTCAGCCACTGCTCGGCCAGCTCGACCTTGTGCATTCAGGACCACTCCGAATTTTGGAGTTTGCGCAAGCCGAGCGCCTGTTGCACGAGACCCGCGTTCCCACTCTCTTGCTAGACTGGGCGAGGACGGTCCTTTATCACGAGTGGGATGGAAACCCCGAGGTTCTATGCGGCGGTGCCTTCCACGGGGCGCTGTCTCTGATTTCCACCATGTGTAAGTCATTTTTGTCATCCCCAGAGTCAATCATATTGCATACTAACAAGAGCACAGACCAAAACAGATCCAGACTCCTCCTAGGAGATATTCAATTCCGGGCCGACTATTTCTCAGAACGCCTAGACACCATGGAGATGCCAGTGACATGGGCTGAATCCGACTCTCCGCGGAATAAGGGACACATGCTCGACTACCCCTATCTCTTCAGCCCAGAATGCCTCGTCACCTTCTTTAGATCCATCAACTTTGCAAAGATGAGCCGGATGTTTGAGGAGAGTAGCTCGCTGAAGACGAGGATGAGCGCTATTGTCGATCCTGGCAGCCTTGTTGCCAACCCTCACCACCAGATAGTGTTGCAGGATATGTTGAGGGTGGCGTCTTCCAAGTACCTTGTACTGGATATCGGTCGTGACAATGTCTTGAGAGATGCCTTTGATCAGCTGTGGAGGCGAGAACGACGCGAGCTTCTGCGTCCTCTCAAGGTCCACCTCGGCGAGCAGAGCGGAGAGGAAGGCTTCGATTCGGGTGGCGTACAGCAGGAATTCTTCCGCGTAGCCATTGCCGAGTGTATGGACCCCAAATACGGTGCTTTCTCCATCGATGACCGAACGCGCATGGCATGGTTCGTTCCCGGCTCGGTTGTGGAGGAGTGGAAGTTTGAGCTGATGGGCGTTCTCGTATCCCTAGCGGTATACAACGGCCTCACGCTTCCCGTCACTTTCCCCAGGGCTCTATACCGGAAATTGCTAGGCGAGCCGGTAGAGGAGCTCTATCACATTGCAGACGGTTGGCCTGCACTAGCCAGTGGATTAATGAGTTTATTGGAGTGGAACGAGAAAGATGGCGCCGTGGAAGACATCTTTGCGCGCACTTACGAGTTCTCCGTGTCCAATATTGGGGGCAATGTGACACGAGAAATGACCAAGGATATGGTCCAGTGGCCGCAGAATCTCGACTGGCAAATGCGCGTCAACATTCCCGAAGAATCTGTTGACGAGCGAGAGGCGCCGCTCGTGACCAACGAAAACCGCGACCAGTATGTGAGCGACTACATCCGCTACCTAACTGACGTGTCTGTCAGACCGCAGTACGAGGCATTTGAGCGTGGCTTCAATAGCTGTCTCGAGTACAAGTCGCTCTCCCTGTTGAGCCCCCAGATTCTGCAGTCCCTTGTCGAGGGCGTGCAGGAGATTGACATTTCGGAGCTGCGACGATATACTCGTTACGTTGGGTGGGATGCATCCCACCACACGGTTCGAGATTTCTGGTCCATTGTTAAGCGCTATGATGATAGGATGAAGCGTAAGCTTTTGGAATTCGTGACTGCTTCGGACCGCGTCCCCGTCGGGGGCATGCGCAACCTGCAGTTTGTGGTGCAGAGAAATGGTGATGGTGAAGATAGTGGGAATCGTTTGCCCACGGCGTACACATGTTACGGGACGCTCCTTTTACCGGACTATAGGGATAAGGACATGTTGAGGCAGCGACTTAATATGGCGCTGGAAAATGCCCAGGGATTCGGCTTTGCATAAAAGGGGGCAAGCCTCGACTCTTTTTTTCATTTGTTTCAAGCGGGCTTTTCATTGCTGTTACTCTTATCTATACAAGCGTTCAAGTTTGGCAATTGGGATTAAAGCGATCATGAGGGTTTAGAATTTGTGCTGGAAGCAAGTTTATTGATTGCATTGGGTACTCGTGAGCTTCCATCTATATCTATCTATTATATACTCATTTGTATATACTCTACGCAGCCGGTCTGAGAATTGTTCTTTTGTTCTTCTATTTTGGAAACGCTCCTTGCTGTTTACATGGACCAGACTGCACAATTTTTTGTAATGTATCCAAAACATATGATATTCTATTCACATCATCTCATCTGTCTCACGTTTAGGTTGATTCTCTTGTTTTCCATCCAGCCCTTCCACTGATCAAATTCGCCGTCTTCTCCTCCGGCGGGCCAATTTGCTAGGTAGTCGGGGCATGTGCCCTTCATGACCTTTGGCACGCCGTGCCATGCGTAGCGCGATTCTTTGGTCATGTAGATGGCGTCTCCGGAGCGAAGTCTTAGTAGAAGATATTTCTTCTTTTCCTCGTCTTTGTCTTGTTGTGATTCTTGGTCTTGGTCTTGCTCGCCTTTGTCTTGCTGTGGCTCTTGTTCGTCATTGGCGCTGCGACTGGGGGCAATCATGAAGAGACAGTCGCATCCAAAGCTCAAACTGACGAGACCCTTGTCAATCTCCTCGCTGACATCTCTATGCATCATCATCGTATCCCCCGGCGTGTAAAAATTGACAATAGCAGCCTGAGCGAGCGTCTCCGGAAACAAAGCCTTCAAAAACGAAGCCAAGTCATCCGGGAAGCCAGGAGGGGGGCTNTCCGGGTATACACGATTCGTCCAGTCGTACTGTCCGCCGAGGGTGACCCAATGGAGACGCCGTTGAAGAACTTGCTTGATGGAAAGGGGGTTGTGGACGGCGGGATCCTTGGGGAGGAATGTTGGTGGAGAGTCTGGGGATAGGGAGAAGAAGGAGGATGAGGAGGGAGGGTAGGGGAGGGAGTAGTGGAGGTGGAGGTTTGTTTGGTGGGTTGGGTTGCTGAGGTCGCGGTGGATCATTGTGTTGAGGAGGTGGGTTTGGATGGAGGGGGGATGNAGGGAGGGGAGGATGAGGAGGCCTAGAATGAGTTTGTTAGTNNNTTGCAGTTGATGAATACCTAGATGAATTTGGAAGTATTGTAATTGTAAATCGTGATATGATTCTGCTGTGTGGTGTAGTGTGTGGAGTAGAGATGGAGACAAACCTGGAAGCAAAGGATGATATAAAATAGGAGCATCGCCATCATCAGCACCCTCCTTTGCAAATTCAGGTCCCAAGTAAGAAAACGCCTCTGATATCTGCGCTCGCGGTACATGTCCCGACACACAGAATCCGCTTTGTTCAACAGGGAGCCGGGGATCGTCGAGCGGAGTCTCATTGAGGAGGACGTTTTGGTCGAGGCGCGAGAAGTGCTTCCATTCGGCCTTCATTTGGTCCGAAGGCTGCTCGTGGGCGTCGAGGTCGAGGGCGCCGGGGGCCATGATTTTATATTTGTGAAGGTTGTTGGTGTAATTGAGATGTGTATCAAGATGATAGATGAGATGTGGGAGTGAGCGGGTGGGTGAGTGTGATTTGGAATGAGTTTGACTCACTCATGTGTTGAATGAATGAACATGATCTGATGCATTCATTTTGCCTACCCTAGGCGGATTTTTTGCTTTACTAGCTGGGTTAGTATCTTGTGCTGATTTATTTGACACTATGTTGGGCTAATTGGTACCCAGTGGAATCATGATATTGTCCCCAATGCTCTCTCTAAATTATTGTAAATAGAAATTTGAAAACTCTTTGAAATATACGAAGCTGTTTTATTTTATTGTAATCATATACATTTGTTTTCATTTGAAAAATAACTGTTTAGTTGACCTTCAACTCTTAATTCCAGCTCAGAAAATTCATAGTGGGGTCACCCTGTATTTTCACACGCACAGCCAAATAACTTCAATGCTTCAACCTCATCTCTCAAACTCAACGTCATTAAACAAACTCATACCAAACATTCTTTTACAATGCCTCCATTAAAGCCAGCAATTTTACAGCGCATCTCAAAATCTCCTCGTCTCATCTTAAATTCTCATTCTCACGCAAGTTTCACCACATCCGCCCCACGATGGCCTCGTCTGCGACCTAGTGCAAGACCATCTCGCATCCTCGCCACCAGTAACGATACCAACGGCAATGAACTTGACTCAACACCATCACCATCGCCATTAACAGCATCAAGACCTACAAAATCATCAAACACTACATCAGCAACTACCAAATCAACAGCCCCTCATAAACCTATCAATCAACCAAAACAACACCAACAATCCCAACCCCCAAGAATCCTCATCATCACCCTCCTCATCAACCCCCAAACGCTCCGCCCCCCCAACACAAAACCCCACAAAGAAACCCTCTTCACAAACACCCTCATCCGCCAATCCCCCTCCTCTTCTCCCCATATCACAACATCCACCACAAAACCCCAAGACGCCCAAATCGCCTCCGCCGCATCCTTCTTCCAACAAGGCTTCCAGTTCCTCTACTCCGCCGAATCTCTCCGCCACCACCCCAAAAACGAACACATCCCCGAAGTCATCATCCTCGGCGCCTCAAACGTCGGCAAGTCCTCCTTCCTCAACGCCCTCGTCGGCCGTCCCGGCGCAGCGAGAGTCAGCGCCCGCCCAGGCAAAACCACGCTCATGAACGCCTTTGGTCTGGGCCCTCTCCCAAACATTCCCAAGGGTCTCGTCCGGCAGGGCGAAAAGCTTCCGCGGTATAGTCTTGTTCTCGTCGACACGCCTGGGTATGGCTTCAAGAGTCAGGCTAGCTGGGGGGATGCTGTGTGGAAGTACATCAAGGCACGGAAAATGCTGCGCGGGGCTGTAGTGCTGCTTTCTTCTGAAAAGAGGCTCATGGAGCAGGACAAGTGGCTGTTGAGGACGCTGGCTGAGGCAAATACCAGGACATTAGTGGTCTTGACTAAAGCTGACAANGGGGGCGGATCATGGACCCAGCGATGCGGCGACATGGCCACACTGGTGCGAGAAGAGCTGCGGAAAATGTCACAATCTGTGGGTAACGGATGGGAAGAGGGATCGGGCTGGAATCCAGATATACACATCACAGCGGCGGGAATGGACAATGTGCCCAAGTTAGGGAGTGGAGGGGGCGTGGGAGGTGTCCGGACGAGTATCCTAGAAATGGCAGGCTTCGACTTTGACCTCAAAGAGAAGGAAGTGAAGAAGAAAGATGAGACGGTCACGTACGGAGGACCAGTGGTTTCATTTGATGATATTAAATGGAAGACGGGGTGACTATGTATGACTATGGATGGCATGGGAGGTATCGCGTATATTAGAAAATTTGTACGCACATCAAGGAATATGATGCAAGGAAAATTCTGAGTGAAAAAGACAGGGAATGCTGGAGAGAATGGGGGATAGATGTAAAGGACATAAAGAAAATGAGCCTCTCCTAGATAACGATATTGGACCCCATGCCTGGTGATTGATGTAGCCAAGCCAAATAATGAAATAAAACCAAATATGGGTAACGTAATTAAAGATAAATGAAAGAAGAAAAAACATCCCAACCATCACACAAGTCGGCCATCAATCTCCCTTAATCGACCTGGATGACTTGTTGGATTTGATTGACGCGGCGCCTGAGCGGGACCTTTTCAGCTTCTTCGTATCAAACAAGCTCTTGACCTTGCGCAGCCTCGCCCATCGTTCCTTGTCCTTTGCGTCCCGCGCGGCTTCGTCATCCTCATCGTCGATGGCGGTCGAATCAATAGAGATATTTGGCGTGTGGTGCGCACCCGGTCGTGATGTCGTCTTAGCGGGTGTAGATGGATCTGTGGCCGTGGCCGTGGCTGCTTTCGACTTTGGCTTAACTTGGCCCTCATATACTTTTCGTAGATCCGATTCGTTCTTGATGGATTGTAGCAATATTTTCCACGCCGGCATATCGGCCGTATCGTTGCTTTGCGTGCTGTGCCCCCTACTCTGAGCGGCAGGGTTCTTCCAGGGGCAGAAGAAGCGATGTTCTCGCTCGGGATCAAGATAGTCCATCGGTGCCGGCACAATAACCATTCCACTTTCGTCCACCTCTTTACTTTTAAACATCCATAGACCTAATCGTCGCTGACAGGTGTGGCATGACGCAGTGTTGGGAACAGCGCCGATGCGGGTGTTGGTTAGGCCTTGCCAGCCCATGAGAGCCAGAGCAAGCGCAGGTCTATTAGGTGCATCTGTAGAAGCCTTGTCGCCAGTAAAAAAATCAGGTGGGAGCTGTTCAATGATATTGCCCAAATTCATGTCTTCTGGAAGGTGAAGGTTGAACTCGTATGGCAGAAATGTTTGCCGGACACAGAGCTCCTCATATCGCTTCTTCAGAGCTTCGATGGCGCCCTTTGCGCTCATGAATGACAACCGAAGTAAGGAATCTTGCAAAGCGATTAGCAAAGAAACTGGTATAATGAACACAATAAACTTACCATCACATCCTCGTCTCTTCCATAGGCAATCTGACTGATGCGCACTAACGATCAACTCTGCATATTTGTCGACCAAAGCAGCTTCTGTATCACAAGTTAACTCCTGTCCCCANNNAAATTCAGCATTATCATAACAAAACTTACCAACTTCAGCAGCCGTCAGCGCATCCCCCTCGCTTTCTCCAACCTCCTTCTTCAACTTCACCACCAGCTCCTTGTGACATAGCAAACACCGCACCCTCTCCTTGCCCTGACATATCCACCCCCTCTTGGCCCATTCCACCTCATTGATCTTATCAGGCTTTGGGGTCCAGTCGGTGATTTCCTGAAATGTCGCCAGCCTCTTCAGCAGCTCCTCCCTATCACCGGGAGAGTACCTCGCGGGCCCGTCCCTCCGAACTTTCGGAGTCGTGGCGTCAGATACCGTTCGCCTTATGGAGCTAGCCAGACTTGTGAGCCCCGATGAAACGGTGTTGTCCAGGCGCGGCGCGGTTGATTCGGGAAACCCCAGGCGGCGGCGCTTCTGCAGCAGCGCATCATAGTCCAAGGGCTTGTGGCTGCCGCTGGGCACCCGGTTTCCAAACATGGTTGCTGGAGAGTCGCCGTCTGTGCTGGGTCGCGGACTGCTCAGGCCCTGGAGCAAGGCGTTGAACTTGCGTTTCGTAGAATTTGTGCTCATGGCTGATGAGCTCGGTGAGGTGAGATCGAGTGAGTGGTGAGTGACTCTGTGTGCGTTTGCGCTGCGCCAGGCCCGGTGCACCCTGCGATCCCGAGAAAAACGCCAAGAAACAGTAAAGGAGATGTCCCAGGTAAGAAAAACGAGAGGCTGAGTCGATATTCCGTCTGCGGTTGAAGTTCTGCCCAGGGTCCGTCCCCTGATAGAAAAGGATGGGTATGAGAGAGAACCGAGCTCCTGGACGCGCTAGAGAAAGCAAAAGAAATAAGGCGGATCCAAGGGGACGAGATTCGAACTATTGAAAGAAGAAAAAAAGAAAAGCAATAGAAAACCCCCAGATTCGTCAGCAAAAGTGAAGCGCGCTCTCACGTGCGGAAATGCGCGGGGGTGTTGAAGGGCTCGAGATGCCCGTTGTTGTTTTGTTATCAATATCAAAATCCACCACAATCTGCGCTTTGACATCACTGGAGGCCGTTGCGAACGTCAACAATTGTGCTGACTAACGGAGCGCGGCGCATCGTTAATCCCGCTTTGATCCCTGATAAGCGATAAGCTCCTCCACACCGCCCGTGCCCTTTTTGGCTTCTTGTTCCTGGGCGCGTGGCAGAAACTTGCGGCTAAATAATTTTTTTTTTCGGCGGCTTCAAAGTTTCGCAGAGAATAAAAAGTCGTGTGGTTTCTAGCGAACTGCAGTAGACGGAGCAATTAGACATTGCTTTAATTTTTAACCTTGAAGTTCTGATTATCACCATTTTCAGACTCAATCGAGAATTTACGATTGTGTGACGAATTATTCGGCTCCTTCTCACATGTCCAGCGCATCTGCAAAACCACCTGCCTGGCTCTTCTCCAACAACACCAACAACAAACCTACCGACAAGGTCTTCACAAGCACCTCTTCAGCAACCACCAGCACAAACGACGAAATGGTCAAGTCAAAACCTTCTGCCAGCAATGGCGTCGAGTCTCAATCTCAGCCTCCTGCGCAGCTGCTCGACCTCGTAGAGCAGTTCCTCTCCGACAACGCCTTCACCAGCGCCCTTAGCGCCTTCAAGAAGCAGCGATCCAAGAAGGGTTGGGGTGAGGCTTCTGAGGCCAGCAGCGGAAACACTCTTGTGGGCGTTTTCCAGTCCTGGGAGAACGCTGCCAAGGCCCCTGCCGATCGAGACGTCGACATGGAGGACTCGAGCAGTTCCAGCTCCAGCTCAGACAGTTCTAGCTCCAGCGAAAGCAGCTCCAGCGAGAGTGAGGATGAGAAGCCTTCTTTCCGCGCAAAGTCTCCCCCCAAGGGCAAAAAGAACTTGAAGCGCAAGGCNCCCTCCAAGCTCAAGCTCCAGCTCGAGCTCGAGCTCCGACTCCTCGTCNNNTTCCAGCTCCGATTCCAGCTCGGAGGACGAGAAGCCCAGCCCCAAGAAGCAAAAGGTCGCCGCTCCCCCGCCAAGAAGCAAAAGGTTGCCTCTCCTTCCAGCTCCGAGTCCGAGTCCGACTCTGATTCCTCCGACTCGAGCTCCGAGTCCAGCTCCTCAGACGAGAGCTCCAGCTCCGACGAAAGCTCCGACAGCGAGTCTGAAGTCGACGCCGCAGAGGCCGCCAAGGTTCCCCTCCCTGAATCCGACTCCGACTCCTCCTCATCTTCCTCCTCAGACTCCGACTCGGATTCCGACGATGACAAGAAGAAGAAGAAGACGAAGAAGACGAACGGCGTCGTCAAGAAGGAACAATCCACCGACGAGTCCTCCCCCTCCGACTCCTCCGTCACAATCGACTCCCTGCCCAANCCCCCCTTGCCCCCCAACCCGCGCGACAAAAAAGTCAAGGTCGAGCCCTTCTCGCGCATCCCCAAGGACATCAAGGTCGATCCCAAGTTCGCCTCCAACGAGTACGTCCCCCTGAGCTACTCCCAGCGCGCCCACGAAGACCTCATCGTCACAAAGGGCAAGGGCTTCACCAAGGAGAAGAACAAGAAGAAGAGAGGCAACTTCCGCGCCGGTGTTATTGACATTGACGAGAAGAAGAGCATCTACTTTGACGACTAATTGGGAAGAGAAAGAGGGAAAAGTAAAGAGATGAGTAAAATAGTACCTAGGTTGGGGGAAAAAGAAGAAGAGATTTGAGTCTCTAAGGGGTGCATTCAACAGCCGGTGTTTCAGGGCGGCGCCTTTGTCTGTTTTTCAAAAAGTCGTTTTTTATATTTTTAGTTATTCTATTTTCTAGATTCTTTTTTATATAAATATTGTTAGAATATGCTTCATTTTCTCTCTTATTACCAGTTTATTATATTTCTCAAGTTCCTTGAATAGGAGAGATATTCCATGTATATAATCCCGTGGTATGATGATGATAATAAGTCAAGTGTATTTATTTGCTTCCTTGTTTCGTAATGTGTCTATATAGACTGTATCCGTTGTATCCAATTCCAATACCCAATGCCTGCTAGTGGTATATAACAATCGTAACGCCATTAGTTTATCCAGTACCTCGTCTCGTAAATCCGTCCTCTTTCGTGTAGAATTAATGCAATGCCAAAATCTCAAAGCCCGCCAAGACAATTAAAACGCAATAAATCCAACCATATATGATCATCTCCTTCAAAAACATAGCAGATTCCGTCAATCGCGAGATCCTCCTCTTTAAAACGTCGCTCTCGTCGTTCCCGTGCCCGTCCCCGCAACCTGAACCTCAGTTGCAGGCGCTCTCTGCGTTGCAGGATCGCCTCCCTCTTTGCTCGCCTGCGTCATAATCTCATTCTTCCTCCTAACAGCCTCCCAGCCTCGGTTACCAATCTTTGCATTATGCAGCGCCTCGCCGAGCCACTGCTGCCATTGGGGTGTGCCCGGTGCGGCACCGCTGCGCTCGACCCAGCCAATGGCCTTTGTCTCGCGTATGGCATACCACAAGGTCCGTGTGAAGCTCGGATGGCCCTCGCGTTCGTCATCCCGGTCAGTAACGGAATCGGCATTCTGGCCATCTTCCTCGGTGACGTCGTCCCAAGTATAGCGCGACAAGTCCCAGAAATACGTCCGGGGAATCATGCCCAGACCCCAATACAGTCCATTGAGCACAATGTACGATCCTCCTATAAAGATTTGCGAGTTCCAAGTGCAGTTTCCGAGAAGCACGACGCTAAACATGAGAAGAATCGTGCCGAGCGCCATGAAGAACCTGTAGGCTCTCTCACCAACATAGTACTCGCACTCTTCGGTTCCGGAGTAAAGCTCGCGAGCGACATCTTCCGGACAGCGAACTAGAACAAAGGCTCCTTCTCGGGTGCGTATCATGACATCGCCGCGGGGTACATCGTTAGTGTGCCTGCGTTGCATGAGGATTGGCCGCCAGGAGGAAGCATAGCCGACGACGGTGGAGGCCGAGGAAATGAGAGTAATGGCGATGATTGCGGTGCCGTCCTGCCATATGACCGCTGCAACGAGAATGGCGATGCTGAGGAAGAAGGAAAAGGCGGAGAGGATATGGAGGGGCGAGAGAAGTTTCGGAGGGACAATGGGCCGACCACCCGTCACGGCCATGGTTCCGGTCGAAAGAAGATCCTGGAATTTCTCGGTGGTGCGTCGGCGAAGCGGTGCAGGGTGGCCGTTGATTTCAACCTCGGAGTTGAATCTCACGGTTGGAGTTCTTGATTGAGACTCAATGTCGACTTCGTGTGGCGGACCGGCGATCTTTGGCGGCGTGACCCGACGATCCAACGCCTTTTCTGTCTCTTTGGCTCTAGAAAGCCCTCCCAAAGAAGCGTCTGGCACGCTCCGTTTATGAGCCCAAGGCACGTATCTAGTAATGAAGCCTCGCAGACCATCTTGGTCCTGATGCTGGTGGTGATGCTGGTTCGCATTGGTAATCGGCGGCGGCACAGACGGCGCGTGCTGAATGTCCAGCACCATGAAGCTGTACGGCGGCAGAGCATCCAGCGGCGTGATGATATTAGCGAAGAACCCCACCGAATCCAGGATGGTGCCGCTGTAGACGCCGGCCATCTTGGCGTGTGTCTCGGGGAGTCGAGTCGGCCGCGACGGCTTCAGCAGGGCCTGGGGCGCGGGCAGCAGACGGGGCAGCATGCAGAGCAGCGAGGCGGTGATTGTCTGGGAGTGCTCGGCGATGGCAGATTCTCCGATGACGGCGAGAAGCGTGACGACGTCGAGGCGCCATGAGGGCTTGTCGTTGGGGAACCATTTCCAGCCGGGGTCGCCTGGATTGGACATTGGGCGGTGATGGTTCTGTTTGGAGATGGGAGGAAGATGAAGATGATGATGGAGAGACAGAGATGTAGCTAGTTGGTGAGATGAGATTGGATGCGATAGAAACTGGCGGTGCTAGAACTAAATGGCAATTATACGAGACGTAAATGAGACGAAGAAACCGACGATGCTAGATGGGAAAAAAGATGATGACACGAGATGAAAGTGAGATGAACAAGGACAAGTTTTTTTTTCTCCGTCTACCCGTCTATGGTTCCATGTTGAAGAAGAAGAAGCAAAAAGGCATGGATCAAAGACAAGGTAACGTTCGACAGGGCCATGTGATAGGTCATTCTTCAGCTGGCTGTTTTACCTAATGCTGCACGTACGAGCCGCACAGCTCTAGAGCGTGCAGGAGGGCTATGCTAGTGCAATAGTCTGCGATGGGCGGGCGGGCTGAGGCGAGACGCGTCATTATTTGATCGGCATTCTGGGGGAATAAAATCGAATTAATATGTCTTGTAGTAAGATGGAAGAGAGTAGATGTAAGCATATTCAGCAGGTAGGGTCAAGTTGAGGTTTGAGGTTTCAGATAGAGTTGAGTCTATCACCAACTTTGCTAAAAGCAACTTTATTTTTCCACTGACAAGTGCTTCTAACTGTACTACTCTAGACTAACCGTCCCGCACACAACTATATTTAGAGGAGGTGGGCTCCCTCTATGTCTTAGTTTCTTCGATCTATCAATCAGTGTCCAACTGCCAAGCCTCTCCCTTGACGAATTTGCCACAACCTGTGTGGATGGCAATCAGTCCAGCTGTCAACCAACTACCACTAGGACTATGGAATAACCTTTAAAGGGCCTCCATATCGATTCTGCAAGGTGCTAACAATTACTTTTGTTTTCTAAACCTTTTCGGTATAGCGCTTAGTTGGTCGGTTTGTTTCCGTCGGCCATGTTAATAATCCCCGATTCAACCTAGAGTTGGCTACCTCCTTCTACGGGGTATATAGACACCAAAATATGCAGGTAGACACCGCTCTGAGATATTACTCAACACTTGCTTCCATCCAATAGCACCCTAATCAAGCAGCGCTCCTCAACTTACCGCCATTATCCCCATTCCCAACATGGTAATGGACCACATGCATCTTTACCAAGCGGGCGTAAAGTACCGAACCTAAGGTAGGTAGGTGTTGTTGCCTACTTATGTACGCTGACATACATACAAGTACAGGCATATCTCAGCAATCATCAAATCATCAGTCGTATCATATCATCCAACCGATAATATACATATGTATGTGCAAAAAACGCAAGCAAATCTGATATCAACAAGCATAGAGTATCGTGTCTAAATAAAAAGCAACTGGCCCAACCTTCATCTCTTCGTAAACCGTCTAACCGGCTGGATGCCCAGCAAACGCCTCTGCCTGCCATGCGACTCCCGGCATAGCCCCCTTTAGTCTTCAAACGGCAAGACAAATTCGCTCTAGAAACCGACCAAATCAACCAAAACGCCGCAATTCCGCCGCTCTTCTGCAAAGGACAGTCATGTAGTCAAATCTTGGCCACGTCCTTAATGAGGTCGCCATGTGTTGTCTTTACCCACTTGAGGAACTCATTCCACTGTTGGTTCCACTCGTACCTCATAATCTCTCTTTCTTCTTCGTTTAAACACGCGTGGTCGATGCTCCACATGGCAAGCTGCTTCCATCCGAACAATCCCATGTCTGCCTTGCCCACCATGACTTGGTAGAAGTCGTGTGACAGCGAGGACCTGTTGCTTCCGTTAGCTTTATGTCTCATCACATACACACATATTTGAAGAAAGGTGATTCGTGGGGTTGTGACAGCGTACCTGAAAAGCGCCCCGTTATCAGAGCTGACGGTGCAGTGCACGTTATTCGCCAGCAACTGATACATGGCATGCCCACCCACTCGGGGTGTAAGCCCCAGGATCTCGTTAGAAATTGGGCATAGTTCCAGGCATATTCCTTTGGCCTTCATTTGCTGCATAATGTAGGGGTGTTTTGCCAGGGCGAAGCCATGGCCGATGCGCTTCGATCCCAACAATAAGGCGTCAACCAGATTGCCATCCGTGTCGGTGCCCATGTCCAGCGTTTCACCGCAGTGGAAAAGGAAGGGGATATCGAGGCTTTGCGCAGCGCACTCCCTTTTGAACTCAAGCAGCTCAGGAACAAATTCCTTGATCGGATAGCCCTTCGCCTCTTCGCCGACAAGGTCAAAGCCTAAGAGAAAAGAAACATGAGCGCTGCTTTCAGAAGTGAGGGTAGGACTCTCCACATGCTTACCTGCGATCCACTGTGGCCACTTCTTCTTGAAGTCCATGCACTCATTGAGGGCATATTTTACCTTGTCCCGATCCATTGATCGCGGTGTGCAATATATAACTTTAAGGCCTCCAAAGAACGGGCCCTCTTTAGCCATGCCCTTCTGAAACTTCTTCACCTCGTCGATTATGATTTCCATGATGCCCTCGTTATTGATCATACCATTGCCGTCGTTGGTATAGAGTTGATTTGCTTGCATGAAATTTGGCCGTATCTCGGCATATTGGATATTATCTCGGACAAAATCTTTGAGGCACAATCTTGTATATTCGCGATATGCTTTCTCATAGTTGAAAAGACCCTTCATCATGCGTGTTCTGCCGTTGAACTTTTCCCAAGCACTATATGGAGGCGAAAAGCTGTTAGTNNNAAGAAAGAGGGGGAGATGAAGGGGAGGAAGAAATTGTCGAATCACACGAGAGTGACATGATAGACCAAGAATAAAGGGGAGGCATAAAACNNNCCCAGAAGCTGTCTGAAAGGGATTGTGGGTCTCTTGCTCCTCGAACATGAGCTTATGCAGCAACCATTCATCCACAGTGGCCTTGGTATAATGGCTTGAGAACTGCCTTCTAAAGTCTGAAAACTTCATCATACGCCCAGATATATAGTTAGAGGAGAATGGATTGCCGAGCTTATCCTTCAACCTTGCGTCATTCATGATGGAAAACTGTATCTCGCACTTGTTAAAATTTTCATACTCATCCTCGTCCCCAGCCTTGTGGATAAGGGGAAGAGTACTTGAAACGAACATGCGATCCATGCCATTTGCAATGCCAAGCAGCACGTTGGGTGGCAAGCAGGCATTGAAGTGAATGTGCAGATGGGCGCCCTTTGGCATCTTGGAGGCGATCTCGAACAGTTTCGTCTTGTTGATGAGGTCGACGTTGCTGAGAAAGTGATCACCTGCGAAGCGCTCATGCATCTGGCCATGATACCCCCTCCGCTTAGGTTCCGTGGCGTAAATTTCTCTGTCGTCTTTCTCTCGTATCTTTCGAATAATGGCATCAACATCCATTTCCAGGTCACTGGCGCGAGAGCGGCACCGGGCATCAAACGACAGTTCCTGCTCTACGGCGAAGACATGTTTTCGCAATTCGTCGTATTCCTCTTTACTTGGTACCGGTACTCTCTTTTCGGCGCCGGTAGTGTCAAGGTCCAGGGGCAAGCCGAGAGAGCCATTTTCGGCCCCGAGACGGGTCGTCTCATCTCCGCTCCGCCGCCTGTCAACTTCGGAGTCATGCGCCTTAATCAACTCAAGCGCAGCGACCTTGTCGAAGTCGCCGTCACTCTCGGAAGCATCGCCTTTCTCAGAAGCGCCCCGTTGACGAGGATGCCCATCAGCGTGGTGCTTTGCGGCTTTGCTCTTTGTTGACCACATGGTTAATCGTTTGCGACCCCGAACCCTGAGACGAAAGCTGGAGAACTTGGAGCCCATGGACGAAGCCAGTGATGTCGGACAACTTGAAGAATCGCCGAAGCAAGAGCAATATAAAGGTGAGGAGGGATAGCGGGTGGTCAGGCTGGAAGCAGGGCTGAACTCTGGCATGAGGGGAACCATATAGTGAAATTGCCGGATCGTGTGTGGTGGGACAGGTGAACGGGGTAGCGAGCAGGCAGAGACCCCCTTTGTGATGGATGTCGCCTGGATCCTTTGTCCGTGATGCGCTTCACTGCCACTCTGCTTTGTTCTGTTTGGCTCCAGCGTCCTTTGTTCACGAGATGGAAGCGCTGGGGCTATATATCTTGGTTGCCTTTGATCTGTCTGACGCTGAAGAGAGTTGAGTCAGCTCGGGCAAGAGACGCCTATAATTAAACCCAAAAACCCAAGAACCCAATAATAAAAGCGAAACCCCAATCGCCTAACCGCCAGCACAACCCTCTGGCAGCCTAAAGAGAGCAAAAGCCTCGAGAACACGAGGCTGAGGTAAGAAGCGAAAAGCAAAAGCAACCAGCCCTCCAGGCTAAGAGTCCAAATGCGCGTTGGTCACAGCCGGCGCTTGCATGTCACGGGCCCAGCACTAAAGAGGCACGGATTCAGTCTTTCGGCCAGCGGACAAAGGCAAAGCCACAGCGCTGGGGCCCCGCTGACCTGACCTTTAACGGGCTTAGGCGCGCAGCACAGCAAAGCACATGAAAGAAAAGGGCAAATCGACGTTGACATACCAGGTCTGAATTATCGGTGAATGAAATGAATGCGCTGGAAAGACTCGACTCGACTTGGCGCAAGCCACTCGTCTGCCTGTCTGTTTGTTTGTCTGACCGTTTGTCTGTGCGCAGCTGAAAGAACCTTGGAAATGAAAGCTTCAAATGTTCTGTGTGTCTCGCTTGTCTGATTGGCCCCGGGCCAAGACCACTCAGCTGCTTGGCTGTCGTCAGTCGAAACGAAATGGAAATCCAGGTGGAAACTCGTCTAACTACCTACCTAGCAGTAGATAGACAATCTCAAGCGCTACTAGACCGAGTTACCGGGAAGCCGAGGCGGTGCGTGCAAGGGTTTGTCGGGGATCTGGCGGAGAAGAAGGAGGAGTCGAAGAATCATGGATGTTTTGTTGATGTTGCATGGATGGACTAAGTCGCAGAACGAACTCTTGGTCGCCCACCAGCACCAGCATAGGCAAGAGGCACCAGGTACTGCAATCGCCCAAATCGTGTCTGGTGACGTCTTCCGTCCTCGTACCTGGTACCTGCTAGGCGCCATTGTACCTGCGCGTGCACATCCGCGGCCACGGTGCCCATAGCGGCCATATGGCGACCCGCCGCTAAAACACCCCAGCCATCTTCTGCAGCGCTCAGGTCCATCAGCCTTTTAGGCCTCCAGGGCGCTAACAGCCACCTCCGTCCCGCCCTGGTCCCTTGCAGCCTGAGCCTGAGCCCGGCGGTACCAGCTACATGTCCTTGATGCTGTACATGCAACCACTCCACTGCACATGTTATCGGAAACAGCCTTGTGAGCAGCCTGAATCCTCTATCGCTCCAACTGCCCCAAATCGCAATCTGCCAACATTCAACACCATGAGATCCGGCTGCAGGCTCCCGACTGGGCTTTCTATTTTCCCCAGTCTTATTTCCTTCTCCCGCCGTAGACGAATGTTCCGGCGATTGCCAATTCCGGCAACTTGGTCCTTCACTGCGCCAATCTAGACGCCTGGATGAAGCTTCATGATGGGGGTACCTTGCATGCCAACACCATGCCAACAACCTGCCAACATGCAAACACACATACATACTTACCCCATGCTGTCAATCCTACTAACCCGTATACACCTAGCCTTGACATTGGATGGATGACAGCAGACCATCATGGTGATACTAACCGGGTGATACCAACAGCTCGGAACAGCCACTCGCGTAGGACTTGGCTATTCACAGCCACGACTTAGTAGTATATCCATTTCCCCTTTCACCTTCACCGCTTACACCGTCTCTCCTTACATGGACTCACGCTGCCATAGTATCAGCGTCCTGCGAGGCTAAATAAGGGGCTCCAGAAGCCTGATGTGTTGTCCCTCCCAGTGGTGATGGCTTCACAAGACTGCCCCGTCTCATGATCCATGACTAGGTACGTGGGCAATCGATTCACCAGGTGTTCCCTCACATGTGCCTGACCTAGGTGTACTATCTTGGACACCTGTCACCTCACCAAGCTTGCCAACGCATGTCCTTCCCATTTCAACTCCTGGTGAATTCTCGTCCACTTATCACTTAGTTCAAGGCATTGCCTAGCTTTTTAGTGTCCTTGGGCAGCTTGGCTAGTCGAATACCACCAAATCTGCCCATCTTACATCCTCGGCATTAATTCCCAAAGTTCCGCCCCTGTCATCCAAGATGATCAAATTGGACGATCAAAAAAAGAAAGAGAAAGAAATCCATGAATTTTAGTCAAAGAAACACACATTTTCATCTTCATTCCAACCAACAACAACAAAATGCTTCAAAAGCAAAAAGGATAGTAGGGTATTCGCCCGAGGGGGGTCGAACCCCCAACCTTGCGGTTAAAAGCCGCACGCTCTAGCCAATTGAGCTACCCGGGCACTACTGGCGGATTCATGGCCATCAAGCCAATTATCAAGCCCCCAATTCCTCCCGCATGTCTTGCACATCCCACGTAACTCCTTCACACGATTTCGTCATTTCACAGCATTCTCATATCCTCTTCTTGCTTTTAGGCAACACCCGAGCATGAGCAAGAAATAAACACTAAATTCAAGTAACTCAAATTACACAGCCTCACTCTTTTAGACACTCTCAAAAATGACCCCATCTATCCCCCCTTTCTAGGCAGAGGTCCCATATGGATCTTATTGTGTGGCTTATACATGACAGCCCCAGTCGGCCAAGGCTTTCGTGCATAGATTAGATGAGTAAAAGACTTTCCCTTTTAGGGCTTTCTAACAACATCTGTAATGTATCGAATGCTATTTATTGATTAGGCTATTCATGTCATAAGTAGGGATAGATTGAAATCATAAGTAGGGGTAGATTGAAGGCATAAGCAGGATTGGTGGTTTCGCTCTTCATCGTTCCCCAGATCAATACAGATAGTATCCACCCAAACTTGGGATTGCTCTTGCGCTTCAAGCGGCTGCGCTAAAACTTTGTAAAGATCCTGGCCAACAGCACTGCGCTCACCATGGCAAAATATGTAATTTTTCAACCTGTCATATGGAGTATAAGAAGGATGTTTCTCATCCACTGGGCTACCCCTGGTATAGGAGAGGGAGATGAAACTTGGTTTGACGGAAAGCCGAGCAGTCCATATGCTTACTTTGATGTCAGTATCTTTTTTTACCAGGATGCGGTGTAAATAAACGAATAAAATCTGTATCCTACGCGGATAATCTCTATATATTACCATTATGAGGGGAGTAGTGGTATGACACGCCGGACTACAGCCTAACGACTGCTTAAATGATGTTCGTGACACAAGGACGATTATGTCAATCAGGCTGATACCGGCTTTTCTATTTTCACAGCAGCGGGAAGTCCACCGTACGCTACATCTTCGTGTTGCCGTATATCATCTAAGATCTGAGCATATAGCACCATATATCCAAACTTTGCCAACGAATCTCTAACGAAGCTTTGGTTGCCATATCGGCCGATCGTCTATTGTTTTCATTGATCTCTTGCTGGGTGGAGGCAATCCGTCGGCTTATCATGTCCTGGGAAGATTGAGTTCGCGTCTGGGCGTTGGAAACTCTCAAGAGCACCGACCCGACACTTCCGTCTGAGACTCCATCTCCATGGAATTGGATGATGGGGCTATTCCCGGCTAGATATTCACAGCTACAGGAATATTCCTCCGTAAGGTTCTTGTTGCTGTCTATTGAGTGCCCAAATTTATTGTTGCGAAACTGCCGCCGAATTGTCACCGAAATTCAATTACATGAATGTAGCGCCCAATAAATAGGCGACACATGCTTTATTATCCGTCTCGTGATGCTTGATTAACAAGGTTGATGCCCAACTTTGAGACCCAATGAGCAGATGAGGGCTGCCTGTTCCGGCCAGTTACTATATACATGTATTTTTGGAGGCGGCGTAGGTACGCATTTCTTGACTACATGTATCTTATATGTAATTGCGATGCACCCCGAGAATTTGAAAAGGGATTTTAGAGAAGATATTTCAACCCTTTCTTTTGGCATGACATTCTTTTTTGTTTGATCTGTGTTGCTTACATGGCTGAAGTTATGAAGGCCAGTGACGTCGTTGTTGCCCAGCGCGAGGCTGCAAGGCGCCTGCAGCAAGATCTCAAACTAAGCCTGGGCCAAGGTCAGAGCCTTCCCGATATGCTGATGATGGCACCGCTGGCTATCAATCTGCTCGGACAGATTAAGCTTCTAGCTTTCTCAGATAAAGCATTGTGCATCCACTTGGAGGAGCCCAGGAGTGGTTTTCAACATCTACAGNNNACANNNCTGCCANNNCTCACGGTCTCTTGCATTCACTCGTCAATATCGCTAACACTTTTCTCACGAAAAACCCTCTCTAGTGCCATGATCCAAATCGTTGATCAATCTGCTGACGCATTTGACTCCGCGGAGAAGAACATGCGCGCCATCAGAATGCAGACAAATGTCATGTTCGGGAAGACTGGCCATGTGAGCGAGAGCGTTTGGAGACTTGCATTTAGCCGCCATGACNNNCTTCGTTATTGTGTCCAAACAATTCTTATGTGTCTACAAGATCCGCGATTGGCCAAGAGAAACCTTCTCAACACCATGAGCAGATTTCAAGAAGACATGGAGACATGCGCCAAACGGGCACAAGACACCGAGGCAAAATTTGACACCCTTGTCAAATGTGCTGGCGAACTCAGCTTAGCTATGGCGGACGGGATGGGTACGAACTCTCCAAGCGTTGTCCTAAGATGTACAATTACTTACCGGCTAGCTTTCGCAATGGCGGAATCGGAAAAGGTCAGGATAGTACAGAAGGAAATGGCAGCCAACGCACTAAAGGAGTGTCAGAATAGCTGCCTTGCTCTTCTCGAGGCTCAAATTAAAGATGCTCAATCCGAGTTTACGCAAGCCAGAGGCCAATATCAAAAGACTGCTGCTAAAGGTGGTAAGTGCNNNCCTCACCTCTTCTCACTCGGCCTCATCCTATTTNNNATACTTCAAATGCTGAAACACATAGATTTTATAGAAATTTCGGCTCCAGCCATGGAAGTTGCCATTGGCAGTGGGAGTAGTGTCAACGGTCTCGTCAACGCGACTATAAATATTTTCAAGGAGACACCGAAAGTCGCCATTGAGACTGTGAAAGCCGCTAGTGAGGCTGTGAAAACCGTTACTCAATGGACTCCTATCAAAATCTACAATACGCCAGCAGCAGCCGCGTCAATCCCTACAACTGCGAGGCCGATCGAACAGAATGCGGTCCCTAGCCAGCAGCCAGCTACTCTGGGAATTGACCCTGCTCTCTTCGCAGCTGAGCAGATCGAAACGCAGTTACTTAATCTCGATAGGCTACTAAACGAAGACCTGCTAGCCATCGTTGAAGATGGTGGATTTGAGATTATAGCCTGTGCTCAACGGCTTGGCGATTTGAAGACAGGGCTGGGAGAATTCCATAGCAAACACACGTTGAGCGCCCGAGCCATCCTAAATGAAGCACTCGATGTCACGACGGCAATCTTAGCAAAAGGCAAGACAGATAAGTCGAGNGGGGACCACGACGAATGGAGTAAGAAGATTAATTTCTGGAATAATACCACGAGCTCCCTCTTGAACAGAGCAACGAAACTTCGATCGTTCGCAGCCTCCCAGCCAGGTCAAGGATTTGGAGGCTCCATGGACTCGGCAGCCCTGAACGTACCACCGAGCAATTCGAATTACTCAAAGTTCCTCCGCCAACGGCACCAAAAACTCCTCATAACCAGAGCCGCTATGAACGAAGCTCGTAACAATCTCGAAAGGGCGGTTCAGAAGCAACTTCAAGTAACAAATCGAACTACCGAGAACGCGCGGGCGCTGAAGGAGCTCGAATTCAAGGAAGCCACAATGGAGGATACGAAGAAGATTCTGCGCAAGTCGATTGATATCATGACAGCAATGCAAGATCAAGTACGACAGTTGACGGGCTTCTTCAACGCGCTGGCCAATATCATCTCCATTGTCTGCAAGGGCCACGCTGAGCAATACCTCCAGACGATCAAAGCGGGTATCACAAAGCCAGGTGACCAGTTTACCCTCGCTTATAGTGAGGCGCAGCTTCAGATGATCCGCGAGAGTGTCATCACTCTGCGTGGCCACTTCAGCTTTGTGGTGCACTCGGTCGATATGTACCAGGAGATTGCTACGACACACATCAACCCTTGCATCCGCCTGGTTGCCAACCTGCCTTTGAGTGCCGACTCTAACGAGCAGAAGAAGGCAAAGACATTTCTCGAGAAGAGAACAGAGGAGAGCTCCAAGGCCATACAGAAGCTCGCCAAGCAAGAGCTAGAAGCGTACCATCGGGACTTTGAGAAGCGAATACAAGAGATCGAGGAAGAGATGGCGGCTCTTGGCCTCCCGGCTGCAGTAGAAGACGAAGAGAATCTCAAGGCAATTGAAGACGGCGTGAAAGAGTCAGGAGAGAAGATTTCAGAAGATCTTGAAGAGATGGACAATCTTTTAAACATGGAAATTTTAGACGATCTCTAGGTCAATGAAAATCCAATTGTCGTTGAGGATGCTTCAACGAGTTATATATGGATGATTAGGGCTAAACCACCGACTAGAACTGCAAGTATATATTAGACCGCCTAATGTATTTGTTTCCCCCATCTGAAGTCTCTGCCCATGAGCTCGATAAAGGTTCGGTCTTAAAAGTGGCATTGAGCTGCCAACAACTCCATAATTCGATACTGGGATGTAAGCAGTGAAACATACATACACAAATTTAAATGGGTATTATGGAATGCTGGATATAAGTTATCCCCTAACAGTAACCCTAGCCCATTCACATGTGGCAAATACTGCTTTTGATAACATGCTTACATGTATTTACGTATGACGAGAAGAAGCCGAAGTCAGTGAAATACTATACGTATGTACTATTGAGAAAGGGGTACCCGGCAATTGACGGTCAGAGTATCATCAAATCTGGGGCACGGTGGATGCAGAACGTTACAGTACATGAGGCAAGAACGCTAGTTCCATTCGGTAAAAACCCTGCAAATACCTGATCTGTCTTAGAATCTCGCTCCCATCGCTGTTCGGCGAGCGAAACGTACGGAAAATTCTCACTCTATTCCCTGTATTACTAGGAGCCCTTGCATTACCAGTGCTTCTAGAATCCGGATCAGCGAATATCTACCCTTTAACTCAGGTAATGAGAAGTATGATTCATTTCACATCATAGCGATACCCGGCATATGGCTGAGCTGACGTAGCATTTAACTTTATCTGTGAGAGATCTTATGATGAGAATAATAATAACTTGTGGGCAAACTAGGGTATCTTGAAGTATATAAATGAAAGATGCCTCTCTTTTCCATCTGCTCTCTCTGTCAATACACACATTCATTCGTTCATATTTCATTCACGGTTTGAGATGGTCGCTCGTAAGAGTCTCTTCACGTCACTTGGAGCTGCCGTTCTGGCAGGCTTAGTACAGAATGCTGAGGCAGATTGCAAATGTGTAAGTGCATATCCTGTTCACTCACCTCCCTGTGTGAATNNNTATATCCGATTGAGAAGCCTCAATTGTCTAATTTCGTCCGCTACATCTTTTCCTGGAGATTCCTGCTGGCCATCTGATGCGGCGTGGGCGGCTCTGAACACAACGACTTCGGGGAAACTCATTAGGAATGTTCCAGTTGCCGCACCATGCTACCCAGGCGCCCATCAAGACGATGCTGCTTGCACCGACATCAAGGCAAACTGGGCCAACTCGGTCTTCCAGGCCAAATTCCCCACGGGATTTGACTTCCCGCACACATGGGCTTGCGATCTTCCTGGACGAAACTCGTCATCATGCTCGATGGGCGAGTCTGCGATCTACAGCATCAATGCCACCACCCCCGAAGCCATCAGCGCTGGGTTGAAATTTGCCAAGGAGTACAACATCCGCGTTACGATTAAGAACACGGGGCACGATTTCCTCGGTCGATCCGCCGGGGCCGGCAGTCTGGAAATCTGGACCCGTTACTTACGCCCTTCCATCCAACCTCCTATTGTCTTCCACGACGTCTATACTCCGACGCAGTCTTGTGCAGCTGTCCAGAAGGGCGGCAGCTCTTACTGGGGCGGCAGCTCAGTGCAGCTTGATGGTATGGTCACATTCGACGACGTCTACCCGCAGGCACACCAGAAAGGTGTAGTTGTTGTTGGCGGGACCTGCCACTCTGTTGGAATGACGGGAGGTTATCTCCAAGGCGGCGGCCATGGTGCCGCTATGCATCAGTACGGCCTGGGTACGGACCAAGTCCTGGAATACAACGTGGTTCTCGCCAATGGCTCCTCGGTCCTGGCGAGTCCTTGCTCCAACCCAGACCTGTTCCAAGCCCTCCGCGGCGGCGGCCCAGGCACGTATGGCGTTGTCACCAGCGCTACTGTGAAGACTTACCCCGACACGCCCATGGTTGGTGTTGTGCTGCTCATGTCGCCACAAACGGGCGTGGATGACGTGGAGACGTTTCTCGACGCCGTGACAGTCTGGTATCAGCAGACGCCGGCCCTCCTCGCCGGTGGTGTGCAAGGCTATGCAGCCTGGGTGGCGTGGGATGGCAAGTCGTCCCTGGCGCCGCCCTCACGCATGCTGGAGATGATTACTGGTGTCTTCAACCAAACCGTGGAGCAAGTGCAGTCGACGATGGCCCCAGTCATGGCCAATCTCGCCCCTTTCAAGTCGCGAGGCCTCGACGTTACTCTGCAGCTTATTCCTTTCCCTGATTACTTTAGCTACACATCGGCGTTGCAGAACAACTCCATGGCAATCGGCGGGGGCATTCTCATGTCATCACGATTTTACGAGCAAAAGCATCTCACTGCTGCCAATACAGCCGCGATACGACAGATGGTTAATGCTACCGCAGGTCTCCCTGGCCAGAACACCTCGGTTGTTGTTGATATCACCGGTGGTGGTGCTGTGGTCAACGCACCGCCGCTCACAGGCGTTAACCCTGCCTACCGCCGCGCGCTCTTGACTAATATTGTGGCCCGTAACTGGGATGATGTTACGCCGTATGCAGATATCGCCGAGGCGCGGGACGACATTACATTTAATAAAGGCAAAGCTCAGGAGGTTTTTGCGCCGAGCACGGGCTCGTACATGAACGAGGGCAACTATCTCGATCCCAACTATCTATCCAATTTCTATGGAGACGCGCTGCCTACGCTTGAGGCTATCAAGAAAAAGTATGATCCGACAAGCTTGTTTTACTGTCAGACATGTGTTGGGTCTGATAGTTGGGCTCAGCAGCCAGATGGACATCTTTGCAGAGCTTAGACGCCAAATATTGGTATTTTACACAATGCGGCAATGGAAATTATAGACATAGACAAAGATGTAATGGAAAGGGATGTTTCTACCTGTTTAAGTTAGGTATCATAGGTAGGAGTTTTGTTACGTTCTGGTATATGTAGTTTATTACTTTATACTATTTAATATAAACCAGTTCGTTACACCCTTCGCGTGATGCACCAAACTCACTGTACAAAGAGGACATGGCAATTTAATCAATGGCATCCTTATGTCTGTGCGCTTCAAATGTCCTCAATTATATCCCTTTTGTCTTTGCGGGCTATGAAGTAGTAATCACCTTAACTACACTATTTGATTTTGTTTAATCGAGGGGTTCAATATAATAATATCACATCAACGTCGCCCCGGTCTAGCAGCTGCCTCACTGCTTCATCGAGACCAAGAGTCAAGCAGGCCAGTAGGTCAGTCCAGCCCGGAGGGCACACAGATGAATTAATTACGAGCCAATATATGCGGAACCACGTTAAGAACCGCGGTGATTGAGTATTGCAGACATTCAGGGCCATCTGCGTCATAAGCGAATCTTCTTGAGTCCGTGCTACTAGAGGTTAGTGTTCAAAAATATTAGAAAGCTCAGTCAGTGACTACCATGATGAGTTGTCAAGAAATGGCAAATAAGAAGCGAGGTGTGTGTTCACTTATACATATCAATTGCCACTTCTCTATTCTTGCCTCGAGAACTTTGGGTCTAATATGATTTGGTTTCGCTTTGATCGGCATATAATTGACTTGCTGTGCTCCGTCTCGTTGCCTGCTCTACCTCACAAAACTTCCTATATCTCTCCACTGCACCTTCACCATGTTCTTCACGGACAAGCTGAAGCCACTCTTTGTTTGGCTGCAACACCTCGTCGCAGTCAGGCGTTGCACCAGCATCGAGTAATATTTGCACAATGTCCCAAAAACCTCGGATTACGGCAGCGTTTAGTGCACTGCCGTACTTGCCACCACGCTCATCGACCTGGCTTCCTCTGTCCAACAGCAACATGACGGATTCAGTCTGACCCGAGTACGCCGCCTCCTGCAGAGCCGAGCCGAATAACCCGCCGCGCGCGTTGACATCCACGTCATGACAGTTTGTAAGAAGAAATTTCACCCTGTCAGTGCCAGTGTTGATGACTTTGACGTAGTCAAGCGAGGAATAATAGTCACGTACTGGATACTGTACAGTACAAGCAGTCTGGAGTGCGGTGCCATATTCCCCGGCCACGAGATTAACGTCTGCGCCACGCTTAAGCAACAAGCTGACTCTCTCAACCCAATTGAATAGTTCAGTCGGTTCGAAGATGCTCCATACTATCCCTTCCGAGTATTGTTTTGACTCTTCATCCGGCTCTAGATCATCCTGGTCACTCTCCAAAACACGTCGCAGAGTGGCATTGAGGGCAGTGCCATGCGGGCCATGTGTATCGTTAACATCGGCTCCCTGATCAAGCAGCAGCTCCAGCAGCGCATTGTCGTCGTTGGAGAGAACAGCTTCGTGCCAGGCGCTGCTGTTGTGAAGGTGGAGTTTGGCACCATGATCAAGCAGCAAGCGGACCACCTTGACATCCCCCGTCTTTCCCTTGCAGGCAGCCCGGAGTGCGGTCCCATACTCTCCTCCTTCAGCATTGACATCAGCGTCATTCTCTAGCAACAGTCGCGCCATCTCTATCCGTCGAAATCCGCTGGCGCAGGCTGCCTGTAGCGCCGTTCCGTATTTTCCGCCTTGGGTATTGACATCGGCGCCATTATCTATGAGCAACTCTGCGATTCCGGTTTCGTACCAACCGTTTTGCGAACTCGCTATCGCTGCAGCTTGTAGAGCTGTTCCATATATTCCACCTTGAGCATGGACATCGGCCCCGTGGTCAATCAGCAACCGCACCAGGCTCTCGATCCCGCTGAAACAGGCGGCTTGGAGGGCTGTCCCATACTTTCCTCCTTGAGCATGAATATTGGCGCCACGGTCTAGTAGCAGCTGCGCCGTGTCTTGTGCACACGACCGACGCTCTTCTCTTGTGTGATGATAAATACCGAAGACATGGCGCCGCAGGGCTCTCGATTGACAAGCCGCCTGGAGGGCGTTGCCGTAGCGTCCTCCTTGGACATTCACATCAGCACCATGTTCCAGTAGCAGTTCCACAAGCGTTGTTGTTGTTGACACGGTCGAGCATGCCACCTGCAATGCTGTTCCAAGCTCCTCATCTTCATCATTCACATCGGCACCTTTTGCAACCAACAGGCTTATAGTTTCGATAGTTTCCTCTGCGATAAATTTTTTACCGTAGGGGATTATGCACAAACGTTGTAGAAATCCAACCTGAGATTTAGGTTCTACACCGAGTTCCAGTAGGCGTTTGATCTGTCGAAATTTAAACGCAGGATGAAAAAAGGATTCACGGGCCTCCGACGCTGCCCGAAGTAGGGACTCGTTTTGCTCGCCCAGCGCTTTGACGTTGGTACCGCTTTGTAACAGAAAATCGAATGCTGTATCGTTATAATGATCCAGACTCAAGTAGAACACCTGCCTGATTAAATCAGCACTATGATCAAGTAAGATCTGGATACACTCCCAATCCGCGAAGCGGTCACTAATCGCTTCCGCCAGCAACGGTGAGTCAATGCTGGCTCCGCGGCCTATAAGGAGCTTGAGGGCATCAGGTCTTTCGCATTGGAATGCACAACTCAGCGCAGAATCCCATTCTTCACTGCGAGCGTTGATTTCTGCCCCTCGATCGAGAAGGAACTCCATCACCGCTCTATGCCCTTGGCTTACTGCTATATCCAGAGCACGCTCCCTACCCCCGCGTTTAAGTCGGCANCCCATGTTAAGAAATAGTTCTATAATGTTTATCTTTCCCGCGAACACAGCATTCTTGAGTCCCATATCTAAGTCTTCTTGAGTCAGATATTTTCCCATGCTAGTTTCCGGTAACATCAGCATTTCAGTCAGCTGGCAGTAGCCGCGCCTAGCAGTATATAAATATGGTTGCAAAAGCAGAGACTCGATAAGTTCTTTGTCCTGTGCGAGCCTCGTACTCCCAAGGAGTTTATCTTGAGTTGGGATGATTATCTTAAACAAGCTCTGACTGCGGGCCGCATATGCAAGCATCGCACCTTGCGCAATCCCAGAGGGCCAAGACGCACGGGGTATCATTTCGAGATGTGTTTCCCATCTAGACGCGCGCTTCTTTAATTTATAATGATTAGTATCCATGTTGTCGGATCTGGCGCTCATTTGCAGATGATATTGTTGGCACAAGTGCACAATACACATGTGAGCATCCAATTCTTTGAATGAGAAGGCAGATGAAGGACCTTGAGATATTCGATCAGATATCAAATACTCTTTAACCGAGAAGTGAGCTAGTTCGACTCTCGAGTTCGCTTCTTTCCCAAAATTCCACTCAATAGTCACAATCAATCCTGAAAAATACTTTAGTACATCTTTCGAGGAAAAAAGTCGCTCCATTTTGCTGAGTCCATCATCATCATCTGGATTGAAGGTAAAGACCTCCGCAAACTCGTCAATCATCAAAGGCCAGATTGAAAAAGCGAGCCACTGCAGGCATTTTCTGACTTGATGTCCAAAGTCTGGAAATTCAGAATGGATATTTTGGAGTATTCTGTCGTAGGTTGCATCAAGTCCATTGGGAAGATTTTGGAGAGCCTTGTCAATAGCGTCTGCGGAGGAGAGCTTCTGAAGACTGTCAAACTGGCAACGGACATATTGGAACCTCATCCATAGNNNGTGGCCACTGTC